>BMAU01000518.1:0-235000 GCA_019973935.1 Trichonephila clavipes | reverse complement strand
GAGTGGTCAGGGGCCTCCCGCCTCTCTTCCCCTTCCATCAACCTCAAGAGAGGATTTGCGGCTCGACGGCTATTTAAAGTACCCCCATGCCACGACGGCACTATACATTTACAAACATCCATGTCTTCTCCGGGATTCGAACCCAGTCCCAACGGCACAGCAGTCAGCGTCGCTAACCATTATACCGGATGGGCGACTCAATCGAATTTAAATCTGAAATACGAGCTATTACCTTCTTTTGACAAAGTAGTGATGCAGAATCCAGCAAACATTTATGTATTGTTAATGGAATAAGAAAATGGATTCAAGATAAGGACGAAGGCAAAATATATAACTAAAATTGATGTGAAGATTTTTTATGCACGTGAAGTTAACAACTTTGGTTTCGAAGACATTTCACTGAATCATCCAGGAAAGTGCATTCAGAGGCATATCTATAGTGATCTTGTATAACAGGCAATTATTTCCCTCTGTAGAATGTCTATGTCTACCTCAGTATTTATAATCCAATGAAAAATTCGAGTCAGCTTACCATTTGGTACTAGAAACACTTCAAAATCATCCAAAAAATTTGATGTGTCGCCATAGACGCAGCATAGAGCTAACTACTTCAACTACTCGACAGCGAACTTACTTCAACTACTCGACAGCGAACTTACTTCAACTACTCGACAGCGAACTATTCGCTGATCACCTGGATCGCTAAGGTTGAATTTCGATTCACCTGAGAATATAACTTTCCAATTGATATTCCATCCATTTTGTCAAATTGGAAGGTATCTTCTTAGTTTTTTGGCGTCCAATAATACCTTTTTGAAATCAAATACTTATGAACAGTCCTCATGTGCTTGTATTTACTCCCCACCAAAATTCGCATGCAACCCTGTGATCCTTTGGTTTCTGTGTGAGAGACGAAAAAATTCCACTCGTGCGCTGCAATAGATTTCTTTCAGAATCCACTTCCGGCTTCCTGTTTTCTAAGCCAGTTAGATGGAACGGGTTGAATTAATTCCAGCCATGTTTTCGGATATCGCACATGTAGAAAACCTTTGCAAGATGAACTTCACAGGAGACTGGATCGATCCCCCACTCCCTATCTTGAAACTATGATATTGCTGGTGTTGTTAGCTTGGCTTGTTGGAGGAGGAGTGGCTTCATTAAGGCAAGGATCAATGGGGTAGCTGGTTTTCGACTATTGGGATTGAGCATTGCTGTTGGTTGTAGAGTAAGCTTGCGGAGACTGCCCTTCTCAGAGAAAAAATTTAACTATTGAGATGAGAAAACTATTGAGATAAAAATACTATAGAAAAGCCTTTGGATGTATCGATTGCTTTTCAACGTCGTACTACGAAACAACACGTGGGCTATTGGCGACGAACCTCTAAATTAAAAACCGTGTTCAAGTAACAAGGACATCACCTAAGATGGTACCCCCCTCTCAAAATTTCTATAACACACCAACGTAAGGGCTTTCAGTCTCGATCGGTTAAACGGGCATCAGCCCCTCTACATGAAAAGCCATTAGAAAACAACGCTTTATCTTTATTGTATAACTTTATTCAAATGGTCCCGGGAAATATCGAGTAATTCTAATACATTTATATGATTGATTTTGGCATTTTGTTTACTAAACTTTCTTAGGAATCTGTGATTTGCAGTTCACTTAAAATTATTCAATATATTACTGAAAACTTTACCCTCATAAAGAAATTTTTTGTCCTTCCACACACACACACATCTCAATTTTTATATTTTTCAATTAACCCTTGTAAAAAACTAGTTTATCTGCTAGCAAAGAATTTAAAGAGTTTTGCGATGCACGTAAGTAGTAAAGTAAGTGAGAGTCCAAATAAATAATAAAAACAGTCAGCATACTGATTTTTTTTTAACTTTGGCAGCTCAAAATGCTACAATCTGTGCTTTGATCAGTATAATAACCAACAAAATTTTGAAACAATTATTTTATAAGATTTAATATATCGTATGAAACTAAAGCAAAGCTATGGGCTATATGACTAGTGAACTCAGTAATTTCGAACCACGATCAGATGAAGAATTTAATACCCTAATATCACATTAACTAATCTAACTTCCACATCTCACCATGTGAAAGTTTTGAGGATATTTTAAGTGATGTTTTAGGCAAACTCAAGATTAGAACTCACATATCTTGATTTTAAGTCACCCGAAGGTTATTGGCGTCGGACCTCATACTCATGAACCATGGGTAAGTGACGAGGACGACACCTGAGCTGGCATCCCCCTCTCTAAACCTCCACACATTGCCAACATGGAAATTTTGAGCCTCGAAAAATTTCATGTCCATTAACCCCTTTACACGATGGACCTCAAATGGCATCAGAAATCAAATCCATAACGCGATAGTAACAACGCCGGTCACGAGACTGCGACCATGACACTTCGTGACCGCAACCACAAATCTCGGTTTGAAATACGCCGACTGCGAAGATTGCGAGCGTGTGTAGTTCTAAATTTTTTATTCAATTTATTTTATTTTTTTTTTTTTTTTTTTTTAAAAATCATTTCATATTTTTCTCCTTTTTTCTACTTCCTCACCAAAACGTTATTGTCCCCGATTATTTATTTTATTTTAACTGGTCTTGGGAGATTGTTATTCAGGTCATATATATATATATATATATATATATATATATATATTTTCATTTATATTTTCTCAAAAAAATACCCTAGATTTTGTTATGTTTACTTTCCTTTTGAAAAAATAACTCGCAATAGGAACTAAAAACAACCATTAGCTTTAGTTGCATGTAAAAAAAATGGAATAATGCTTCAAAAAACCTTTTAAATTATTTTTTAACTTTTAAGCATTTCACAACCAATATTATATGTAATTGATTTTCGCGATAACACATTAGTAATTTTATTTTATTTCCTAAGAGAATTAAAAGTATTTTTGAATAAATCTTTTGAGTTCGTGAAAATGAAACGGATGCTATAATATTTTTTCGTTTTTGAACATCAGATAATAAATCAATCAACCAGTTCTTAAAAATTGTAAACTAATATATAAATGTGAGTTCTCTCTTAAAACGATTAAAAAATACATTTTCTTGTAACATTTCTAGCAGAAAATCCAATAAAATGTTAAGACTTAGTAATTTCATATTTTATCACTATATTTATTAACTAAATCAGAGTTATGCTGTAAATAATTAGAAATAATATTCCTATAAATAGATATATGGATAATACGGTTCCAAAAGTGAACTTTACTAATGTTATCTTTAAAGCTAATTAAAAATGTAACAAATTAATTTATAAACCGTAATATGCAAAGTTGTATCTAGGTAATTTGTCCCAAGTTTCGTTACTGTTAGTTTTAAAAAGATTTAAGTAATTAAGATAAAAAGTAATATTAGGTATAAACTCAGTATTTTTACCAAAAACTATTAAATTATCAATTATCTAACTAGATAACAATAATTATTAATAAATCATTGTTTTTCAAAATAATGTAAATATAAATTAACTTAAGTATTGCTAGTATATCCACCGTGTTGTCGGCCCTTAATTTATTTATACATATTACCATAAAAGGAGTATAATTTTAGTTAAAAATAAATGAGAGTGTTATATAAATATTAAATTTTATTACACTATATTTTTAAACCATAATTATCACAAATTTCTCATTGAACTCGATTAATATCTATTGAGTTAAAGCTGTCTTCAAAATCATAACCATGTATAAAGTATACATATATTAGTCTTTTAAATAAATTTTATATGTGATTCCGTAAATAAAACTTGTCGTGTCTTTCTAAAATTAATTACTCAAGATATTAAATTGATTGAACTGAAGATATACTGCTCTCAACATATTAGATATGTAAATGGTAACACATTGATATTGTTTTTCAGCACAGGGACAATGATAATCAACCGACTCAAAAACAGCCAAATGTCCCACATGAAATTTTCTCATTACAAATACAGTTGGACCTCTATATAACGAAGTCGCTAAATCCCGAAAAAAGTTCGTTATGTGGAAGATTCGCTATATAGAGGTTCATCTTTTAATTTTCTTTATAAACCACATATACCATGTTTTAAATTTATAAACACTATATATTTAAAAAAGTAATTATTCTAACCTTTTTGTAATTTAATATATATTTATTGTATGTATCTCACGTATCAAAAAAAGGAAAGAAAAAAAGAAAAACCGCACGAGAAGTTTCTTGACGCATTTATCCACTTTCTGAAGAATTCAAATTTCTTTCGTTGATTCTCAAGCACTTATGTTTTGACGTTTTTGAGCTACGAGAAACGAAGTTACCAGTACGACTGATCAACAATACAAAAAGAAAGAGACTTCAATAACACGAGAATCCACTGAGGGTAAAAGGGGATATCGAAGATGTTTCTAGTGAACTGGACAATGGGGATTATGCCCAGAATTCTATTGCTCTCGGTGAGTTACGCACCAAACAAATCCAGTTAAAGATTTATGACGTACCATAAAATGCGTTAAAAGAGAGAATATAACTTGAATTTTCCAATAATAATTTTAAAATAGGGAGAAAAAAATTGAATCACTCGAGAAAAAGTTCGTTATATAGAAAAATCACTTCGCTATTGGGAGGTTATTTTACGAATAAAATCGTGAAATGTTCTTGGTTCCAGGAAAAAGTTCGCTATATAAAAAAATTCTCAAAATGTTCGCTATATGGAGGTTCAACTGTATTACAATTCATCACACCATGAGACCATCAAAAGACATCAAAATAGTGATTTTCATTGAGTCAAAGGTAAATTTTCTTTCTTCTTAATGATTAAAATATTTCTTCTCTTCAAATGTTCAACAAATTGGGAAAGTTCAAATATTTTTATCGTTGTTCTATCCCAATTGATATAGAAAAAGGAAACTATACAAAACATATCAAAGACTAATTGAGATTTTCAAGTGAATTCGCTATTTAAACAAACCCTAAATCATTACTCACACCTCATCTTTAGTTCAATGTTTCACGTATTCACTCATTGTAAATAAAGAATGTAACGTGCATAAATGAGCGTGACTTAATTAGCTACATTCGTTTTGATCATTTTCTCATTTAACGAACAGAAAACACACAAGCAACGCATCATTAAGATTCACACAAGTGAAGCCTTTACATGACTAATTCACAAACTGTGAGGAAGATGAAAATAAGTAACTGTACGCTGTTTATGCAATCATTTACTGATTCGAATAGTAGGGATCAGCAACCGCGCGAAGTCACAGCATTTCTACAGGGATAGAGATAAGCAGGTAGGGCAATAATAAAAAACGCCTTTGATGATTTTTTTCAACGGAAAAGAAATAAGAAAATAAAGTTGTGCAGTGTTATAGTGGGGTGAAAACGATTTATGCTGCTTGTTAGTTTGCATTGATACTCATGACAAAGTGATTCAATAAACACTTTTCTGCTTTATTTACAAAAATATCAAACGATCGTTTATGAGATGTGTTTTACCCCTTAAGCGGTCAATTTTTTTTCCCAAAAAGTTCCAAAAAAGGCACGTTTTTTTATTGTATATAACTAAGCATAATACTTAGCAACATGCAAAAATGGAAGAATGTTATTTAATTTTCAATTTTAAAGTTTTCACACGATTTTTTATTTTATAACTGAGGAACACAAAAACCCCTAAATGTTAGCTTTTTATAAGTACACTCTGCATCCTATGAAAAATGTTTCATACATCTTTAAAAAATTCCTCTCATACTTACAAAAAAAATGTCATGTTTGTATCTCTTTTTAAAACGGTTGAGGATTTTGTGCGTGTGTTCATATATGTATATGTTATATACCATTAAAGCGTGAAATCCGTTGTTTCATAGAATAACTAGGTATTTCATGAAATAACTAGATCAGTCAGTTAAAGTACATAAAATTATTGAATTCTACGATTTAATTAAGTATTCTATAGAATAACGATTACTTGATCGTTAAAGTATGAAATATGACATTCGAAAGTTCTTCGAACCGATTTTAGATGCTTTGGGAAAAATTTTTCCGATTAGGCGGAATTAAACAATCGCACTCTAGATCAGAGGTCGCTAAAATGGTGGTTCGCGAGAGAATCCCGCTGGTCCCCAGAAAAATGTGGAATACACTTACTCATCACGTTAAGTTATGTTTTAAGATGCATTTAGACATAATTCAATTCATAACAATACGTAAAAAGTTATATAACCTCTACTTCATAAAATAACGCCACATTCATAGAATATATTTAACACTTAAAAAATCCAATTAGTGGTCTAAGGGATTTTAAATTATGAATTTGCTGATCCGTGAGGTCCAAAAGTTTGGCGACCGCTGCTCTAGTATATGCTAGTTCAGTATATGTGTGAGCCAGAATTAATTTCCATTGAAGAAGTTCTGAATATTGACACAACGCTTCGATCTGTTGCCACAACTCAAAGTTGCGGCACTGGACAAGGATTTAAAAAGTGCTCGTGTAAAAAAAATGCGTACAACTAAATAGTGTACTTGTTTCAAAAACAATAAGTAGTTCAATCCAAAGTGTCATCATAACAATCCTTGCTCTAATAAATAATGAAAAGTAAAATAAAGGTATCTCATAAAGTTTTAATTAATATTCTCTCACGTTTTTGTTTTAAAAAGTTTACACAATGTTTTTATGAAGAAATTGTTTTTCTTCCCAGCATGTATTTTTGTAGATAAAATTTAAATATAATCTATTTCTGCAACATATCCCCCCCCTTCTGTTTAGCTAATAGCCAATATGAGCAATATAATAAATTAACTCATCTCTACTTTCCCTTATTATTTATCAATTATTCATCTTCAAAAGGGATAAAATGTATTTTTCGAGAGGTTTTGGTTATTTATGATCAATTAATTTATAAAACATCTTTGAAATTGTTTATTTTTCCCTTTAACGACCTATCCTTAGTTATGTCATGGAATAACTACGTGAAGTATGTGAAACTGTTAATCTAATATACTTTAACGGATTTGTCTAGTTATTTTATGAAATACCTAGTTATTCAAAGAAATAATTGAATTATACACTTTAACGGTAATATATACATGCAATTTGAAGCGTCGTGTAATATTAAATTTTACATTGGAATGCGGACAGAGATAATATTGGCTGTTTTGGATTATCTTTCAATTTTCATTTCTTCTCATGCAACAAATTGCACACTGCCTTGATAATCCCTGTTCTTCGAATATTTTCAGGAATTTAAATTCCTGCCTTCAACGACAAATTCCCACCCTTCACCGCAAAGAAAATCCCGAATGAGAAGTATTTCAGTACCATGGACAAAGTACATCTCTTAAAAACACTATCACTAATAATCTCACTGTAAAAATTAAAAATACGTTTGAATCAAAGATAGAAAGTAGAAAATATCAGAGCGGTTGGGGCCAGCATTCGTTTGCCCGTACAGAAGCTTAAGAAGAAGTAAGAAGCATTTGACGAACGCGCGTGCGCGTTTTCAAGTCATATATATTTATTTTAAAGCCTTTACTACAGTCTACAACAGTGAAACTCATCGTCTCGTATATCTTCCTGTATGAATGAGCGAGTTATATTAACATCGCACTATAAAGCAGAGCACGAGGGCTATTGGCGATGGAGCTCGCAATTTTGAACTATGGTCAAATGACGAGAACGACATATGAGGTGGCACCCGCTCTCCTAACTTCTACACCTCACCAAAGGGAAGATGTTTGAACCTCGACAAATTTAACGTTCATCGACTATCTCTACCTGGTAAGTGTTTAGCGGTACTAGGCTCAAACTCATGACACGCCACCCACGAGTCTGTGACCTTACCAATAAGCTATCATGCCCACTCTGTGCGTGTGTGCGAGCTTTAAATTCTGCGCCAGCGGAGGACTTCCTTCAGCTTATAACTATAATAAAATCAGATCAATAGCGAGTTCCAATGAGCTATGTATGCGCTTATGCTCAATCGCTCAGTAAGAATAGTGACTGATGTGCTTGCTATCAGAACAAATTCCCTCTGATGGGGTAGATGGCTTCAGCTTATTAGTAACTCTTAAAGTTTTAATATTTCTGTCAAGTAGGTGCGCATGAGGCGAAAAAGAATATGTATAAAAAATTTCCGAAAGGATTTGTTTTAAAGCAATAATAGATCATTTTAACCATATCAACAACAAAAAAATTTGGAATAAGTATATGTAAACTTAAATCCCCCCTAAAATATAAAAGAGCTCCAAGAAATTTCTTTAGATCATTGTTTACTTCGAAAAAATAGAAATAATCATGTTAGGTCACACTCTTTTCTCTGTCGAAACCTCAAGAGATGTTAAAGTAGAAAAAATGAATGATACGCAACACATATATATAAGAGTAATTAACTATTTTTTTAAAATCTTAATTCTGAATATTCTTGATGTTACTTAAATATTGGTATTAGAATGCAAAAAAAGTAATGACGGTTTTAGCATTTAAAATAAAAAATTTATTTCACTATAAGAAACATGATATTTTAAGCGTGTGTGCGTGCTACGTGTGAGCGCGCACAATTGCCTTTCATTTCTAGACAATAAAGAACCTTCCTTAACAGTGATAATGCCAATAAGACTAATTATACTCAAAAATGTGCTAAAAAAACTGATTTTATTTTAATTCAACTTGACAATTCAAAAGTTTTTTAAAAAAAAATCATCTTCTAAATCGTCTCCGAACAAAAAAATGAAGAATATTTTAAAGGTCTAACAGTTACCCTCTAAAATAGAAAATTATTTGTAGCTACAATAATAACCAAAAATAACAAAATCTTAATAAAAACGTATGTATTTTCGTTTGACAGTACGAACAGAACTTGAGCATAATTCAGCAAAAACTATGTTATTTCAATTAAAAGAAATAGTAACATAATCAAAGTCCCTGGTCAAAACGTGACACGAAATGAGAATATCCAAATAATCATTGTATCAAGAATACATTTTTAATGGTATTTCTCAATCAAATAAATTCTTTAATTTTATCTCATTTGTAAACTTATACATAATTTGTAGAAGCTCATACAGACAAAACAACTTTAAAATCTACCCTTGATAAATGAAAAAACTTATAGCAGAAAAAATTTAACACATATTTACTAGGTGGTCATACGAATTACTGATTTTCATTTTTATGGAGTTTAGCATCTGATGAATCATTACGATATTTTTTCCACACTTATTTACAACAATATAAGCTTACGCTTTCTAAAAATAAAAAGTTTATATATCTAAAAACATTACTTTATCCTATGCATAATAAACTTGCTTCACTGAATTTGCGAAGCCCTCCCCCTCCCCCCTCTCCTTAAAAAAGTAAATGTTTTTAAAGTGAATTCGATTGTTGCTCTTAAAACGTAGACAAAACATGAAACTTCGCATTACTTAGGCAGATGTTCGTGAATTAGACAAAGAACGTTTTCTTTAAAATACATAAAAAAGAAGTGTCTCCATCAATCGAATTTTTTCTAAAACAATGTGGACGGAAAAAGAAAAATATTTTTCTTAGCTGCCTGAAATTTTGCGCACAAAAACTTGTTTCCGGTCCAGAGTTCGTGAATTGTTTATTTCATCTATGACAGGGGCGGGCAAACTTTTCTCCAGGATATGGGCTGCTTCTAATTTTTTTAGTGTTACGGTCCACACAGTGGCGTAAGTGTGGTGAGCTACGAATAAGTTTACAATATTTATTATAACTTAATAATAAATACAGAATATGTATTTACCCACATAACTACAATAAAATAAACATACACTTTTAAGACCGCGTTAAGGTAAGACACAAACATAATATCAGTTGATGTATTTGTTATGAAACAACTCAAAATACAGAAAAAGTAAACATTTCATCTAAAGTTATTACTTATAATTATCATCAGTAGAAAACTTAGACTGCATACTGTCAGCCAATCTCGAATATTTTACTATATATTTACTAACTGCTAATCTTCAGGCAGCCACCCAAAATGTCTTGGCGGGCTACCTGTCGACTACGATCGACTTTATGCTAACCCCTGATCTATGTGTGATAATCTCTTATTTCAGATATAAAATCAGAATGTATGAAAAAACTTATTAATGATTCAACGCAACTACTTAACATTTGTATTTTTCAAAATTACAGCTAAATTATATTTTAAATATAGCTTTAAATATCCATAGGCATTTTTTTCTAAAGCATAATTAATATTTCCATATAATATTCGCAAATTTACTGAATCACTGATATGAGCCTATGTACAATGAAAAATAATATTTCTTCAAGCGATGCAGTTTACTTCAGAGGTATTAACTTTTTATCAAATTACTTCAGAGGAATTAACTCAAAACTTTCAAAAAATTTATTCACAATTTTATACAATACGAAAAAAATTAAAATTTTATTCTGTAGAATAATCTATGCAAAAAATTCATTGCATACATTTTTCAGTAGAAATCAAATAATTATATATATATAATAAATATATCAGCTGTCAGTACAGATCAAATTAGTAAAATAAATACAAGAGAATATAAGGAATCAAAACAGTAGAATATTGATAAAAACTTTAATTGCAGCATTTAGTTTGATAACCTTATAGCCAGAAAATTTGAAGATTGTGAAACAAAATAGATATAAACTAACTGAAACAAAATATGATCTAAATTCACACAAACTTGTGAAAAAAATTCTAGTTTTTTAAAAACCTCATATTAAATGCCTTATAAGAGAACACTTTTTTTTAGTTACAGGTTCATAATACCGACGATACCTGCTTCCCTTCTGGGAATGAATACTCCCAAAGCGTTTAATGAGGAATGTTTAGATGTAACTGATAAATATTGATGGTAGATAGTCTCAATAAATACAAGAAAAAACCAAAAAAGCTCTCATGTGTCCACGGGTATCCATATTTAAAAGAACAAGAACCGATAGGCTTAAAACTACTGGCCTTGTCTAAGTTATACCTAGTCGTGTGTGTGTCATAAGTTTTGATACAGTTCTAAAGGGATTAAAACAAAAAACTTAGAGATGAAGTTTTCACTAATTTTTTTTAAGTTTTTATTTTTAACACTATGCCATTTTCATTCAAGTTGATCACCTTTTTGACTTCACACAGGCTTCAAATCTCTTTTATTGATGCACGTGCTATCTCCATTACCATTGTTGCTTTCCTTCGAGAGCTATTTAAATTGAGACACCATTTTTGGCCCACCTTTGTCTCCAAAACTGAACACTATTATTTATAGTCGAGTGGATTTAAATCCTAAAGGCTGGAAAACTTATCCTTATGTTCTATGATGTCCAGCACATTCGTTTTCAAACCCCACTGGGTTGACGTCGTCTATGAGAAGGAGAAGAGTCTTGTTGAAAATTTCAATAGTTGTCATTGAACAGGTTTACGTTCAGGGGCTTTATTACTCTAGGTTCTAAAATAGTGCCTTAATAACCTTATCGTAATTTTCATTCCTTTCTTGCAAAAATGAATCTCTGAGACACCTTCATACCCCTGACATCCCTTAAACTATTAAGGAAGCTGAATTATGTGCTCTCTGCGCGCATTTTTCTTTTCTAACTTCGAGGGCATAACTTGTGTATGCACGGTCATTCTGATGGTTGAAAGATTCTTCAGCGTCAAAAATTTTCTCGTCGGTAGGCAGAATTCGTTTGTGGCAGTTATGCGATTAAGATACCTCCGGTGCTTTAAATATTTTGTAAAAGAATGATCAGTTCTTTTTCGATTACCTCTTGGTCTAAGATTTTCCTTACTGGGTGACACATTGTTCTCTTTAACATGTTTATCTTTTTTACGAGATCAATCTTCTGTTGACAGGAATTTCGACGTATTCTCTCCCTGACAGCCTTGAGGAGAGCTGGTGTTCTCACCGAGAGTGGGCGACCGTTTCTGGTTCGGTCGGCAATGCTGCTGTTCTCAAAAAGTCTTTTATTGATTCAATAAATGAATGAACTTTTGACATCTAAATGTTTAAGATTAAGAGCCTTAAAAATCTCCGACGAGCTCTTTTTTTTATGCAGAGAAATATCTGCTACATGCTTCTGTTCAAAATGTTAAAGTTCCGATTGATTTAGAGCAACTCCTGCGTGAAGGACTACAATTTTGTGAAAAATATTGCAGACGATCAACAACGGCAAAACTTAAAACCGATTGCTGCGTTTGAGTCACAGCAGATTGAGCCAGATATTATTAGTTTGAGTCTAGAAAAGGATGTCAAATCCAGTCAGACTGCTGAGAGTTCGCCGTGCGATATGCGGCCATGCTTTGTCTTGCTGGAATACCGTGATGGGTGCGCCCTGCAACAAGGGCAGAACAACAGGTCCGCAACTTGTGTGACTTAGCGGTTCTCTGTCAAACGGCCGTCAATGTGTTCCAGTGGCATCCTGTGATCAAACATTATGCTACCTCAAACCATTATGCCCAGTGTAGGACCAGTTTGACGCTTGGCGACGGCCGTCATTGTACCACAGACTGAAACGGGATTCATCCTTGAACAATATTCGATGCCATTCGATGGTCCAGGTACGATGACAATGACACCACGCCAGGCGCCAAGCTTTGTATCCAGTTGTCAACGGTACTCCTGTTGCAGGTACCCGTTCACGTAACTGTACTTCAAGCAATCTATTGCGTATGGTTTGGGTGGGTACCGGCTACGGATGTCACATGCCGTGGATAAAAGGTCATGAATAGTCAACTGGCGAATACGCAGGTCTGTGCGCTCTAACATACACCTGTGTGCATCCCTTCATCTTCGGTGTGCACGTAGACCTTCCTGAATCCCTCTTGTGACACAACGTAGGATGGTACTCACGTTGTGCCCAATACGAGTTGCTCTTGTGCGCAGCGACCACCTCAGTTCATAGGTTTCGATAATAAGGTCGCGTTTCCCGGTCGTTAACTGAGGGTATTGAGCTCACCGACGTCTCAGAGGCATTTTCTATGCTTCTTCGGAAGTCGCAAAGGCTACGCAAAACCTCAAATGATGTTTATAAAAAGAGAAAGTTGCTAGTCTTTATAGCCTGAATATGAGTACCAAGTGATCAGATGCGTGCGCAATATTTAATCATTTGCATATCCACCTCACCACTATCGCTTCTGAAATTTGCATGACGCTACGTCCATTATTTATTGGTGTTGAAATTTCACTTTTGAGGAGTGTACGTATATGGATAGTCCACATACTAACAGTCAGAACTCGGGAGTTAAACAAGAGCAAAAAAAAGTTAGGGAAACCTTGATTTAAATTAATTTCTCACTTAGTTGTCAGAGATTAAAATGTCATATTTTAGTCATATTCTTATTACCATTTTTGTTCATTGTGTTCCAATCAAATAATATTGACATCCCTTAAGTTTATTTTCTTGGTTAAATTAATAATCAAAATCACCAAAAAATCGTTTCATGATTATTAAATACTCTGAAAATTGATTTTGTATTATATTTTATCAAGCAATATAACACAAAAAAGAAAAAAAAACTGAGAAATAGTAAAAAAACATCAAAAAGAAAATGCATTTTGATTTAATAAATTATTACTGCTTTTTTCTGAATTAAAAATAGTTGAGAGCATATTTTCACACACATATCATGTTTGTGAATTTTCAATTTTATCAACTTCTCGTTATTTTTTAAAGTGTAATTAAGTGTCCGGTTCAGCTATTTTAAACGTTGAAATAACTCACTAATGAGACCACTTATTGAGGCATTATCTTTTTTTAAAAAATGACGACACTTCTGTTTTAGAACGAAGTTTAAAATTTTGAAGTCAGGTAACAAAGATCATTTTTATACACAGTACTTCTTTAAATGAATTTAAAATATGCGAATAATTTTATAAGACATTTGTTAATCTGTTTAGTTAATTTTGTGTCCTTGATTATTCCTACAAGAACAATGCCTATCTAATAATTTACACTCATGTCCATAAATTAAGAATAATGCCAGCTCCTGCAAATAATGGTTCAGAAATAAATAAACGCGACTTATTCATAAAGCTCATTTATTAAACGAAAGGAAGATAAAAAAAAGACGGTGTATGTGTATGTTACCATTCATAAAAACTACGATTTTTGCTTCCTCGAGCAATTATAATAAAAAATACCCCCCCCCCCTTTTCAAAAACTTAATATTACAGGTCGGTAGGATGTTTAATGCACTGTATATCTTCCCTTGCGATGAAATACTGTCTGAACAAAGCCTAGACGTGCTGAGTATCAAATTATCGATCTGATCTTGGGTGAACATTACTACACTCAGCAAGCAATGCTCTATGAAATTAGGAGGTTGCTGAGGGGCTTAACTCGTCGGCCAAGATAAGGGTGATATCCTCAAATTGGAGGCAGTTGAATATGATGTTTTCTCGGTGAAGACGAGAGTTACAGTGACGTAACGTACACCCTGTACATTGCGGGGGGCAGGATACTAGGGAACCCAAAACCAATGGTATGCTATGGTTTTGCAATCCTTTGTAAGATCCGACTTGGGACCCAAAACCTGACTTTGAAGGGAAAGGCCCTAATATTCTCCGTTACGTCATCGGGGAGATGTCACCCATAAACACAAATTCTGCGTTTATGGAGCCTCCTAAACAAGCATATATGTTGTTTCAGAATTAGATCCCAATAAATATGGCCTGTCATGATTCCGATTTGAACTCTGGGGGTACCTTTCGCGATACAATCTTTTTGCTGCTTGTGCATTTCCTTCTGCCAATCTGTAAATCAGGAGTATATGTGCCAGCTCGGTGTTTGTAAAATGTTTCACACATCCTGTGGACGATGACAGCTAAAGATGTTCTAGGGTTGACACGGAGCGCCTGATCTCCAAAGAGATCTAAATCTCCTTTCAGTCAGAATTTAGGGGAGTGACTTTCAATACAATGATTTGCCCATTTTAGATAAATAAGTAATTCGAAAAGGTAAAATTTTTAAAATTTTAAAGTTGCCAGTGAGAAAAATATTAAAGTTAATCATTAGAAGCTGGAAGCTTATTGTTGGCGTTGGCTGAGCGTGTGATTGCATGAGAACAGTGATGACTGCAGAGTGTTATGCTGGTCTGTTTCCTTAAAGACTCTTGAGAACAACGCCATCTAGTGCCGAACAAAGACGTTTCCGACCGTGGGTCGCTATACAAATCTGAATCCTTGTGATGTCCCCTACCTACCTATAAGTTGGTACCAATGATCCTGGAACAACCTGTGTGTATATATATATATATAAACATATATACTATATTAGAGATGCGCATATCTAGTCTAGATATATATTATAAATGCGAAAGTTTGTGAGGATGTTTGGCCGTCTTACACGCAAAAACAACTGAATGGATTTTAATGAAACTTTACAGTAATATAGCTTATACATCAGAATAACACATATGCTATAATTTATAAAGATATTGTGTGAAGTGTCCAAAATATAGCGATATTTGCTAAGTAGGAAAAAATTCTGCCATCTGCAAGCAATTCTGGCGAGCTCTGCAAAAAAGCCCACCACAGCATATATCTATCTTTTGTTTGTGAAAAACTCTTTTTGTTTTGGCTACGCAAGGCGCTCGCTTCTAATTAATTCCTGTGATCAGCATAATGCCTATTTTTTTTTTATTTCAGAATAAAACTAAGTTTTGAAGGGAGAGGTTGTTATAAATCTCTCTTTATTTTAATGTTTTTTTATGATTTTATTATGCACATTTGGTAGCAAGAAATTGATCTTTTTTCAAAATAAATGCTTTTATCAATTCTGGTACTTAAAGTAAATAAACTTTCTCTTTCACACTGCATCATTTGGACAAATTTTCAAAATTTGTTTGTGGTTAGTCGTTAATTATAACGCTATAATTTTAATTGAATAGGCAGATATTGCGTTTTTATGTATAAAAATAATTATAACTACTGTACAGTATTTTTTGGAGTGTGTGAGTAAGTGAATATTAACGTCGCTCTGTTCAGCTACACGAGGGCTTTTGGTGACGGACCACGTACTTTTGGACCATGGTCAAGTGACGTGGATGACACCTGACCTGGCACTTCCTTCTCCTTACTACCACACCAACTTAGAAGGAATATTCTACCAATACTTAGCAGGAATATTCTTTGAAATCCACTTGTTACGACCCGCATGTGCAGAGGGCGCTAGTAGTCCTCCTTGTTTACATTTCGTCAGTATGCTTGTAATGCATCCTCGGAGCGGACGTACCTACCGTCCTCAATAAACAAACATTTTTAAAGTATACAGTCCACGCCTTTTGCTTGAGCAGTCAAGTTATACATAACTCAAAGTCTGCTTGAATCAAGTTGAAATAAGAACTAAACTCGCATGGCTTTCTGAAGTGAAAGCAAAAATAGACAAACTTCGGACCGAAAGCTACAGGATTCTTTCGGATGAAGAGCTCATGGATTTCGAAACCAGTTTGGACACGATGGAAGTGGACGCAGATAATTTAGAGGTGAGTCTCAATACCTTACTTGAATCTTCTAATGTGGATACCTCTGAATTATCTGTGAAAAATGATTTTGCTAATTACAATGTGAAACTGCCATCCATTAATTTACCGGAATTTTCGGGACAATATATTGATTGGTTGCAATTTAAATCCCAATTTGTATCATTAATTCATGATAACGCTTGTTTATCAGACTCGCAAAAACTATATTATTTGCAATCTGCCCTGAAAGGCCATGCAAAACAATTGCAAACAGTAAACGATTCTTACTCATCTTTATTTGAAGCTTTAGAAGGTAGATACGAAAATAAAAGATTAATTGTAAATAGTCATATTGCTGAACTTTTAAATCCTAACAAAATAAAATTTGAATCTGCTTTTCATCTCAGAAGTTTAATAGATTCAATTCAGAGTCATCTTAGAGCCTTAAAACAACTAGAATTAGAACCTAACGCTTTGTGTGAATCAATGTTAATTTTTGTTATAACTCAACGTCTAGATGATGAATCGCGTAAACAATATGAAATGGAATTACATTCTAATGATTTGCCTAAGTGGAATAATTTTTAGACTTTTTAATAAAAAGGAGCCAAGCCTTAGAAAACGTACAAAGAAATTCTTCGTTGAAAAACAAGAACGAATATTCTCCAAAATTCAGATCATTTGTCGTGAAAAGCAATGAAAAAACCTGTCCGTTATGTCCTTCAGAGACACACCCAATTTTTAAGTGTAAAATGTTTCACGAGATGTCTGTTCAAGAAAGAAGCAACAAAGTGAGATCCTTAAACCTATGCTTTAATTGTCTAGGCCATCACCTTATTAAGAACTGTTTAAAACTGAACAGGAAATGTAGGGTTTGTAATGCGAACCACAATTCTCTTCTTTTGCAAAACAAGTGTTCCCCAACAGATAAACAGAAACCTCCTCTCTCCACAGAGTTCATCAGGTGTCATTTATGACCCGAGTCCAGCCAATGTAATAAATCCTCAAACCGCGACTTGTCTTTTTACAATGAGAGTGGGGAGAAATCCATTTTGCTTTCGACCGCGAAGGTCAAAGTTCAGAGTGCGACAGGGGCTTGGCTTGTAATGAACGCGATCCTCGATTCAGGGAGCCAGAAATGCCTTTGTAGCTTGGAAGCGTCAAATTTCCTCGGGTTGGAAAAATACTCTATGAATTCAACTATTGTAGGCTTGAATGGAGCTTGCATTTCAGTGAGGAAAAGAATTTCCGCTGAAATTTCGAACGGAAGTTCATTTAAAAGAAAACTTAACTTTCTCATAGTCCCTAAAATTACTGGTTGCGTTCCTACACAGCCATTGGATTTAACAAAAATAAAATTGCCTCCAAATATAACATATGCAGATGCGGAATTTAATATTCCCAAACGAATTGATATTCTCCTGGGAGGTGAAATATTTTATGAATTATTAAAAAGTAAACAAATAAAATTACATGACAATTCAATAATATTGCAGGACTCCGTATTTGGTTACATTGTAACAGGTTCCATTCAAAACGAACCATCGAACTATTATTTTGCAATTTCATAGAAGATCAGGTTGATAGAAATTTAACAAAATTTTGGGATTTAGAAGCAATAGGAATTAAAGCAGAGTCTAGTTGTGACCCAGACGACCAAGCCATGCAACATTTTAAATCTTCAGTACGTTTCAATAGTGGTCGTTATGAAGTTGGGTTTCCTTGGAAGGGCCATACACAAGAGTTAAATGACAATTTTTCCGTAGCAGAAAAACGTGTAAAATCCTTAACAAGAAGATTCATTCGTGATCCAACTCTGTACATACAATATTCCGAAATTTTGAAAGAATATGAATCTCAAGGAATAATTGAAAGGGTTCTAGAAACTGAAAAACCAACTGATAGAGCAGTATTCTATTTACCGCACCAAGCGGTCTTTCGCCAAGAAAGCCTAACTACAAAAATGCGCATTGTTTTCGATGCAAGTTCCCATGAAGATGGACAACCATCTCTTAATGACTGTATATGGTCAGGTGAGAATTTAAACCCAAACATATTCCACCTGATAATTTCTTTTCGCTTGAACACGATTGCTATCACCGCAGATATAGAACGTGCATTCTTGCAAATCTCATTACGTGACGAGGACAGAGATGCAGTTAGATTTTGTTTCCAGACATTAGATCAAATCAAACAGATCCCTACAAGTTTCAAGTGTATAGATTTAAGCGTGTGATGTTTGGAGTCAACGTAAGCCCCTTCTTGCTCTCCGCAACAATTAAGCATCACATCGAGAATTACCGTGAGCAATATCCAGCAGCAACTGAAATGCTTGACACTTGTCTCTATGTTGATGACGTAATCAGTGGTGCTGATGACATCTCCCAAGCCTTAAAAGTATCAAAGGATGCTGAAACAATCATGAAGAATGCCAGCATGAAATTACGCAAATGGAATTCAAATGATCAAACATTGATGAGAACTTGGGAAAGGGAAGGCCTTGAGACACATCCTCGTCACCCGGACGACAGTTCCAAAATCCCTTCGTCAAAGGTTTTAGGGATACCATGGGATGTTGTCCACGACTATTTTACAATTGATGTTAAAGGACTTCTGCAATTGGACACGTCAAAACCCATCACAAAAAGAATTGTGCTTCAATCAGCTGGGAAAATATACGATCCAGTTGGGTTCTTGTCACCCTACACGATTAGGCTCAAATGCCTATTACAAGAACTTTGGCTACGGAAGTTATCCTGGGATGACGAGCTACCGCTAGATATTCATGCAGTATGGTCACAATGGTGGTTAGAACTTCCATTTTATCAGAGTTAAAGATTCCGCGAAAGATCCTCGATTCCAGTGGAGATTCAAGTGAAGTCCTAATCCATACCTTTTCTGATGCCAGTCAAAAGCATATGGAGCAGCCGCCTTTTGAGAGTCAAGCACAAGGACAGAGTCAGCGTTGATCTTGTAACATCCAAGAGCCGTGTTGCACCTCTGAAAAGGTTTTCCCTCCCTAGATTGGAACTGATGGGCGCGCTCTGCTTGCTGCACGCTTAGCAAAGGAAGTCAAGAAAATCCTAGATCAGAAGTGTTCAACCAGAGCCTTTTCTGGACGGACTCTCAGGTCACCTTACATTGGATCAAAGGTCCAAGCCATAGATGGAAACCCTTTGTTGCGAACAGGGTTCGCGAAATCCAATCCTCACCGATCCTAACTCGTGGTTCCACTGTTCCGGCAAGGACAACCCAGCAGATCTACTTACGAGAGGAATCAGCGTAGACGCTCTTACAACCAACTCAAGTGGTGGAATGGATCCTCGTTTCTACGTCAAATTGACTTCCAGACCAAAGGACTAGATGAAGCGATCCCAGAAAGAGTGTATTTAACGGAAATGAGAAAGAACTCAAATCCAAAAGAGGACATTTCCTTGACATTGACAGTGACTAAAAACAATTTCCTTGAAAACATTATTGATATTTCAAACAACTATGTAAAATTAATTCGTGTTGTAAGTTTTCTTTACAGATTCATACACAACTGCAGAACCAGAATTACAAAGATAAAGGGACCCCTTACTTCACAGGAGGTAAGTCATGCTGAGAACTGGCTGATCCACTCATTGCATGAAAGGGAGTTCTATGAAGAAATGCGCAAATTGTTGGCAGGTGAGCCTATTCCTATGAAAAGCAAATTAACTCCACTTAATGTTTTTCTTGATGAGAGCAACATCATTAGAGTAGGAGGCAGACTTGCCAATTCAAATTTAAATGAGAAAGCTAAATTTCCCATGATTTTACCTAGAAGAAACGTTTTAACTGATATTATATTGAGCCATTATCATAAAAAATATTTGCATGCAGGACCCCACTCACTTTTATACCTTGTTCGTCAAAAATTCTGGCCACTCAATGGCAGAAATAACTGTCGTAGAATTATTCATGAATGTGTGAATTGCTTTAAGAACAAGCCCATCACTATGAATCAAATCATGGCTAACCTACCGAGAGATCGTGTAACACCGAATTATCCCTTTAATGTCACGGGCGTTGATTTTGCAGGCCCATTCTTCATTAAGTTTAAAAATCAAAGAAAAGGGGCATTAAATAAAATTTATGTAGTAGTCTATGTATGTTTATGTACAAAAGCAATTCATTAAGATTTTGTGACAGATCTCACATCCCAAGCATTCATTGCAAGTTGAAAACGTTTTTGGTAGGAGAGGAAAGTGTGCAAAAATCACCACCGACAACGCTAAAACATTTGTTGGCGCAAATGCCGAAATTAAAAAATTGTTCAAAATGATTAAATTACCTGATCACACATTAGCAGAATTTTTGACAAATGAATCGATAGAGTGGAATTTTATCCCACCCAGGTCCCCAAACCATGGAGGGCTATGGGAAGCAGGAGTAAAGGCATTTAAATTCCACTTAAAAAGAGTCGTGGGGAACGCACATTTAACTCTCGAAGAGTTCATCACAATACTTTGTGAAATTGAGGCTGTGCTAAATTCCCGACCACTCACTCCTTAGACGTCAAATTTCGATGATTTCGAAACACTGACCCCTGGACACTTCTTAGTAGGTAGACCCCCTAACATCCATAGTTGAACCGCAAATAACTAATATAAACGAGAATCAGTTGTCGAGATGGGAAAGAGTAAAGAAAATTACCCAACATATATATAAGCTTTGGAAACGCGATTATTTGAATAATTTACAAGAACGTCACAAGTGGAAATTTAACAAAAATAATGTTTCTGTAGGAACCTTAGTTTTAATCAAAGATGAAAATCTTCCTAGTACGAAATGGAGTACCGGAAGAATAACTGAAATTTTTCCTGGCACCGATGGTAAAGTGCGAGTTGTGAACCTGCGTATGCCAAACGGAAATATATTAAAAAGGACAATCAGAAATCTTTGTATATTACCTGTATGAATTTTGTTATTAGTAATTATTGTATGTGTATAAATTAACTTCAATCGTATTTAAGTATCATAAAATGTATTGTGTATTTTTCATTTAAGTACTGTAAATATTGTGTATTTTTCATTTAAGTACTGTAAATATTGTGTATTCTTCATTTAAGTACTGTAAATATTGTGTATTTCATTTAAGTACTGTAAATATTGTGTATTTGCATTTAATATTGTGCATGCCTTTTTGCTTTGCAAATATTGTGTATTTTGTATGTAAGTATCGTCAATTGCATTATGTATTTGTATTGAAATTTCATTTCAATGGCGAGGACTCTGTTACGACCCGCATGTGCAGAGGGCGCTAGTAGTCCTCCTTGTTTACATTTCGTCAGTATGCTTGTAATGCATCCTCGGAGCGGACGTACTTACCGTCCTCAATAAACAAACATTTTTAAAGTATACAGTCCACGCCTTTTGCTTGAGCAGTCAAGTTATACATAACTCAAAGTCTGCTCATAATCCGTTATAGACATTTCTAGAATAACCACACCATTTGTGGTTAAAATCAGAGCTATCGACCTCACCCACCACTTTTCCATGATATATGGCAGCACGGGTTCTATGATGAGTGTTTTAGGGAGGAAGGCGAATAGTTTTGTAGCAGATATTGCGTTTTCAGCGGATTGCGAAGATTATTATTTTTGTCCCGAAAAAATAGTTTGTCAAAATTTAAGTGTCTTATGTTTTTGTATGTTAATGAAGAACTTTGAAAATTATTTGACTACTTATTTTAAGTGAACGGTGTATATAATTAATTTTACAGTGGAATATCTTTAATTAATTTATTAGCTCTAACGGATTAAATTTTCCAAAGTGGAGTATTTTGTTTATGTATATCCCTTAATTTTAAATGTAGTGATCCAAAAAAATATTGTATGAAAAAAACTGCAGTAAATCATAATGCGGTTGGATAAAGTATTAACGTGCATCGCTCCCCTACACGGCGGGTCAGTTCTAATAAAGCTCGAGGTATGAAAGTAGCTAGACATTTGCCAACTTGATTCTATCGTTAACATTTCGCTATGTTTTTCATTGAATCGCCATTATAATTTAAGAAACGGTGTTGCTTGCGAATATTACAATTTTAACATAAAATAAATACAACAGATAATATTAATGTATTACACTTTCAGATATAAATTATTTACACTATTTTAAATGTTCATTACACAAAACTTTTAGCAAAGTGTTACTTTTGCTGAGCAGAGATCAGCTTAGGGAGGTATTTTCAAAAATCGACCCTCAAGAGTGTTACGGGGAGTTATAAATAATAATGAAAAAAAAATCCTTTTTATCAGCTATTAGATCTACATTCTTAAAATTTAACAAAGGTGTGTTTTTTCCCTTTCTTTCTTTCTTTTTTTTTTAGTTTAGCTGAGATATGCAAAAAGCTTTTTGTTTAATTTGCAATTCACGTAAAATTAACTCATTAAAAACTTCTTTATCCTTTAATTTGTGTTGTTTAATTTTTCAGTTCACCCGTGCGAAGAACGGGTACACCAGATAGTATTAAGATAATTCAATGCAAAATGCATATGTAAAATAGATTATTTGTACGTATATGTACTTACATGCAAAGTACAAATAATCTTAATATATTTCTACTATTAACATTACACTTACAAAACTTTGTATGTCAAGGAGAAAGCTTTAAAAAATATCCTTAACAATTCACAACGGAAATTTTAACTTTTTTAAGGAAATTTAAGTGTAAAGTTTTTAAAAAATATTTTTAAGTCATTTTCAACAATAGGAAAGAAAAAGTTTCTTTACTGAAGGAAAAGAAATGTATGTTTTAGTTTACCACTTTAAAGGTGATTCTTTTTCTTTTACTTTTCTAAATCCGTATACGTGGCACTTAAAGAGAAATAAACGCAACAAAATTACATTTTTAACACTTTTGAGAGTTTTAAACATTCCATGGAATACTACATTGTGAAAAGCATGAAGTCCATCAATTGGAAAAGTTCGCTACTAAAGTATAGTAGAATTATGAGCCTAACTTGAAACAAGAATTGATTACTATTCCCTACTTTTGAGGGATAATAATAAAAAAAACCTCATTAATGGGGAGGAGATAAAATAACTGCTGCGCAGTGATGCAGAAAACTAACGGTCTTGGAATTTCTTTCGAAAGTGGTTGAACAAGAAAAATTTACGTGAAATATAAAAAATGCTCAAAAATAAATTGTTTTAGGGAAAAAAAGACTCGAATTATTTCATTTTATTTAATCCCATAGTCATCACAAAATGAATTAAAATTTTTAATAGAAACAAACATATATACATAATTAACTTCATGTCATAACCAAAACGATTATTTTAGAGATAGTTATATATCTATTTTTTAATAAAAAAAATTACTTTTGTGACAAAAGTTTAATAAGCCGTAACGCATCTCATGCTACTTTTTATAAGTTAAAAATTTATAATTATAAATTAATTCGTAATAGAGGAGAGTTTTACTAATAACTTAAACGAATATACACTTAAAATTCGGGGGAGAAGCTCTAATAGTCCAATTAGACACTTAAAAATTATTTTTAAAAACCCTTGACAATTTGACCCCAACGACAATTTGTAATATTTTTACAAAAATTGCCAAAATTAATATACACAAATTAATAACATAAAGTGGAAACTAAAAAACTAACAACAAATATTTGTAAATCAGTGATTTTTGTTTTGAATTTTTTTGATGAAAAAATAAATTAACACACAAATGAATAGTAAGGAAAAGAATATAAAAAGGAGTAATAAAAAGGAATTTTTATATATGCAGGTTAGAAATCGTAATAAACTATGGCCATGGTCACTTTTTCTACTTCTCATGCTCATTAATGAATAATTATATTTATTTTGGTTGAATGGAACTTTCCCTCTGGGACAATATGAATGTCCAACCTTGTTTAAATAAAAATATTAGAGCTCCACAAGCAAAAATACAACAAAAATATGATATAATTCCTGCGTACATTAAAAAAACACACTTTTACATAATTTTATTTAACCTGGGAAAACTCGCAAAAAGAAATTATTTTATTAAATTCTTCAAATTAGAAATTCTTCCACACGTTAAAAGTTTGTACATTATCATACACTGTGCATATTTTCAAGACAATAATAAAAACCACCAAATATATGTCTTAAAGACTACTTTTTTTAATACAAACTTAAAAATGACGAAGTTTCCTAATTTTCCTGACATGACTTTTAGTTTAAAAAAGGGAAGAAATTGTAAGCATTATATAAGCAAAATAAAAAAAATCAATATTGAGCAATGAATATGGAGAGGAACTCAATAGTTTTCAAGAAAATTTAAACAGGAAACTAAGTTTCTAAACTAAGAAAAAGCAAAAAAAATTGAAATTATAACTTAACCCCAATCACGAAATTTTAAAGTTATTTACATTATTTTACAACTGGCAAAAGTACTACAATTAACTCTTTTTTTTACACTGTCTTTTTTCACACGATTTTAAAATAACACAATACACGAAATTCTCGTTTTTTTTTTTTTTTGTTCTAGCACGAATTCCAAAAAATTGATTTGGAGCTCTTGCCCTTTGAATAAGGACGCTTTGAACGAGTTCATGATAATAAATAAGTTGATGCTGGCGAAGTCGAAGATGAAGTTTAGCTATTAACAGCTAATTTAATTCGCGAGGGCTTGAAATTTGCTACAAGTACGGAAGAACAATTTATTACATGATCCTGACATGGAGCACCCATTAAAATTTCTAAGTAATCTTGTGTAGCAGGATATCAAAAATTACGTAACCAACTTGAGAAATCAAAAAGACAGCCGCTAATAAAACTTAGTAACAACAACAAAAATTAACAAAGGCCGTTAATTACGCGAACAAAATTCTTCCTTTGAATCAAAACCAACAGTTGTGTGTCACATATCTGACACATTTACAGATGATAGCATTTTTGATCCAGTTCGTAATAAACGTACACGCTTGTCATCAAGCAGCAATGAATATATAGTTGTTAGTATATTTATTCCTAATTTCAATTTGTGTGAATTTTTATATATTAACGTATTTTTATATATAGACTGAATTTTCTCTATACACTAATTTTATTTTATTTTTTTGTTACAAAAATGAATTGTCTATGTTTTTTATAAAAATTTAACATGGACTTTATTATTACTTTTTAACAGGTTTCTTTTTTTTTTTTTTTTTTGGGGAGGGGATATTTAGGGATTTTTCATTTTACGCAATTTTTTAAAATTGTGGAACATATCTTCAAATTTATCATAAGTCGCATGCATTGTCTTTTTTACACAATTTTATTTTATTATTATTTTTCGCACGCGCGCGTTTTCCTGAGGAACGTATCTACAGTGTAAAAAAACAAAAAGAGTTAAATGCACTGTGTACTTTTTTATTTTCAGATTTCTTTCTTCAAGAATAGAATTCTTTTCATGATTTTCTTATCAAATTTTCTTAAAGATGGTTTTTCATACGTTTCACAGTTATACAATCCAGAACAGAAAAATCTGACAAAAACGTTCTGTGACTTCTATTCTCTTAGTAGACTTACTAATACCTAATTTTCTTTTAGCATGTTTCGATCTTAAGTATTCAACATTTTTTATTCGTCATATAATCTCTGCTGAAATAATTATTAATATTATTAGTGAAAAGAAATAATATGAACACTCTCTCTCTCTCGTGTGTAATTACATATATCTTTATATATAAAAATCTTCTGTGCGTGTGTATGTGACTAAACTCTTCCTAAACGTCTGGACCGATTTCGATGAAATTTTTTGTGTCTGTTCCAGTGGATTCGAGAATGGTTTAGATTCACAATTCTGTACGATATCGCAATTAGTTAAAAAGATATTAATTAAAAACCTTAAAACGCAAAATTGTTTTACCCCTGTATGTTGTTTATTCCGCTAATTTGCGGCAAGGGAAAAAAAGGAATCAGGGGAGAATTTTCTGATAATTTCGTCGTGTGAGGCCGAGCATTGTCTAGTTGAAAAATGGCTCCTGGGAGCCGTTTCATGAGTGGCAACACATGTGGTTGCAGGATGTCATGGACATACCACTGGGCTGTCATGATGCCACTTATCAATACTAGGGGTGACCGTGTATTGTAGGCATTGGCACCCCATACCATCACACCAGCTGTGGGAGCGGTGTGTCGCTGTAAAGCAAAGGCAGAATTGAGGCGTTCACCACGGGGTCCCCACACACGAATACGATTGTCATTACTGCTGAGATTGAATCTGGATTCGTCGCTAAAGACGACCTGGTTCCATTCCGCAGCAGTCCAGTTTCCTAAGGCGCGCTACCACTCCAAACGGAGGCATCAAGGGCAGCACACGTAATGGGCGCCGCGATCCTAAACGTCCTTCAGCCAGGCACCTTCGTATGGTTCGAAGACACAAGAGCCCCTAGTGAAGGTGCTACCTGTGCCTGGATGGTGGCCGATAAAGCAGTTGGCTGTACGCGTGCATTTCTTACGATGCGGCGGTCTTCTCGACGACTGGTCTGTCGAGGGCGTCCTGAGCCTGGTCTTCGTGTAAATGACATCTCTCGGATCTACTGATCCCAACACCTCCTCACAACACAATCAAAGCGGCCTAATCGACGAGCTACTCGCCTAGCTGACCACCCAGCTTCCATCATGCCGATGATTCTCTTCCTCTAAAACTGTGACAGCTGCTCATATTGTCAAAGAGAACGGCGTAAAGGCATGTCTACCTCAGCTCTTGCTTTGTAAACGATTCAGCACACTCAAAGAAGCTTTGGTTACCTGATTTATACTCCACGGAGAACGGCGTTATACGCCGCCTACCGGCTATACGTAAAGTGCAATCACGCGGCATTTCTAATCATTTTCATATCTCCCCAACATGTACCTTCATGTCAAGTTTCGTTACGATCCCACAATTATATCTTGGTGCGCTAATTTTTTTGTGTGTGTGCATGAGTATATCTTACTATTGAAATAATATGGCGAGGACTATTGTCATTTTAAGAGTGACTTCAAAATGTCTTTATGTGTGAAGTAAGATTTTTGTTTCCAAAATCACTATGATGTCCCACTTTCAGAAAGCCTTTTGCATTCTCGAAAAAACTCTGAACGGAATGATGAATTCAAATTTTTGTGTAAGAGTTCTTCCGAATCTTACCTTTTCGTTAAATGGCTGTGTTAGATGGGCAGATAGTATTCTTATTTGTCAAGAAACAGAATCATACACCTATTTTATTATTATTATTATTATTGCTTTACATTCAGATGTACGAGTTGAGTGGCAATCTAGCACTAAACAGTAAACAACTGCTGTTGGGTTGCTGTTAGATGGGGTACGATTTTTCGCAGCTATGATGCTGTGCAATTAATTTTATATGCGTAAAAAATCACAGTCTTAAATAATTCGTAATAATGTGTATGTGAAAAGCAATTTCTTTCGTCGTTTTTTTTTAAACACGCATGGTTGTATTTTAAATTTCTCCTCTTTCTCTCGCCTAACGCATTCAGTAAAATCTCAGTGTGGTTAGCACTTTTCTTTTCGACTGAAGCAATTTTTTCTCTTTTACATTGTGTCTAACTATCTCTACTTGTAAATAGCAAAGAAACTTCTGGAAGCATAAAAAAATATTAATTTCAATTTCCTTAACGCAATTGTCAAGAAAAATATTCCTAATCAAGTTCCTGCTGATTTGAAAGCATATGAAATTGAGTGAATTTTAAACACGTAGTGTAAATATGTTCCATGATCGAGAGATATTTCTGTCTTCCTTTTAATATGTTTTAATCAAGAACAAGTTTTGATATTTCATATATGTGGCGATCTTAAAATTAAATATGCAAAAAATAGTCTAAGATTTGCATTTTTAGTTTGTGTATTCTTAGTTTTCAATTTTAATACATTTTTAAAAACATAATATATTTTTAAGTGTAATAATATATTGAATAAATGAGAAATATAAAACAATTTTAAAATGTATTTTGTTTATTAAAAATCAAAGAAGTGAACAACTCTGTAAAGCTTAAGTTCTCAACGTGGGTAATAACGCCCATTTGTGGGCTTTTGAGGCTTTCAGGGGGAAGTAAATTAGAGGTTTGAGATGGTGGTATGGAGGGGCATGGTCAGATTAACCAAATATAGTCTAAAAAGACTAAAAAACACGCTCATTATATACTAACAAAAGTAAACGTTAATACTGGTTACCTTATGTTGATTGTATATAATTAAAATTGTACATTCTCGGCAATTTTTATTTCGGATTTGCAAGTGAAAAAAAAATTGGTGGCTTTAAAAAAATATATTCTATTAGTAATAAGAGTATTTTTTTAATTTAATTCTTGTTTTCACCATGTATTATGTACGCTCTTATTTGTCTGGAGTGGGAGAGGGGTGGTATCGAAATATTTACTAGAAAAGGGGGCACCAGTTCAATAAATTACAGTTTAAAAAAACTAAAAAACACCCTTTTATAGTTACTGGAACTAAGTTGTAACTTAATCTTTTAGTTGCCAAATCTGGAAATGGGAACTGGAATTAGTTACCAGATACGGGATGGGATCTGAAAATAGGAAATTGTTAATCCTTATGATTCTGATCAGGACAATGGAGCAAAATTATTCAATTATTGTATTGTCATCGGTCCTGAGCAAGTGAGAAAAATTTCGAATTAATCTGATTTTTTTAAAGGGGGTAAAAATTGAGGTCCAAGATTCCGTTACATACAAGTGAAACTTAAAAAAAGGTGTTAAAAAAGGTTGGGAACTTATGCTTTAAAGGAAGAGAGTAATTCTTTTATAAACATATGAACTATATGATATATAGTTCAAGAAAAAAAGTTGTGTTTGTGGATGCTTTTTTTATTATTTGATTTGTGAAAATGATGCTGCTGATATCCTTTAATGAGTTAAGTAATATTTTGAATAAGTAATTTAGCTTTTTCTTGTGAGGATGGTGCATTTATTTTTGTCTTTCATACAAGCTGATAGTAAATTTTTTTTAGAAAAATTATTTTATAGAAGATGTGTTATATCTATATTTATTGCTTCAGAAGCTGTGGCAGTTTCCGACTTCAAATCACTTTAGCAAGAAACTAATATTATTTTATTCTATTCAGTTTTAAAAAAAGAATATATTACTTTTTTCATTACAATGGAAAAAAATTGTAATGAAATATTTTAAATAGAAAGTGAAAGGTAAAACTAAGCTTTCTATATATAGCGTAAAATCCGGCGTATAACGCGCACCTAGACTTTCAAGCTGCATCTTTTAGTTTTTAGGTATATTCTCCGCATAATGCGCACCCCCTTTTTTACGAAGAAACCAGAAATATATGTGTGCAATACCCTTATGTTTTGAATTTATTTAATCGATGTATTATTCCAAAACTTCTCTCTAGAACTACATCCTTTTAAGTTCATTAGGAGTGTCATTTAATGTAATTAAACAGTTTTCCGATCTATGCAGAAGTCTAATTTAATTTATGCTCATCGGTTTTTTTTAATTTTTCTTTTTTTATTATTATTTTTGAAGCTATCCTTTTTATACCCGGTGTATAACGCGCACCCGTTAATTTTGATCTTCTTTTTAGTGTTAAAAGTGCGTGTTATACGCAGGATTTTTACGGTATGAAAAATTTATGATTCTGAAGAATTGAAAAGAAGCTTTTTTTTCCGAGGGCTGAAAATGAGTCTTTTGAGTTAAGATAGCACTGTGGAAGTTGTGTGAAATGTTATAATTTTATAGCCCTAAAAACTGTGTGATACATTTTTATTTAATCTATTCACTTTCTTAAAATATTTAATTCTGTCGCATAGACAAACCTATTCATTTTCTTCGTGTAATTTCTAGTTAATCTTAAAGTTTTTTTATTCCGTTTTCATCATCACTCAGTTATTAAAATTGTTTTGCAGTGTATAATCAAAATTTTCAACAAAAAAAAAAACACGAATCTTTTATATCTTTATTGTATGAGTATAAAACAAAACCGTTGAATGGATGATTTTTCAAGGAAAGCAATTATGAAAGTGCAGCCCAGTTTTTTTTTTCTAAAAAGCAAAACAATCTGACCATTATACTTTCCTTTTCTAAAAATTCTACATTTCCCCCTTCCCTATTGGGAAGAGGGGGTGAAGGTCGCCTTTCTTCCCTGTGACGCGTGCGTCAAATTTTACCTCTTAAATAGTAAACTACAGACACGTTCTTCGAGGAAGTAGTTTCCTGATTTATTTATTTTTTGGCCCTCATGTACCATTAACGGAAGTAGCCAAGCGTTCTTTATATTAGGGGGACAGTTTTATAATATGTGATTAGATTTTCATTCCTCTCCCCCCCTCGTTCTTATGTAACGGACGAGGTGCCATTTTGACATGGTGTTTCAAGGCATTTTTTCTAGGGTGTTACCTTTTCATTTCTTTTTTTCTTTTTGCCGTCCAAGTGAACGATAAGAATTAAATGCATTTCAAAGTCATTTTTCGTACAGTGAGTATGAAAGAATACATAGGGAGGCTTTTATAAACAATACTTGATTATATATTTGAATTATTGTTGAAAAATATATAGTGATTAGTTTTCGTGTTGTACTTTTATTTCCAAATTAGGAGTAAAAATTTGTCAACGCTAAACTTATTACTTTTCGTCAGATAATCATTTTGTGTTACTTCTTTTCTTTCAAATGATTAAAAAACATTTGTGTCAGTTTTTTAAATTTTTTTTTATTTTAAAAGTAAATCCTATTTTTCCCAATTACATTATTAAATGTCCTATATTTTTAATAATGTGCCACAGAAGTATAAAATTAAATTCTGAATCAACAATTGGGAAAAGTATTAATTTTGTATTTTATGATAGTTAATTTCTTCATTATATTTTTATGAAATTTTTAGTAATTTACACTTTGATGTTTTGACGGTGTATATATTATAAGGTTTGATTTTAATGCACATTTTTATATGTACATTAAAGAGGTAAAAAGGTAAGATGCTGCTGCTGTTGCTGCTTAAGATATTTTTTGCTTTTCGAAGCCTCTTTCTTGCAAACCGTTGAATTTATTTACATATATATGAAATATTTCTATAATATTGCAGGCGAGTAGTAATGATACTGCAACGAAATGACAGGGCGTGGAAAGTGGAAGGGATTTCTTAATATTGGAACCATTTTTAATTATAGTTGATGTTGCTTACTGATGAGATTGACAAGGCAGTCCGTGATTATTTAAATCCGTTTTATTCCACATCTTGAAACACATAAGCATATTAAACATAAAGCATGGAATGGACGACACAATACAGAACAAAGAAAACGAATGCACAACGCGCTGCAGTCAACTACATGGTAAAAGGACAAAGAACAGATAGGTTGAATAGATGTTGGAGTACCTGCTTCCCGCAGAGAAGCTCAGACTCCTGCCATGGGAAAAACGGGAGTTGTTTGAGTTCGGCTTTACCTTAGCCCTTTTCAGCATTTAAAGATCTTAAAAATTAAATTTAAATTTAACTTGAATTGAGAAAAATATTAAAAATTAATTGAAATACATTAAGTCAAAGAACAGAAGGGAGAGAATTTCCAAAAATCTCGCTATTTATACTCAGCGGGAAAATCACTGGGAATCTGGATATGGAAGTGTGTGTGTGACATAAAACGCGCTCGCTTGATTTTTAAGTGGATGCCGAGCAGCATTTACTTATGATTGAAATTTGGTCTTACACACGTAAATGGAATTTATTATCCTAAAAAAATTATTTGAAATTTAAAATATATTAATATCATATCACAAATAGAAGTAAATATTATTTTAGTTAAAAATAAATTTATTGATTTTCTATATTTTAATTTTTTTAACGGAATATTCTTTGCAGAGTGGTTTAAACAAAATTCTAGTCTTTTTTTTCTATAACTTGATTACATTAAATGAGAAAGTTAATTGTTCGTGTTAAGATAGATTTAAGTAGGTGTTATCGAGTGGTTTCACGGTACTATTTCAAAATTTTAACATGTTTAATCCTGAAACATATCTTGCATTGTTAACTTCAAAGTACATAAGTAATCAATACGTGTAAACTTAAAATTTTTTTAAAGAAGTATTCATATCACATAAAACGTTTTAAAAATATAAGTTTAAGTAAATTGTTTGGTTAATTTTATAACAATGTTTTTTTTTTTTTTGTTTCTACTATGTTAACAAACAAGCAAGTAATAATGTTTTTCTTTAAAAAATTCGCTCTTTAAGATTGAAATCTGAATCAGGTGCTTGATAACAAACGAATGCATTGATTTTATAATGTATTTTATTTATTTAACAATTACCAATACGTTCTTTTCCCGTTTTTTTCCAAAATATTCTAGACTTTTGTGATTTCTCTCTTCATTATTATCTCATAAAATTTAAACTTTCGCATCTATTGTATGTTTAAAATTTTAATTATAATATTTGAAATATTTTTTATAAATTTATTAAATATATCACAATTTATTAACATTATGGTTATTTATTATATCGATGCATTAAAAAATGCGTTGAAATAAAATTTATTTAAATAAATTCATTTGTTAACATGAGTTGCAGTATTTTGCGATAGTGTGCGAAGTTAAAAAAATATTTATGAAATGTTTTTCTTGTAAGGCATCATATACAATTTAAGTATTAATTGTTTAAATCTAAGGCTTTAATTTCTTTTGTGAGGGACGAATAAATCTTCTTTTAGATCTAAATTTAAGAAATAAAAATGGCTGTTAAAAAAATTTTTTATCTCCAAAATGAGTCTATTTATACTTTCTGATACCAGTACTGTTAGAAATCAATTTTTGTAAAATCGGTGAGCTTCAGTCACATTTCTTCAACTCATTGTATATTTTTCTCTAAAGGAATCAAATTTAAAATGTTAATGCGAAACTTTCAATTTATTTTCAAGTATTTAATTTTGTAAAATACGAATCTCAAAAAAGTAAACTTTCGATGAATTTAGGTCTATAGTGAGACAGAGAGAGAGAGAGAGAGATATTCTACATCACTATAAACCTAATAAAGTTGAATGAAGTATAAAATTGGATTCTGTATAATTTACTATTATATTTTCACAAAGTTTTCTACGAAACTTCTATAAATAATTTAAGTAGTATTTAATATGATTCTTGACTTCTTCAATGAATGTGTGAATTGGTAACTTACTAATGACACACCATATCTGTGTCGTAATGCGTCGATTTTCTCTTTACCAGTGTATTATAAATTATTCAATATCTTTTTAATACACTATAATAAAATATATTCCTCTTCATGATTCTCTGAAAATATATTTTATCAGGAAACTTTTCATATAATTATTTATCTTAGTGAAGTGGAATTAAAATTAAAAGATTAAACTAAGCTATATTTCAAGATATGAAAAGTCGTTTTTTTTAGTTTCCTAAAATTGTCAATAAAATTTGATTGCATAGGACCAAACTACAAGTCCCCTCCCTAATGAGTAGTTAGAATTCAATGACTCACCTAAATTAGCAGAAAGATTTGACAATTACGCTAATTTGAATTATGTCAAACATTAGGGCAAAATAGGAGCTGTTCCAAATCATGCTGAGAAGCTTTTCAATTCTGAAGAGTTTCACCAGTCCACGAGAGCATGGACACTGAAGAAATACGCTTTTCAGAGAGACTCTCCAGTGGATGTAAGAAAGGTTTTCATAAAATTACTTATCTTAGTGAAGTGTAATTAAAAAATTAAGATTACATCAAGTCGTCTTTCAAGAAATAAAAAATCCATTTTCTTAGTTTTCTAAAAATGTAAAATCTAATCGTGTAGCCTCGACTGCAAAAATCACCTTCTTCGAAAGTGGTGAGAATTGAATGACCCACTTAAATGAGCAGAGCGATTCGACAATTCCGATCATTTGAAGTACGTGAAGCATGAGGGTAAAGCCCAAGCATTTCCAAATCATGATATATAAGAAGCTAAAAAGGCTGATCAATCCAAGAAATCCGCAGAAGTACGTTTTTCAAAGGGATTAGTGTCAGGATTAGTTGGACCAGTGTCACGCCTGGTGCCACTAACCGAAGTGTTCTCCTTCAAGGGACAAAATCTTATCCATGAAAGAGGACCATCTTTTAAGTTTAAATTTTTTTTCGAAACTACTATACATATATATATAGGTACGCTTATAAACAAAATAAGATTTAATATGAAACAGAAAATAAATTTTTAATAAAGAACGTAAAAGGAGGCTGAAAACTTAGATAAACGTTTTGAAAATTTTCAATTTAACAGCTTAAAATGTACACTGATAGTCTTGGAAAAATCCTGCCTATTCCTGCTTAAAAAACTGTTCATGAATTCCGTGTGGGTCTGTTCCTTTGTTGAGAATTTAATGTTTTTCCATGCAAATCCTCTAAAATGGACATTTTTCCAACATTTCTTTTGAAATTCCTTGGTGCATCTCGTGAATTGCCTGTCTACCTACCGAATTGGGTGCCATTCCACACACTCGTTATAGTCGCAGGATACTATTCATAGAAGAAATTTAAATATGAAAAAAAATCTCTCTGTCCTGTTAAATATAAATAATATTGCCAAAGAGAAATTGAAGACTATATATATATATATATATATATCATATCAAAAAAAATTTTATATGTGCTTTCGGCCATTCTAACATTAAAAAAAAACCTCATTCCAAAGTTCAAGGAGTTCCTTACAATATGTCAGGAAATATCCAAGATAAAAATTGCGAACGGAAATAAAAAACATAAAATTTTGATAGTTTGAGTTATTAACCCATACTTTTGTTGATTTACCATTTCAAATCAACCAATTCTTACAAGTAAAAACAGCAGTCCATAGTTTGTAACTTAATTAGTAAATCATTTGAAAGATATCATTTTGATTAAATGAATGGCTGTAAGAAAGATAAAAAAAAAATTTATACATACAGTTACTTTAAAACATTACAACAAAAATATTTATTAATTTCAGTCATCTCAGTGAAGTGAATATTGACACTGAACGCTATTTATATAAGTAACTTTGAGATACATAAGTGCTAATATAATACCGATTTTTTTCCACAAAAAATGTTCTAAAATTTAGAAGATTTGTGTTATTTAATATTTAACCTTTTTAATCGCTTTTTCTCTTTGTTCATTAATACATAATACATTACATATATATATAATAAAGTAAATAATTTCTCAAATATTTTTAAAAACTGAAAACTTTCTTGGATGAAATTGGTCTTTTAAATACTACTAATAAGTATTAACATCACGAGCTGTGTTATGCTTTCCAAAAGATGACTAGTAGTGTTTATGGAATGTCATAGCCTACTTTCAACTGAGTAAACCATGTCAGTTTTATTAGACCATGATAATTATTTTTTCGTAACAAAAACATTTGTGTTTTACTTATTTTTCAAATTCTATCTGGTAGTTCAAATACAGAATCGTAAGTTAAGTAGCCAACAAAATGTCATTGACATTATAAATTTTATTTTAAATGATTGTTATAAAAACAAAAAGTAATTAATTATTTTCAGAAAATAAAGATACCTTATACATACCTGCATGATAAAATATCATTTAATAGTGTTGCACAGAAATTCCAACAATTTTTTGAATCATTTATTTTCACACAAATAACTCAGTGTACACCAAGGTGGTCCAAGCACATGCCAATAATTCAACAATATTTTTAATCAATCATCCATCAGATTTTCATTTGCCAAAGAAATATATGCACGATTCAACAAACGTCTCTATTTATGCTATAAAAAACTCAGAAAAAGTATTCATATGAACCAACAAATTAATTCAATTAAGACTACACGGTACCCTTTTTCAAAAACATTTTTTGGAGACAGTTTACAGCAAAAATAATTGATGTTTTATATTTAGATTATATTATTAAGCTGATTCTGTAAGCAAAAAGTCAGGTTGACCAGCCATTATTTTACAATTTTAAAAAATTACGAGTTTTTGAAGTTTTTTCAAACTTTTATAAAATACTCAATTTTTAAATTTTTTTAGTAATTTTAAGTTATTTATGATTCTTAGATTATTACAAACAATATTTAGTATGGATTTGAAAATCTATTCCCTTGTTGATTTTTAATAATTACTTTTCTAGAAAAACCGGGAAAAAACACGAAAATTTTTAAAATATCAACTTTAGCATTTTTTAGAAAAATAACTAGAGTTCTCAGCCCTAAATCCATACTAACTTTTATAGAACATACATTTGGGAGTATATACAAACAATTCAAGGCTCTATCTTGAACAGGAAAAAAGCCTTATAGGGATTAGAAAACACTTATACCTTCAAAATTAAAAGTCTGAGAAAAACGCATTTAAAGTTTGTAAAGTAATAAAACAAAAACTTATAATGCCCATAAAACTAATTTTTAATATGTTTTTTTCCAATGTATGTTCTACATTAAAACACCACTTTTATTAAATATGACTGAAAATTATATTTTTAATTCAAAATATATTTTTGCATAATATTGATAGCATTTGTTAAGACGTCAGTTTATTCAGCTTTATCTTAACCTAATATTTCACAAAAGTTTTGAAACACGAAGCATTTATGTACAAAATAATAATGATACTAACTTAAGCTAAAAATAGTCAGGTTTGCTCATAAAATTTAATTTTTTTCAGTTTTAAATTGGGGCAGTTTAGGAAGTTTTAGCTCTTTTCGTACGACTTTAAAATACTAAAGTATAGTACTACAATATGTTTAGTATAATGTAGTTTGGTACATCAAGGAAATATCCAGTTATATCTGCAGCATTTGAATTCGGAATACTTGTATTAAGAAGTCTAATTGCAGAATCAGCTGAGGACTGATTTTTAGATCCATCATTTTCAGTAGTATTCCATCTCTTCGAAATATTGTTTCTCACAGAAACCCAGAACGCATTTGCCATGGCATTTTCTCTACAGGAAAAAAATTAATGATAAAGCTTTTAAATTATATAAACTATTTTTAAAGCAAAAATTGGCCATGAAATTAATCTTTATTAATTAATTATGAGAACTCAAAAACTCAAAACATAATCAAGCAGAAATGATTTTAGTAATGAAAATTGGAATTAATAACCATTTCAAACTAAAAGCTCAAAAATATTTTTAATTAATTCAACTTAAGTGTGAAAAAATGCTTTAAAGGGAAACCGAAACCAAAACCATAGCTCATAAAACTTCAGATATCTTAAAAACTAATTTGCTAACAGATCTGAAATTTCGTGGCAAGTATCTCAATGATATGGGCCACCAAAACATGCAAAAAAAAATTTTTCGGTAAAAATGAAATTTTTAGGGTATTGTGTAGCTTTAAAGAAAACGAACAAGCGCTTTTCTTGTGATAATTGTATTAAAAAAACTGAAACAAGAGAGAGAGAGATCGATTGATATAGATTTTACTAACAATTATTTATATTTAATAAACGGTTTAAGGCTTAAATCTCGCAGAAAGCTTCTAAGTTGAAAATACAAATTAAGAGACATTTTCACTATCAACAAAAAAATACATCTTTGGAAAATTCATGGCAGTAAAGAAATTCCCAAACCGATATTGTTGATTCGAGTAGTAATTTAGAATACAAAAAAGCACGTTTTAACACAAAATTCCAAAGCGAAGCTTGTTAACTTGTACGGCAGAGGTATGAAACTCGTGGCCCACAAAGAATATATTTGCTGCCAAGCCACTATATCAGCACACAATAATACATACTAAAATATCAAAATTTCTCCCGAAACAGGAAGATAGTAACAGAAAAGAAATATCAAGTGCCATGATGTAAACATTAATTTCTTTTTGTTCTCTTATTTATGTTTGTTATGATGTATTATTCAAAATAAACTCACGTTTCTATGAATATTAATTTTTTTGTGGCCCACCTAAATTTAAACCTTGTTTGTTTGGCCAAAGTTAGCCTTTGAGTTTGACATCCTTGTTGTTCGGGAATTCAGAAAACAGAGATGCGTTTTTAAATAAAACATACTCTAAAATAAAACAAATTTTGAAAAAGATTTTGGTGATGGTTGAGATATTCTTCGTTTGTATCGAATTTTAGTATTCATTTAGTATATAAACAAAATATTTTCTTCATTATTTTAAAAAATAATAACTCTGCTTCGGTTTATCGTTAAGCAAAATAGGACAAGATGAACTTTGTAACGATGTTCCAGTACTCTTAGACATGTTTAGCAGAGCGATAACTTTTCAGATTCACATTACAAAAAAAGTCGTGTAGATCTCTACAGTAAAAAACACTAAAACCCATATACGATCATATACATTCGTCTCGGCTTTTAAAAATATATATACATACTAGCTGGTATACCCATTCTTCGCACGGGTGAACTGAAAAATTAAAGAAGGAAGGAAGGAAAGAAGGTGAAGGAAAGGTGAAGAAGGTGAAGGAAAAATAAGTTTTTAATGAGTTAATTTTATGTGAATTGCAAATTAAACAAAAAAAGCTTTTTGCATATCTCAGCTAAACAAAAAAAGAAAGAAAAAAAACACCTTTCTGAAATTTTAAGTATGTAGATCTAATAGCTGATAAAAAGGTCTTTTTTTTTTATTTATAATTCCCCGTAACTCTCTTGAGGGTCGATTTTTGAAAATACCTCCCTAAGCTGATCTCTGCTCAGCAAAAGTAACACATTGTTAAAAGTTTTGCGTAATGAACGCTTAAAGTAGTGTAAATAATTTATATCTGAAAGTGTAATACATTAATATTACTTTCTGTTGTATTTATTTTATTTTAAAATTGTAATATTCGCAAGCAACGCCGTTTCTTAAATTATAAAGGCGATTCAATGAAAAACATAGCGAAATGTTAACGATAGAGTCAAGTTGGCAAATGCCTAGCTACTTTCGTAGCTCGAGCTTTATTAGAGCTTTGTAAGACCCGGCGTGTAGGGGAAAAAGGCACTTTAATACTTTATCCAACCGCATTATGATTCACTGCAGTTTTTTTCATGCAATATTTTTTTCGATCACTACATTTAAAATTAAGGGATATACATAAACAAAATACTCCACTTTGGAAAATTTAATCCATTAGAGCTAATAAATTAATTAAAGATATTCCACTGTAAAATAAATTATATACACCGTTCACTTAAAATAATTAGTCAAATCATTTTCCAAGGTGTTCACTAACATACAAAAACATAAGACACTTAAATTTTGACATAAACTATTTTTCGGGACAAAAATAATAATCTTTGCAATCCGCTGAAAACGCAATATCTGCTACAAAACTATTCGCCTTCCCCACTAAAATACTCATCATAGAACCCATGCTGCCATATATCATGGAAGAGTGGATTTCAAAGAATATTCCTGCTAAGTATTGGTAGAATATTCCTTCTAAGTTGGTGTGGTAGTAAGGAGAAGGGAGTGCCAGGTCAGGTGTCATCCACGTCCCTTGACCACGGTTTAAAATTACGTGATACGTTGCCAAAAGCCCTCGTGTAGCTGAACAGTGTGACGTTAATATTCACTCACTCACCCCCAAAAATACAGTACAGTAGTTATAATTATTTTTATACTTAAAAACGCAATATCTGGCTATTCAATTAAAATTATAGCGTTATAATTAACTACTAACCACAAACAAATTTTGAAAATTTGTCCAAATGATGCAGTGTGAAAAAGAAAGTTTATTTACTTTAAGTACCAGAACCGATAAAAGCATTTATTTTGAAAAAAGATCAATTTCTTACTACCAAATGTGCATAATAAAATCATAAAAAAAAATTAAAATAAAGAGAGATTTATAACAACCTCTCCGTTCAAAACTTAGTTTTATTCTGAAATAATAAAAAAAAAATAGGCATTATGCTGATCACAGGAATTAATTAGAAGCGAGCGCCTTGCGTAGCCAAAACCAAAAGAGTTTTTCACAAACAAAAGATAGATATATGCTGTGGCGGGCTTTTTTGCAAAGCACGCCAGAATTACTTGCAGATGGCAGAATTTTTTCCTACTTACTTGACAAATATCGTTATATTTTGGACACTTTTTACAAATTTTTATAAATTATAGCCTATGCTATAAATTATAGCCTATGTGTTATTCTGATGTATAAGCTATATTACTGTGAAGTTTCATTAAAATCCATTCAGTTGCTTTTGCGTGAAAGACCCACAAACATCCTCACAAACTTTCACATTTATAATATATATTAGATTTTGAAGACCCATAACGGTATAGCAAACAAAATCGAGTTAAAAAAGTCAATGATTCTTTTCTTGCGTGTTCACTCTTTATTTCTTACCCAAAAAACTTGTAATTAAAAATTTTTTTGAATAATTTTATATATTAAATAGTGTAAATAAATTTATTTAATGATCGGTAAACTTTTGATAATTTAACCTCAAATAACACTATAAGAAAAAAAATATTTCGAGGACTGATTTATTTTGACAAAATTTGTCTCCATATGATTCTGGATGAAATCTTACCAACAGACTGGATCGACAAATTTCTTTAAATCAGTACCGCATATATATAATATTGAGTGGTATATTTACACACACAGATATACACTTGCTTACAAAAGTCTGCGTGCAGACGATCATCTTTCATATTCATGCAAAGATCGCTAATTAAATCAAGTGTTTCTGAATCAATATAACTTTTTAATGATTCCTCTAACGTCGTAAATTCAAATAGTATAAGCAACATTTCCCCCGATTATTATATAAAATAATACAAATATTTATAACTTGAGAACGACACAAATTGGGGGCGTCAAAATTCTGCGTGCACTGGGGGAAAATATTTGTGATAATGAATTGTAACTAAAATAATACTTTTTAAGCTATTCCGTTCTTCCTATAACTCTCTCAACATATTTGGCAGGGACTCAACAGGCTTAGTAGTCACTTGTGTGGTTATTATGTCCTACTCATCTACTATGACAGATTCGAGCATTTCTTTTAATGTTGTTATGCTCCCTCATAATCCACTCGAGTAAATCTCACAAATGCTGTATTGTGCTTAGGTTTGAGGACTGGGATGGCTTACGGAATTGGTTTGAGACGTGTGTGTGTGGTTGAACAGACATGACTTCACTATATAACAGGGGCGTATCTACCATCGTATCGACCATTTTAATGATACGGGAGCCCAAAGCGCCCCAACATGTGTAAATAAAAAATCATAAGGGGCCCCAAAAATGCCTCCAAGGAATTTCGATGCATGGCCCATTCAAAACTAGCTACACCAACGAATGTAAGCAATTTGCTTGGTATCTTTATCTTGCTGAAAGTAAAAATCATCACTCACCACAAGTTTCTCGGCACTTGCCCTGATATTTTACTTCAATTAGTTCAAGTAATCAATTTTGTTCATTGTCGATTCAATAAATGTCTGATTACCAACCGAAAGCTTCCTAAACCCCCTCACACCATTATGCTTCCTCCTCCTTCCTGTTTGATAGTCTATAAAAGATTCTCTTTTTTTAAGATCTATGCAAGAATTTTTGAAAGGCATATTTTTGTCCTCTTTGGTACCAAAAATATAAAAATTATTTTCAAAAATGAATATACTACATTTTTCTAATAGTTATGTGTCTGTCCTATTTGGGTGTTTTTTTTTTTTTTTTTTTTGGCAAAAGTCATTCTTTTAGATCTGTTCTCTCGAGAGATGAATGGCTTCTTCAGTGCAACTTGGTCATGATAGTTATCCTTTTTTAGTTCCCTTCAAATTGTGGTTAAAAAGTCACTTTTATTTATTTTTTCAACATCTTAGCAACACTCATCTATTTATGAAGCTCATAGTCTTGAATTTATTTTTATGGAGCGTATTACAAAGTAAGATTCTCGAGGTGACACTGAAGACGGGAGGCCGGATCTTGGCTTGGACTAAAATTTTAGTTGGTTTGTAGTTTATGAACACTTTTTGAATCAATAAATGTCTCCTATTAACAGTTTCGGCCAAATGATTTAAAAGAATTCTCCTCTTTTTTAAAGATCTAAGATGATCTTTCTTTCAGTAATACATTGATCTCTTTTCTGTTACCTGTTATGGAATCACACAAGTATTCAAATCTCAAATACAAATAAATCGTTATAGAAGCTTATAATTACTTAAAAACACAACTTGGAGTAATTATCTCATAGTAAAAGGACTTTTTTTAAAGATCTGTTTTGTAAGTGTTCACAGACTTTTGGTAATTATTTGGTCATTCTTGTTTTTTCATATTAAGGTGGATTTTGCATTTGTTTGAATAAGGAAATTTTGAAGAATCCCTAAGAGAGGTATGTTGATTTTCTGAAGCGATATTTTAATAGTAATTATAGCATAAGCACGTAAGAGGATTGCCTGTATACTGATTTTTGGAGGCAAGTGTATCTCGACTTACTCGAACCCGTTAGCGTGTTTCAAATCTCGTCCATTCGTTTTTTGTTTAAGGGGAGGGGGGATGGTAAAATTGGTGAGACTGTGGTAATGTGATTGAAGAAGTTGCCGATCTTGAAAAATAAATAAATTTTAGAAGTAGATAGTGATGACTTTCAAGAACTGAGGGATTCCTACAATCAGGAGCTGACAATGGAGGAGCTCATAGAAATGTAAGAGCAAGACACTGAAGAACTTAAGTCTTTAGACCCAGTTCAATCAGAAGATGAAATGAAAATTGTGAATTTGACAAAAAACTTCAGTTTAACTGAAAATGAGCTAAAAATTTTAGAAAATTTAGACATCAATGAAAAGCTTATTTCTTCAACAAAACAAGGGGGGAATTATTAGCATGCTACGAGGAAATTTTGCGGGAGAAAAAAAAATCTTTGAACCGGTAGACTACTTTGTTAGATTTTATGAAACTTAGTACATCAAAATAACTTAATTTTCGATTTTGTATATAGACCCCTTAGGATTAACATGGAAGCATGATATTTTAGTGCTTAAGCCCTCCTATGTCTACCCAATGGGAGTAAAGTACATGACTGGATGGGTCTCAACGAGTGGAACAGTTGATTCAAATCTCGAGTCCGAGACTCAAACAGGAACCAAGATATTGTGGATTTAAATAAATTTTTAAAAGTTTAAAACAATTAAAAACTATATAAGGAATAGCCCTATGAGCATGAAATTATAAAAACTGGAAGAGCAGTTAGAGAGGGATCGAATGAGCCAGGTTCGAATGTACTGTGGGGCTCGGGTGTCAAGATATTGGCCAAAAAGCTGTAGGGGGTGGGAATGCACCGGGGGGTGCGTCCCAACAGATCCTAACCATAACAAAAGTTATTACGATCCCCCAAATATCATTCCCCTAAACAGTTCGGGGATTTAACTAATTAACTTACAACAGGGAAAAGACATCAAAGAGACGTTATTTTAACATATTGCTTGAATTAATCATCTCCTTTAGGGATTTGGCGAAAGCCCTCGTTTCCCTGCGACATATAGATCACCATCTTTTACATCAGCTTATCACACAAAACAAGCAAATAATAAAATACACAATCATATTCATGTGAAAATAAAATTTCACACAGTCCACTGAAAACCCCACACATACACTGAAAAAGGTCAAAATCCTGAATTAACAAGTTCAGATATGGGAAAGTCTAAAATAAACGTTAGAGAATCCGATCAGCACTATTCAATAACAATAATAAAGTCAGTTGAGAGCAGTTAATTCTTTTTTTCGCTGAGATCATTGGCGTTGAGAAAGAGTGTTAATTTTTTTCTCTTATTTTAAACAACTAGCAAATAATGTTAACGCTTCCATTCATTTCTACATCACTGATAATTGTTTAGATATTTTTAATGAGAGAAGAAACTTTTTTTTTCTATTATATTTATACACACCCACTTAAAACAATCCTAATCATCTATGCTCGCTTATTCATAAAAAATCCGGTAGCATTTGATTTAAAAGATTCTTAGATATTGTAACATCAAATAATAAGCTATCAAGTAAACTGAGAAATCATATTGCACTTTAAACTTAAGAACTGCAGCATCAGTCTATTAGAAACTATAAAGATGAAAGCAAGAGAGAGCTGAACTTTTAACTGATAGAATTTGCATAAAAAAATTTATATATGAAATAATCTTTCATGAGTGAGCCATAGATACGGTTTATTATTATAATCTGATTTTCATTACACGAATATTTTTTACGATTATTAAACTAAAAATATATAATTAATAGTTACAAAAGGAGACAACAATATAATTTAAGAACACAAGAAAGTGATAAAATAAACTGTATTCAAATAAAACTTTTTTTCACTGTTTTTCCTTTGAAAATTAAATGTACCGATATAATTCTCAAGATCAAGTTTAGGCATTAAGTCGATCGCGGTCGCCTGGTGGTTCGCCAAGACATTTTAGGGTGACCACCTGAATACGAGTAGTTAGTAAATATACACCGAAATATTTAAGATTGGCGGACAGTATGCAGACTAAGTCTTCTATTGACTATAGCTATGAGAATCAACTTAAGATGAAAATGTTTTATTTTTTAATGTATTCTGAATTGTTTCGTAACAAATGCATCATTCGATATTATTATATTTGTAGCTATTATTATTACGTATGTATTTTGCGTTTTGCTTTAAACGCGATCTTAAAAGTGTTAATTTATTTTATTGTAGTTATGTAGGTAAGTACATATTCCGCGTATTTATTATTAACTTATAATAAATATTGTAGAACTTTTTCTTAGCTCCTCACACCTATGCCACTGGGTGGAGCACACTTTGAAAAAATTAGAAGTAGCCCGTATTATAGAAAAGTTTGCTTGCCCCTGCTCTAGATATAAGCCCTTTTAATTATTGTATAAGAACATTTTAGCTAAAAGTACATTTTATATATTAAAAAACGCTTTTATCAATAATAAATATATTAAATAAACCAAATTCTACTTATCATTTAAGAACTTACTCATCTTGACGATTAAATATAATGCGCATTTTTTTCTCTCGTTATAAAGCCAATAATTATACTTTCCTGGTAATTTTTATTACAGACTAGAAGGGCGGGGTACCCCCTGTACACTGTGGAGCAACCACCATTGTACAAATTATATAACAGTACTCATTGCTCAAATTGTAAAACTGTAATTAATATGTATTATGTAGTTCTATTTTTTTTAATACATTGTACGAAGAAAAAAAATTTTAAGTCTTCATCGTCTCATTTTAATTTGTACTTCTATTCAGTGCATCTTCAAAAACAATGTTCCTAATCACCTTTTCCTCTAAATTGTACAGAACTTTTATTCCGTCTTTGCTTCTACACCTTGACAAAGCCATATACAATTTTCCATGAGTAAATATTGTTTCTTTCGATGTTACACATAAACAGACACTTTTTCAAAACTTTTTCCTGTGATTTATTAATAGTCATTGCAAATGGTAATCTTACCGGGAATTGCGTACGTTTCAGTACGAAAGGCATAACCAAGTCCCCTCGAGTGCCCAGTGTGATCCTTCGTATATATACAATTTCCCCTTTCTTATCTCCTGACAAAATTTCACACTGTAGTATATTTCTTCTGGATATTTTTCACTATTAATCTTGAGCCATTACACAGTCCATCAATAATACATAAATTTCTAAACACCACGACGATGAATAAATTTATTACAGCATCTCTCACGGAAAACTTTATAGAAAGAGAGAGAGAAATATTTAACTCTACGATTGTTCAATTTTTAATGGTATTATTGCCTATATGATTGTCAACAATTATTACTATCGCAATCTTATTACACGAGTAATTTTTCATTAAGTTTTATTTAGATAATATAATATCTATTACAATTTAATTCTTTTTGGTTTCTTTGTGTTTTAGTCGCATGTCAAACACACATTATAATATCTATTAATAGTTTCATTTTTAGTCAATAACTTCTATTACTCAACCTTTCATCAAAAACTCTTTGTTACTTGATCTCAATTTCAAAGGCTTTAATAATTTAAAAAACATTTCTTATAATGCGAATACAGTTTCATTTTCTATACTGACAGATATTTAACATAACAACTGTACACATTTCTTAATACACTAATATATCGTAACTCTTAAAGAAACATGTAAAAATTCAGAAGAATTTTATGTATAATCTATGTTATTTGGTAAATCAGATCATATTGAAGAAATAATAAGGAAAATAAAGGATAATTTTTATTTAAAAATTATGGGTAGAACAAAGAAATAACTTGGTGTTGATGGTAAATTGCTTATCCATCGAACTGACTACATAAATAAAATGTGAAACCTGTATAAAAAGTATAAGTTCTCAACATACTCATTATATAAAAGATTGAGATAAAAGAACATTATTCACTGTGTCAAATAACACCCCAGTTAACTTATCAAATTAAAAAAAAACACACACACCCACAATGATATAGTACATCTGTAAAGCATATCATGAATTGGAAATGAAGCCCGCAAAATTTTAGCAAGTGAAACACTGTATTTTTGAAAAAATTATATTCAATCCATAATGCTTCTTAAAAAGATTCTAAAGAATTTCTTTTATATAAAAATATAACTAATATAACAATTAAGATACATCATATATTCAGTTCTTAAAAATTAACCAATAATAGAGTACTGACAGTTTAATTTACCACTAGCTACAATAACGTAACAAAGAATGCAAGTCCCTCCCCCCCCCCCTGCAAAGTTAGGTTTTGGGCCCCGCGATGCGGGGGTATACGTTACGTCACTGACTCACTGTATATAATCTTTCTCATTTCTTCAAAATTCTTATATATATAATGCATGAAATACTAAAAATTATCTTCCATCATCGTTAACAGGAAGAATTTAATACATCAATATATCCCATTCAGAGAGGGAATCTGTCTTATTTATTAATATTAGTATCTGGTGACAAAACTTACAAGTAGAAAATATCACTAGAAATTTTTAAAAAAGACTAAAAATAAATTTCTAAAAAATGAGTTATTTGCCATTTATTAGGCTCCTCGAACTAAATAGTGTAGAATACCAAATTTCAAATACTACGATGGAGTTCCTATAAACATCACGGCAGAAAATCTTTTCACGGCTTAATTCTGCGTTCACAAAAATAATTTCGCTGTTCATACTCTACTGAGCAAGACACGAAATCAAAAATTTGTATTAGAACAAAGAAAAAGAGACAAAAAACGCGAGGATATTCAGCAACACTCGAACAAAAAATGAATCCAAAAATGTAGTTTCTAATTCTTATTTAAAAAAAGAATGTTTGTTGGAAAAAAAATTTCATCTCAGCAACAAAGAGAAATTGAAGACTGATTTAAAGTACAGTTGTTGCCTTTTCTCTTCGTGAAGATTTTGTGCAGTTCAATATCTCTTCGTCCAGCAAGTAATTTAAAAAAACAGAAGATTGTATAGAAATTCCATGCTACTTTTCGTTACGCGCTATTCACAGAGATAAACAATCAGTAACTAGTAATGGAGCTATGCAAAATAGAGACAAGTAAACCTCTTGAGCTCAAGGTAGTTATAATAGCCTTCGGCTTCAAAAAGAAAGCTTAAAAAACACAAAAACCAGCTTTTGATCTCAAACTATCAAACCTTATACTTTAGACACAAGTAAAAGAAGATTATTGTGTTTCTCTCGAAATAATTTAACAGTACAGACCACTTTTGTTTATAGATATCCTTTCATATTTTAATCGAACTATGTTCAGACCAGTGTGACCAACCATGAGGAACTATGATTTGCTTAAGAATTTATTCCTTCCGCACCTGGGTAGTATAAATTGAAACAAAAAAATATCCATTAAAACGTATCTAGCTATCGACATTCTTTACAAAAATATAATTATGATAAAAAAATAATAATATGAATATTGTTGCATTAATCTGAAGGACACAAGACACAAATTTTTTTGATAACGAATAGTGTAAAGGATGTTTATGTAATAAAAAATGCGGTTTCTCCTTTCTCGGAGTCGTTTTTTATTCAACTCCCTTCAAGATCTTCTTTAAAAAAATAGAGAGAGCGCACATGGATTTTCTTTTTTCATTACACATCTCTTCGGAAAAAGATAATGGCTAATGATTTAGCAGAGTAACTGTTTCACTGTTATTTCTAATTCTAAAAGTTTGTTTTTATAAAAAGTATGATTATATAAGACTCCCACAAAAATTTTCATGTAGATTTTCTGAATAGTAACTTAATATTTTTCATTTCTAACATTTTTAATTTCATTTCTACGTGCTTTTTTCCCATCTTTTCAAAAAATGTTTAAATTATACGTGTAATTATCGTAAAATCCTGTATATATAACGCGCATTCATACTTTCAAGTTGCATTTTTTAATTTTTTTGGTATATTCGCCGCATAACGCACACATCCCATATTTTACGAGGAAACCTGAAATATGCGTGTGTGATAACTCTTACGTTTTTAAGTCATTTATTCGAGGTATTGTTCAAAGCTTTAGAAAAATTAGTATACTCCTAGAACTACAACCCTCTTTAAGTTCACAAGGAATGCCATTTCTTTTAAATAAACAGTATTTCGATCTATGTAGAAGTCTAACTTTTTTCTATAATCATATCTATTTTTATTTTTATAGATCCTGGGGTATAACGCTCACCCATAAATTTCTATCTTATTTTTGTGTTATAAGTGCGCGTTATACGACGTATTTTACGGTAATCTACAAAACTTGGATAAAATACATATTCAATAATACAATATCTTACAACAATTATATTTAAGTATATGTTTCTAAAATGAGAGAATCTAAAGTTGTTTTTAAAAAATATAAAACAATACTAAAAATAACACATTATTCGGCATCCAAAAAGTCACGTAGAATGTAATGCAAAAATTTTAAACTTTAAAGAATATAAAAAAAATAACCGAAATTATATGATAAATATCATCAAGTAAATGCATGACACAAATCGTATTAAAATATATTTATTATCTAAAGTTTTGTTTTCCTTTTGATAAACACATAACGCAAGCATTTTCTTCATACCTTTTGTTTCGTTTATTACACTGGTGTGCAGAAATAAAGAACGCGATGCTCTGTTTTCTGATGAAACTCCGAGTAAAAGTGTTCTAAATCAATATAAATAATGCCATAATATTCCCCGAACGAAGAACATGGGGAAATAAAATTAAGAGGAAAAACAGCAGCTTCTTTGAAAAATTAACCTTAAGCACAAGTCGATAGAAGAGAGAAACAATAGATCGCTTTATGTGGCAATAGAACTCCAGCCTTTAGAAGGTTAATCGAATCATCCCTACGCAGGATTTAAATGGTCAGTCCATCCAAAACAGTTGAGGCACTGCAGCCCATTCCTCCAGTAGCGCCAAACCCCTGAATTGGAATGCATCATCAATAAATATTATAGTTATCTTGCTTGCGATAGAAAATATTTAGTATTCAAAGCCAAAACACTTAAGTCGTTTTTTTGTAATGTAATTTTAAAAAATATATAGGATAAATAAAATAAAAATATTTTATTTTTTGTACTATTACATTCCAGGGAAAAAATATAAACGTAGAGTAAGCAAAAACGGTTTTCAAAATCTTCTTAAAATGTCTTACTGAAAAAAAGTGTCCAAGTTAAAATCATTAGTCAGCATAACACACGTTTAATACATCCATTAGAACAATGGTCCCCAACCCCCGGGCCGCCTAATGATTATTAAATTATTCCCATTTCATTTACTGTGGTGCATTGTGCAGAGTTCTAGTGATTTATAAAATTTTAAATCACTTTATATTTACTTTTGGTATAACTGTATTTTATTTTGTAGGCATGCTTAAATACATTAAAATTAAAACTATTAAATCAAAACAATATAAAGTGTAAGCAATTAATGCCCCCCCCAGCGGTCCGAGGTAAAATTATCAAACATTGACCAGTCCGCGGTGATAATTAGAACACATGATGAACGTATTAAATAATAAAAAATAATATTTTTACAAATCAAAAATAAATTTGTGAAAAATTCATAAATAGAATAAAATAGATAAAAAATAAGTTTGAATATATATATATATATATATATATATATATATAAATTTATGAAAAAAAAATATTGTTTTACATAAATAAATGCAGAATGTTGAAGATGTAAAAAATAAGGCAAACACCATCCTCATGCATTTGTTTCAGCAAAACAAGCATAATATCATCTTATATTTGAGGAACACAGTAGATGTCAAGACCTTTCTGTTACTTTTCAAAGAGGTCTGTTACATGTTTCCACTGAGTGGCTGGTTTTAAAACGAACAAAAATTCTTGGCTCTTCTCAGATTCTACCATTATTTTATGTCTGTACATTTTTGTTACAATCTTTTAAAATTAAATTCTATTTTTCTAATCTTAAGTTTATCAATAATTTGAATGTTAAATTTCCTTCAAAAAAAATTTAAACTAACATAGTGAAATGGAACAACTTTTACAGCCGTCTAAATCAGAGGTCGTCAAAGTGGTGGTCCGCGGGGAAATTTCGCTGGTCCCCAGAAAAATGTGGAATATACTCACTTATCACATTAAGTTATGTTTTAAGATTCATTGATTGCGTTCTTAGATTACAAATTTTCTTTATAAATATATTTAACATTCACAAAATCTTATTAGTGGTCCGTGGGATTTAAATAATAAATTTATTGGTCCCTGAGGTCAAAAAGTTTGGCGACCGCTGGTCTAAATTGTAATGAGAATAGAGCCCGAAAGGGCTAAGTGCTCCGGCAAATATTCCCCGGCGGTAAAATATGTAGTTTCTATCACGAAAAAAAATGTAAGACCTTCTCTTCCATCCAGAAAAAAGGCCGCGGTAGCTGAGTGGTCTAGGTATGGGATCGTGGCTGACTTTGTTACGAGTTAGAGCCCAGTACCACTAAAGTCCCGCCGTGTAGGGGAGCGATGCACGTTAAATCTGTCGAGAGCTCAAACGTCAAAGTTAGGAGAGGTGGAGCCAACTCAGGTGTCATCCACGTCATATGACCATGGTTCAAAATTACGTGGTCCGTCGCCAAAAACCCTCGTGTAGCTGAACAGTACGTTAATATTCACTCACTCCATTCGGAAAAATGCCAAGGGAGTAATATTTTTATTTTATATTATTTATTAATTATTATGAAATAGTTACCAAGTGTAATATGTGAAAGATAGAGGCGTACAGGAGTTTGTTTACCTTTTTTTCTCGTTAATCGACTCTAAACCTTTCTAAAAGCTATTTTAATTATTTTAATGTTAAAACACATAATTATATACATAGGTGACTTTCAATTTTTCTGTTAACTAAAGGGCTTCTACAGAATAATGTACTAAAGGACTTCAACAGAATAATGTAGCAAATCATAACCAGAGAATTTTTTCACCCTAATATTAAAATATAAAAAATTGTCTTTTCACTTTCACAAGTCATCTTCGCGAAAATTCTTTTTTTCGAACAATACTGTTTCTTAACGGAATGGAAACTTTAAAACATACTTACGTAACATTTTTTAAGATTTTGAATTCGTTCAATATAAATGATGTAAAATATTTGTACTAACATCCGTTTTTAGTCTGTCTGAATTTTTTGGAAACAGTATCAATATCGATGAAAGTTTTTCTGTGGGTCAGATTATTCATATTCAAAACTTTACAAAGCTAATCAATCTTTAAGGATGTAAAAAGAAATAAATACAAAGCATTTAGCATGAGTTTGTTGGTGGAATATCAGTTTATTTTGTCTATTATTTGAATATGACTAGCGACCTTTAAGGAATTCTCTAGTTTCTTTTTAACGATCTAAGCTCCTAACAAGTAGATTTTTTCATTTCTTTATTCAACCCACTCGGAAATAGAAAATCTTGCCTTCTATTAAAGTAATAGCCATTGTTCCTAAAAAAAATTCAAAAACATAAACTGCAGCAATAAAAAAAAGGCGTGCCCGCTGAAAAAAAGCTCTAGTTCCAACTATCTGATTTGAAACAACCGCATTTAAAGAGAAAACATATTTTGAGTCTATTAAAACGCCGAGTTTACCAAATGGACGTAACAAGTGGTGTCGAGGATGAAGACTCTCGAATTGATTTAAAACTGAGAGAGCGTGAAATAAAATCTCAATCCATTTACTTTCCTTCAGTTGATGAAAGAAGCAAAAATTTTATAAGTGAGTATTCTTTGTCAAAACATTCTCATTATTTGGGGACTTTTTCTCCCGACTGCATCAATTCAATGGAAATGAGGAGGTACTTTTCTTTTAAATGAGGTTGCGGAATTTGATAGGGTCAACTTGCATTATTATAACCAACTGCTCCTTCGTTGCTGATAGAGTAATTTATCTCTGTATAGTGTTCCCTTATTTTCGATCATATATACGCTTCGGTCCAGTAAGAACAAATTTAGAATGATAATTAGAATTCCACTAATAGTTTTGAAAATTCGTACTACCATTTTTCTTGGTTCAGTCCTCTTTTTTTCAATTTCGTTAATTTAAAAAAATTACAGCACACACATTTCGTTTTTCCATTTCAATTCTAACAGTGTGTACATTATCTTTAATTTAATTTTTGAAATACTTTGAAGAAAAATCGACAAAAAAGCAGTATCACTTCAAAAAGATCCGATTTTTTTTTTCTAATTGTTCCTTTGATTTTATAACCATTTTCAAACTTCGTTACAAGAATCATTTTCTTCTTCTTCAGGTCTGAACCGAAAGTAAAGCGTTGCACACGAAAAATTTATGCTGAAGGATTGTTTAATGCGTACTTCTCTTTTCTTTGGCATTTTTCAAATTACAAGATATTATAAAATTCAAGGAGAAAAAGTTGTAATATTTTCTAAATTTATCCAAATTTACATATTAACTAATTAATTAAATACGAAAAATAATTTGTAATAACAATAAAAATCTGATACAGCTAATATAAAAAAAAACTTTGTAGAAAATAAACTTTAAAATACAAGAATGAAACACGCTTCTCTTATTAATTAAATACGAAAATTAATTTGTAATAACAATAAAAATCTGATACAGCTAATATAAAAAAAAACTTTGTAAAAAATAAACTTTAAAATACAAGAATGAAACACGCTTCTATTTAGATCCCGTTCAGTCCATGCCTTTTGTTGTGATTCTAAAACCAAACCACACGTTATTCAACTCAAATACTAATATTAAAAGAAAATTTCACCGTAGAAGGTCAAAATGTCTGGCTTCAGTCGTTACGCAAAGAGAATTTTTTGTTTAAAGAAAAATGTTGAAGAGGGTCCTTATTTAACACGCGGGACTGGAAACGCCTATTTTTTCCATACTATGTAATAGCACATCAGGTCCAAAAGAATTCATGATATCATGAGGGTAAAACGATTATCATAAAAAGATCTGAATAACAGTTTCAAAAACAGTACTTACAGGAACCATAAAGCCAAATGCGTACAAAATACGTTAGATTCGGCATTTTCAGAAGGTTGGTATCATAAAAAGTTGACTTTATTTTTCCATATCGTAGCAGTTGCTGACATTCCAAATACAGGGTGTAATTTTTGAATATTATCAATTCGTTAATAGCGGTCAATGTGGATTTAAGAGTCATTTTCTATCTGTTTTACTTTTTAATTATAGATTATAGGAGTCACGGAATCATCGACGGTAAATACACTTATCATCGAACGGTAAATACACTTAATTCTGGCTTATACAAGTTGTTAATTTTGTTGATTGTTAATAAATTAAGTTGATGCTACCCTATTATAATTTAACTTTTTATTATTGTGCGTATAGCGAATTATCCTACTAGATAATAGCACAAATGTTCATGTTGACGACAACTCGAAAAAGCAGTGGTTAATATATTCGATTAATGCCCTGAAACAATAGTTTTTACTTTTATACAAATTTACTAACAGCAGAAAGATAACACTGTTGTGCGCTAACAAATATTTCATTTACTAATATTTCTTACATATTTAATCTATATCTGTTGATTGAAAACGTGTAACTAATGTGACAGAGAGAAAATAATGTTAAACAACGACTACAAAAAGAAAAAAAAACTTGTACGAGAACGGTTTTGAAATATATAGAAATAGGACACCTTTTTTAAATAGATGAAATATACAATCCACTTAGAACTTTGCATTTTCTTATATTTAAATGAAACACACACACACACACACAAGTTCTCAATAATAATACCTTAAAATTAACTACAGCAATAAAATTTTGAATTTTTAATTGGTCATGAAACCATAACCGCAAAATAATATTACATCCACACCTACATTTGTGACGAATCTGTACGGAACCTTTCCACTAATCTTCTTACGCGTCTTTTTGGGGAATATAAATTCGCGTATATTTCCAATCAACTCCCAGAAGATGAACGGGATATGCAAAGTAGATAAGGTATTTAAGTCGAGCGTTGTAAGCTAGCAGTCATGATGACTAAGACTATTGAGCCAACAACAGTAACCTAAATCTTAGAGGATTCCAGGATAATAAGATAGTAAAGACGTAGTGCTGCTATTCTACTGAAGAACGAGAAAGCTGATATAACCAGCGGTAACCATAATTTATGTACGCTTAAATTAAGCGTTAGTTTAGTCAAGTTAGTTAAAGTTAATGAAATTTAATAATTCGAGTACGTGTATTTCTCGGACCTCCTATTTCGGTAGACATTACTTGATCTTGAGCGTAATTATTAACTAGTTGCATAATTCGTAATTTAATTTAATATAAAAGGTAAATCCCTTTATTAGACGTAACATAGAAATATTATATGTTATTAGTTTTTTTTTTTAGACTTGAAATAATAAATAATTATTACTATTACACAAAATGGCTTTTGGTGGTTCTTTGCCTCAAATTAATTTTTGTGTCCAGGGTGAGACCCCGGGGGGTCTCCACAGTGGCGTTCAACGAGTAAATCCCGAGTTTAGAGTCGGGTCTAATTTTCGAATCATCCCTGAGTAGTATTTTTCGGGGGTGGAGAACGTGGCAGAGTTCTTGGAGAATATTGATAATAACTTAACATATTACGAGATACCCACACAACTCGCTTGTGCATATTTAAAGGGTCATCTCCCAGGACGGGCACTAGATTGGTTGGAGGTTCTAGGTTATAGGGTTGTAGAAGACAAGGCGACAGATTAAGCGCACTTAAAGCAAGCTTTGACAGAACAGTTCCCCGTGGTTAGGAATAGGTCGAAACTAGAAACTCGTTTTCTCGCATCATCTCAAAAGCATAATCAAAAACCGTCTGATTCTGTGTATGACTTGTTAAAGATCCACAAAATTTTAGACTCGAAATGACGGAAGAAAAATTCATAGATCATGTTATTAGTAGGTTAGAACCTCAGATTTTAGATTATGTAGAGGTTAGACACCCTCAAACCACATCTAACCTTCTACAAATAATTGATAAGTACGAGGAAAGGTTTCTAAATAGAACGATCAGAGATTCGAGTTGAGAATTCCGAGAAACAAACCCAAGCGAGAACAATCGTTTCCCTAGCAGGAATCGGCAGGAAAATTGGAGGGAGACGAGAGGTAACAACAGATACTCGGACAATAACAGACCGCGGAGGGAGTTCAATAGATTTTAGGGTCAAGGTGTGTTGCGGATAATCGGAGGTTCGATGGTCGACGCCGAGGTGGTTAGTCTGATAATAGATTCCACAATCAAGGCGGTCGACAAAGTGGTTCGAGGAACAATTCTTTCAGGGATCAGAATGATCAAAACAGATATTTAAACTTTTAAGCGATCGATGCGAGTATGGAAATGATCGAAGACGATGTACAGAAAATCCTCTAGATACGGAACATTGAACTATTAGGATATCCTCACTACGAATGACTCCAGTAGATTTACCTTACGTCCCCATTCTTTTAAATGAAACATTCATTACAGCCCTTTTGGACACGGGAGCGGAGAAATCATTCAGATTAGAGGAAGTCTATCGCCAATATTTTTCGTATCGACCTCGTTAAAAGACGAAAGATAGAGTAGTGACGTCCCAGGGAGCCCCGTGTTGTCACTTAGGTCGGGTCGAATTACAGATTAGGATCCGAGAATTCCAGACAAACTGGGAGTTCCACATTCTTAACAATATGCAATACCAATGCATTTTAGCCATTGATTTTATGAAGGTGTCCAAATTGACTTTAGATTTCGATCAGAAATCTCTGATCATTCCAGATGACCAAATTAAGCAGTTGCCAAAAGTGGAAAAGCCGGTCGAGATTGATCTATCAGATATAAAGCTCGGTGAAGGGCAAAAGCAAAAATTAAAGGATTTATTTAATGGTTTTAAAGGGCTATTTTCAGACCAGCCGGGGTTAACTCATGTTTTATACCATGAAATCGATACTGGGGAAAAGGGACCGGTAGTGTCAAGACCCTACCGATATGACAGGGTCAAACAAGGAATAATTGATTATCACATTCAGAAAATGTTACAGAAGGGTACAATTCCTCGTATTCAATCCCCATACGCGTCACCGGTAGTTTTAACGCGCAAGAATAATGACCTTCCTCCAGATTCTCCAGAGGCGTATCGATTCGCGATTGACTATCCCGAACTCAACGCCATCACTAAATACCCGCGATATCCATTACCTGTCATTGATGACCTGATCACAAACATCCCGCATACCGGGATTATATCGACATTAGATTTAAAATCGGGCTAGTTTCAATTGGCGATTAGTCCGAAAGATATCGAGAAAACCGCGTTTTTAACTCGCAATGGCACCTTTGCATTCCTCAGAATGTCTTTCGGCCTTTCAGGGGCGGCGCCAAATTTTCAAAAAGCCATCGACATTATATTGAAACCTGTTATTGGGCGTTTCGTGATGGTATATTTGGATGATGTTAATATTACATCTCCATCGTTTAATGAACACATAGATCATTTGAATCAGGTATTTACATTGTTGCGAGACGCAGGGCTAACTCTAAACAAAGAAAAATGTCACTTCGCACGTGACAAATTATAGTATTTAGATTCTCATAATTAGTAAGGAAGGGATTGAAACCGACAATAGTAAGGTCAGGGCAATCGCAGAAATGAAACCCCCTAAAAATAATAGGGAAGTGTCGAAGTTTTTAGGGATGGCGGGGTGGTATCAGAAGTTTATACCCCACTATGCAGATATATGTGAACCATTATATCGGTTAAAGCAGTGCTTCTCAAACTTTCAATACTGGCACCCCCTTTTCAATCACAATTTTTATCGCGTTCCCCTTATACATTAATAATGTACTGAATGCAATAATAATGCACTTTGACGCTAAAGCTACAATACGCGATCTTAATTATAAACCATACAAATCAATAACATAAGTATTAAATTTTGTATACGTTATTTTAAAGCAAAAAAAATTAAGTAATAGGATAATTATTATGTTATTTTTCCTTTCTCTAATTTTTAAATTGAACATATTGCAAAATGCGGTTGCTGCTTAGAAGACAAAATATACATATCAGCTAAATATAGAAAAAGAACTTAAAGGGTCAATTTCTAATCATAAGCATTCCTTATCAAAACTTTGCTTTGCAAGACAAGCCCATGGAATTCGTTAATACTGATTAAACTTATTCTTAATTTAATATTAATTAATTAGTTATAAAATACTCTGTGCAGCACTCTGATAAATTAAAAATATACCGGCTGAAGTGCCCGCTCTTTGCAGGAGTTCATTTATAAGAAAATAAAACATTATTGATATAATAGCTGAAATGTAAGGAGAGTAAAGCCAAGTGCGCGACAATGTTTACAAAAACGTAAAATGAATGCTCAAATTTTCATTAGTTTTAAGTGAATTGTAATTATAAGCCTCACAGAATTAGCATTTATATTTGATGTTAAAGAATGAACTATAATATAAAATTCCGATGAAGAATAATTGTATTATTTTTAATATTTAAAGTGAAAAGACTTCAACATGTTTTAACCCGGGAGCAGGCGCGCACTCGATGCGGTCGAGTGGGGTTATTGAGTCACCCCAATTCTATTTTCCTTTATAATTATTTTATTGTACACGATACAAATCGCGATTTCAGCGAATAATTTAATTAAGAGAAAGTAAACTTACCTACTTTCAAGGACTTTTCAATTTTTCTTCGGTAACAAATAAACAGTTTTGTCAGGATTAACGATATCGTGTTCTGTGTGTCCCGCGCGACCACTTCCGGGTAAAAAGTGTATTCATTATGATAATATGCATGTTGCTGCTAAAAACAATTGTGTAAAACATTTTTTGTCATGCTTTATATGTTTAAAATATGTTTATATGTATCATAAAACTCCTTTACATGGGAAAAAGCGCAACAGAGAAAAATACATTACTTACAACTTCCCTAAATGATAAACAAACATAAGAGAGGGGTCATAACTAACTGTACCAATAACTTAGGTCAAACAGGTTATCAGCAAAAACAGATTACAGCTATAATGTGCAGTATTTCAAAAATAATCACAGTGATGAATTTTTTATGTTCCTGAATTTTTTCGATTCTGGGTCTGGGATTTGTTTTTTCTCTGAAAGAACATTATGTTAGGATTAAAAAGAAAACGTAATAAAAAATATCTCATCACGGGATTACAGCAAATCAAATAAAAGTTTTTTTTATTTGGTTATAAGATCAAAGATAGCTAATTAGGTATTGAAGACGTTTTTATTTTTGATGACTTAATATCACGTGCCTATAAATTATTTCAAAGTAAAAGTGTATTTTTTATTATGTCTGAAAGTATTTTGTTTTGATTCATTCCAGTAAATTAATTATTTTTTTAAATCTTTTATTTTCGACATGCTCGTGCCCCCCTTGTAAGGTTATCGCGGCCCCCCAGTGGGGCACACCCCACAGTTTGAGAAACACTGGGTTAAAGAAAAAGGGGGCTAAATTTAATTGGTCGACGGAAGCACAGGATGTTTTTAATAAAGTAAAACGAGCATTAACAGAGGCCCCAGTTTTGCAGTTGCTGAATTTTCAAGAACAGTTTAGCTTATTTACAGATGCTAGTGGGGCAGGAATTGGTGCTATGCTAAATCAAAATCACAGACCTATTGCATTCTTGTCTAGAACCCCGAACAAGGCCGAAAGAAACTATAAAGTTACAGAACGAGAATGTTTGGCGGTGATATGGGCATTATATAAGTTTAAAACTTATTTTGGATCACTACCGATGAAGGTAATCACAGATCACGCGGTATTAACAAAGCCAACGAATGGAAAAAATTTATCTAGTTGGATGATTAGATGGGCACTCACGTTATCCGAGTTCAACATTGAATGGGAACATCGACCTTGTGTCCAAAACGTTGTCGCGTACGTATTGTCTAGGAATCCAGTAGGCAATATGGATGGATCACAAACTTCGTGCGCAGCTCTTCGAGCCTTAGCCTTAAACTCCCGAGAACAACTCATTCGAGAGCAAAGGTAAGATCCTGAGTTAGGACACATCTATCGTAATTTAAAAAATCCAGACGAAGGTTCCGTTAATACAACTGTAGGCGAGGGTTGGTCCCAGGATTTTAAATTAATTGATGGTCTACTCTTTTACGCGAAATATTCTACACAACTCTTGGAGAACTAAGAGTGTACATTCCGAGATCTCTTCGCGAAGCAATAATGCAAGAATTTCATGATCTGCCATTAGCAGGCCATTTAGGAAAGAGGAAGACCTATTTAAAATTGCATGACCCATGTCATTTTCCGTATAGGAGGAAAAATATATATTTTAATATGTATCAAACTGTGACCGGTGTCAAAAATTTAATTACAAAAACGCGCTACCAGCTAGTCGATTAATTCCAATAGTATCGAATTATCCCAATAAAATCGTAACGTTAGACTTATTAGGCCCCCACCCCGCACCTCGACCCGAAAGATATAGATTTCTATTGGTAATAACTGACCACTTCAGTACGTGGAGTGAGCTATTCCTTTACGAAAAGCTTCGGCCCAGGCCATAGCTAACGCCCATTTTGAAAATTATATTTCACGTTATGGAGCTCCGATTTCTTCGATTAGTGATAACGGCCCCCAATTTATATCCGAGGTATTTGAACACCTAAGTCACAGGTTGGACATAAAACATATGAAAACGGTAACATACCGGCCGCAGGCGAATTTAACGGAAAGAGTTAATCGCAATTTAGTCCAGATGATAGCTTGTTTTGTAGAAGAAAATCACAAAATCTGGGACCGATTTCTTCATGAGTTCGCTTCCGCGCTCCGCACATCAGTTAATGAGACGACAAATAAAACTCTGGCTGAGTTATTCTTAGGTAGAAAGATTATAACACCTTTTAGTAAATTAATAAATGTCACAGAGGGTGCTGAATATGTGTGAAGAAACATTGAGAAATTATTCGTTGAGGCAAGGCAGAATATGAGGAAACAACATAAAACATGGGGAAAATATTATAATCGGAAAAGGAGAGAAGTTAACATCAAAGTAGATAATCTGGTGTGTTCGAACAAACTCATTTTATAAGTGCTGCGGGTAGGAGAGTGGTCGGAAAGTTTATGCCTAAGTTTGAAGGGCCATATAGAGTGTTGGAAGTTCGGAATAACAATTTGATCATTTGGAAAATGAGAAAAAGGGTCACAGTTAATATCGACCAGGGGCGAGTGTACCATCCAAGACAATCCGACGCAATTAGTTCGGACAGCCATGTTGAAACACTATATGAAGGACAGAAGTCTAGTAATGGGTCAAGTAGATCACACCCAGGAAAATCCAAAAGATCTAGGAAAATCTCGAGTGAGGAGAGTAAGGGTCGTAAGTCAAATAAGGGAAATGCCAGATGGGAGGATCCGAGAATGAAGAGGAAAGTAGGGTCAAATGGGTCAGTGGACAAGACGGATAAAAAGCGGTCCAAAATATGCAGAAAAAGATCTCTGCAGGGGTCCGAACATGGGGACCAGAAAAGACCAAACCCTGTACCAACTCAGGGAATGAAGAGAACAGACCCATCCTCTATATCATCTAGAAAACATAAATATAGGAGACCTAATAACCCTTCCAGGGAACACAGTTCATTGCAGGTCCCACACATCAACTAGATACAAGGCAGTGCAAGCCACCTACAGAAAGGAGCAAACAAGAAAGGTGTGGACAATACGACAAGGCCCGGGAGACAAGGAAACTAAAAGCAGAACCATCAGGGCAGCTGAGAGGAGACCAATCCGGTCTAAACAGGCGACAGCAGTGAGACCTTGTCCTTACTACCTACGCAGCCGAGTAAAACAGCCCGAAGGAATACCAGAGGAGCGGAGGAGCAATGGAATCGACCGTATCCCACAGAACAACATCAGGAGAAGGAGCCTCAGCATGGAAGCCTTAGACGGAAATCCGGTGGACAGGAGCGAATAGAGGACAAAGAAAAAAATTAGGTTGTATCATTTCTTTTGATGTTAACTTTTTATGGCACGGTAGGGAGAAATTTCTGTTACGTGTGACGCGTTACCAGTTATGGTTAGCGATGAATGTAAGGTAGAAATGAATGAAGTTCCGAATTTTCCCCCGTTTTTAAAAACGCCATCTAAAATTCATACTATCTATCTCTGACAAAAAAATAATTACAGAATCGGAAAGATCATTCTTTTCGCCACGATATGGTATATTTTTTTTGACACGATATGGTATATTTTTTTTAACAAAATAATAAATTTTCTATTTTTTACGATTTTTTTTAAAATGGGTCAAAATTGATACGCTTTTTAAAAATGGTTTCTAAATCATTCCCTTTAAGTTTCCTTTCGAGTTAATGAATTGATATTTTATTCTAGACAAGTTCATGCTTTTCTCTTTTAGAATCAGTTATAAAAATAAAAAAATGACGAAATCTTTTTTTTTTTTTTTTTGCGATTTTTCAAAAAAATACTCAAAATTTTAATTAAATATTTAATAACTTCATTTTTTATAAAAATAATCAAACAAAACTTTTTCCATATGTAGAATAGTATTATCCGTAATCTGTTCAAAGATTGAAAAAATAGATTAAAAATTACGGCTTTTAAAATTTCTTTTGTGCTTTTCGTCTATTAGCCCTGAGCTAGCACCCACCCCCTCTCCTCATTCAACAGCAGCCTTAACAAGCCTTTCCTGTATTAGCTTTGGGATACATACTTTGTTTTGTCTTTACGTTACCTAGAAGTCAAAATATAATCCATTTCATGAATTAAAAAAAAATGGGAAGTGAGTCTTTAATCTACCCGAAGTAGGCATTTAAATGGTTCAAAATCTATCAAAAATTAGTTTAAGGTGTGAGTTTGTTGTATATACAGTTTTAAAATTCTTTTAAGGAAATAATACAAACAATCTATTGTTTTAAAATTTAGTGGCAACACAACATTTCTTCCAATAGTTTGGTAATAAAAGATTGTATTTACTAAATTTTCAATCGAATGGAATTTCGAAATCCAGTTTAAGAAGTGAGTTTTTAAATCATATATAATTTAAACGACTTTCATTGAACAAACTACAAACTATCAATGAAGATTTGATTAATTTCATAACGAACAGACAAGGATTACCGATTTTTACTTTTAATTGCCAATGTCTTACAGCTCACGCAGTAGACTTACAAGATTCAGTAATAAGAAATTGAAATATTTTAGTTTTATCAGAAACTTGGATGGGCAATGAAAGTGTTATATCTATTCCAAATTTCAACTGCATTGTGAAGAATAAACGACCAAATACGAGAGCAGGAGGAGTTGCGATATATCAAAATTCTTGCGATGCTTTTAACATTATAACTCCATCCATGGAATGTTCTTTCAGTCAATCCGATATTTATGTTACCATACAATCTTCAGTGGGGATTTGTGCTTGGCTGAATACGTAATACATAATGGACAAAAAATTATAATTGTAGCAGTATATATTACTCCGAACAAAAAGTTGGATGACATTATCGAGTTCCTTCATCGATCATTATTACCATATAAAGGGTGTTTCTTTTAGAGGTATAGAACTTTAAATTGCAATAAAACAACGATTTATTTATTATTCGATTGACATGAATTTTTTTTTATTCGAAAGATAATCTTGTGGCATTACATTTTAAATATGATCAAGCAAGGCGTAGATTCGTCGAATGGGCCCAAAAGGAGATTGCCGTTGTTCCCGATTTTCATAAGCGAATTTTGTTTAGCGTTGAAGCGCACTTCTGGTTGAATGGCTACGTCAACAAACAAAACTGCCGCATTTGGAGTGAAGCTAATCCCCAAGTGTATGTCGAAACACCGTTACATCCAGAAAAACTGACTGTTTGGTGCGCTTTATGGGCTGGTGGAATCCTTCTTCAAAAACGATGAAGGCCACAACGTTACAATCAATGGTGATCGGTATAGAGCCATGATTACTAACTTTTTCATTCCTGAATTGAACAATCATGATGTCCAAGAGCTGTGGTTCCAACAAGACGGCGCAACATGTCACACAGCTCGTGCCACAATCGATTTATTGAAAGACACGTTTGGTGACCGCCTAATTTCATGGTTTGGACCTGTGAATTGGCCTCCAAGATCTTGTGATTTAACACCGCTAGACTATTTTCTGTGGGGCTATGTAAAGTCATTGGTCTATGCGGATAAACCACAAACGCTTGACCATTTGGAAGACAACATTCCTCGTGTTATTGCCGATATACGGCCACAAATGTTGGAAAAAGTCATCGAAAATTGGACGCCCAGATTGGACTACATCCGAGCCAGCCGTGGCAGTCATATGCCAGAAATCATATTTAAAATGTAATGCCACAAGATTATCTTTCGAATAAAAAAATTTCATGTCAATCGATTTGTTTTATTGCAATTTAAAGTTCTATGCCTCTAAAAAAAACACCCTTTACATCAAGAAGTTCTGCTTTACTTAATAAAAATTATTATAAAATACCTATGATTTTAAGTGTAGATTTTAATGTCAATTTTGCTTTAGACAAATCTCTACAATTTATTGAATTTTTAAAAAACATTTTCACCTTATATCTACAAAACAACAGAATAATATCAACGACAAAATCAAATACTACGCTTGATGCAGTCTTTTCGAGATACTTAAGCGATATTGAGTGCAAAACCTACATTTCTTACTTTAGTTACCTCAAGCCTTTTATAACAAAAGTATGTACTAAAGCACCCATAAGCATAATGGAAATAGACTAATAATGATGATACTTTTCTCAAAATACATACAATAAAATTATTTTAGTATTATGTATTGAAAATGAAAATTTTGTCTATACTTATACCTTTTCCATCCTAATTATTTTTTTAAAATACAGTTTGAAATAATAATGATAATAATAAATTTGTTTATTATATATAAAAAATTACTTCAAAATAAAACTTTATTATACAATTCAATTCATATAAGCCAAAGAAGTTAACTTCTAACGCGTGTTCACACTGATACAAGCTTTCTTTTTTTTTTTTTTTTTTCTCCTTTCGAACAAGTGGTCCGAAGAATTATTGCAATGAAGCAAGTCACGGGCGGATTTTTAATTTAAGAAGCCAAGCAAAAGTGGACACTACAATGAGTGTGTTTTTCTTGATGAGAAAAATCAGCTTTTGTCTTAATTTTTTTTGTATAAATATGGAGAAAACATTTGTAAGATTGCATTTGTTTACTTCTATGTATGACTTCGCTAAGATGCGACAATTCCTTTGGTTATTTGTGGTTTATTGAAAAATGTTTGAAATTGTAAGTATATGTATGTGTATATTATTTTTTCTCATATCTGGTGGCTTGGGACGCGGCGTAGCTGGGTAGGGCTAACATTTAATACTAACAAGCGCAGCATGCATGGAATGGGAATGTTAAGGAGACAGATGCTTTAATTGATGTATATAAAAATGTTATCTATACATATAAATAAAAATGAAGTGTCTGTTTGTAATTTGAAATTAACAGCTTTTTACTTACGCATTTAAAAGTATATACAGTACTTATATGAAAAAATCAATTTTTAAAATTTTTGTCTGTCTATCTGTCTTTCTGTCAGTCTGTTTGTTCCGGCTAATCTCTGAAACGGCTGGACCAATTTTGACGAAATTTTCACTGGCAGATAGCTAATGTTATAAGGAATAACTCAGGCTACTTTTGTTATAGAAAAAATTAGGGTTCCGCGAAAATGAAATTAAAACCAAAGAGATGGTGAACAATATCCGTTTCTAATAAGGATTGTTTATTTCTGTAGGGATTATTTTTATTCAATAGGGATTATTTTTATTCAATAGGGATTGTTTTATTTTGCGAGTTTTCTGTCTCAACGTTTCTAGAAGTTATATCAAACTTTTTTGTTTGATAAGGTTACTGAGACTCGCGATATTTCCCGTTCATGTCCGATCCTAATGATTTTAACAGTCTTCGCTTACCCCTTGCTTGCGGCTTCGTTTCATCCTACCCAGTCCCTCACCCCATTGACAGTGTCAAAGATCACGAGTACCTCCCCTCCCCGGCTTGCAGATTCGTTTCAACCTACTGTTACTAAGACCTGTATTGAACTGTTGCATCATTCCAATGATTTCATTCTTTCTCAAAAACACTGAGCAACATCAATTTTTCTATAACTTAGGCAGCATTTAAACTTAAATCAGGAAGTTTTGGTGTTTTACGTCATTTGACTTCTCACAAGGCTCCGCATTTAAATAGAGGTAAGCCAATTTCATACCTCTATTGTTTATTTCATTGCCAAACACTGCACAAAGCAGACACAATAAATGCTTGTCTTGCAAGAGTGATTGTACAAGTGTGAATGTGCGGTAGGGGTGGCGATCGCAGAGCCAACCGGTTGTTTTATTTAGTTAAGTACGTAGGTAGTTGTTTCTAAAATAAATATTTTTAATTACGTTTTAGGTGAAAAAGTGCATTTACACCCTTTAGCTATACCTAAAAGAAAATAAAATCATTTTAATATAAATAAATAAATTGATTGAAGTGTGTTTGTAGTTTAAAATTACAGTTTTTTACTAAATGCATTCAAAAGTATATATACGGTACTTAAAAAAAATCAAGTTTTTAAATTTTTGTCTGTCTATCTGTCAGTATGTTCCGGCTAATTTCTGAAACAGCTAGACCGAATTTGACGGAACTTTCAGTGGCAGATAGCAGTTGTTACAAGGAGTAACTTAGTTTACTTTTATTTTAGAAAAAAAAACTAGGGTTCCGCGAAAACAAAATTAAAACCAATAAAATAATGAACAACATCCAATTCAAAAATAGGGATTATTTATTATTACTTTTTTTTAATACTCAAAGACATTTAAAAAGCATTTCTTCATGGAACAAACGCGATGACTCATTTTTAACGAAAAAGAATAATTTATTCTTACTGACTAACTTTTAATTCTGTAAGAACAAACGATTTTTTTCGTTGCTATCGCAACCAGAGTTGATATAACCATAACAACAGAAAAAAGCTAATTCTAAAAAAGCTATGAGCAATATAAGGATTAATTAAAAATAAAAACCATACATTAGTTGTTATTTAAAAGATTTGTGACATTTCAAGCCAAAACCAGTTAATGTGAGAGTAAATTTATCGTTTGAGATTTGCCGGTTAGTATTTTGTAAGTTTTACGTCTTTTAGTGTAAAATTTTTCTTCTATCTTTTCTTCCTTCTCACAGATAAGATATAGCTTCAAATTTCGATGTATGACTTATAAAAAACAATATTGCGTTAGAATTAAAAAATTATTAATGTGAAGCAATAAAAAGAATACGATTCTGATGCTAAGAGTAAAACAAAAAACTTTCATCCTTTTTAATAATAGTTAGTTTCTAAGAATCTAAAATAATAAAATAGATTTCGATTTTCATGAATCAATCAATCGCGTTTCTTTAATTAAAATTAGGCTTAACTGGGAAATTCGCCCGGTCCCGTGCGTGTGGGCCTGGAGAAATGCTTCTTTCTCCTTTTGCTGGTCCTGAAGGGGTTAAGTAATAATTAGAAATCAATGTTAAACGCCGTTTATTCTTCAGTCTGTATTGTTTAATTTTTCAATTCACCCGTGCGAAGAACGGGTATACAAGCTAGTGTAAAATATAAATGAATTTGTAAATACATACAGTAGATGTTTGTTTCTTCACACGACTTAAAGAGGTTTTTTTTTCAGGGTAGCTGACCCTAAGCATTGTATAGCGAGCGACGAGTCAAGTGTAAGCCAAAATATGTTTGTATAGTTGTTCCATAAGTAGTTGTGGCCGCGGTAGCCGAGTGGTATAGGTATCGGATCGTGGCTTGCCTGGTCACGAGTTCGATCCCAGTACTACTAAAGACCCGCCGTGTAGGGCAGCGATGCACGTTAAATCTGTCGAGAGCTGAAACGTCCACCCGTTGGTGTGGTGTGGTAGTTAGGAGAGGGGGGTGCCAGCTCAGGTGTCGTCCACGTCACTTGACCATGGTTCAAAATTACGTGGTCCGTCGCCAAAAGCCCTCGTGTAGCTGAACAGTGCGACGTTAATATTAAATCAAATAAAATCAAATCAAATCCATAAGTAGTTAAGTAAATCACATAGGCAGGTTTTTACCACTTCGGTGGTTTTTCCCTCGCCTCTTAGCCAAATGGGTGTGATGTAGGGAAATCTAATCCTGTAAATGTTACGTCACGTAAAGAAATTTTTGGTAGTAATGTTTTTTTCTTTCCCTTAAAAAGGAGAATTTGTAAAGTATCCGATTATTAGATATATATTAAAGTCGTCGGGACTATAAATCAAGTTTAGGAATTGGTTACGTAATTTATTTTCAGGCCATTTGTGACCTTCGAATAAATCCCGTTTTCTTTTTGGAAGGGATTGCGACGAATCTGTACGGAACCTTTCCACTAATCTTCTTAGGCGTCTTTTTGGGGAATATAAATTCGCGTATATTTCCAATCAACTCCAAGAAGATGAACGGGATATGCAAAGTAGATAAGGTATTTAAGTCGAGCGTTGTAAGCTAGCAGTCATGATGAGTAAGGCTATTGAGCCAACAACAGTAACCTCAATCTTAGAGGATTCCAGGATATTAAGATAGTGAAGACGTAGTGCTGCTATTCTACTGAAGAACGAGAAAGCTGATATAACCAGCGGTAACCATAATTTATGTACGCTTAAATTAAGCGTTAGTTTAGTCAAGTTAGTTAAAGTTAATGAAAATTAATAATTTGAGTACGTGTATTTCTCGGACCTCCTATTTCGGTAGACCTTACTTGATATTGAGCGTAATTATTAATTAGTTGCATAATTCGTAATTTGATTTAATATAAAAGGTAAATCCCTTTATTTGACGTAACATAGAAATATTATATGTTATTAGAGGTTTTTTTGTTTGAGACTTGAAATAATAAATAATTATTATTATTATACAAAATGGCTCTCTTGGTGGTTCTTTGCCTCAAATTAATCTTTGTGTCCAGGGTGAGACCCAGGGGGATCTCCACACATTGTGGATATAAAGTTACATGGAAATATTTTGTACAACTTTTTCCCACTAAAAGTAATAGAAAATGTATAATATCATTTCTAACTAAATGTATATTTTGTCATAATTCATAAATATCCTTTAATTATTATAGTTATATACCGTAATTACAACTGGTTAAAAGTAGTTGGTTAATTTGAATAAATATTGCTGTATTGTAAAGATTTTCAAATTTTATAAGAGAGTGAGAGTTATATTAACATAACACTATAAAGCTACACGCGAGCTATTGGCGACTGACCTCATGATTTTGAACCATGGTCAAGTGACGAGGACAACATCTGAGCTGGTACTCTCTCTCCTAAGTTCCATACAAAGGGAAAATGTTTGAGTCTCGACAAATTTAACGTGCTTCGGCCATCTCTAACTGGCAAGTGTTTAGCGATACTAGGCTTGAACTCATGACACGCCACCCACGAGTCCGTGCCTTATCACTAAGCTACCATGTCCAGTGTGTGTGTGTGAGAGAGAGAGAATGAGCTTTAAATTTCCCACCAACGAGAGGGTGTTCGAGCCTCGACAGATTTAACGTGCAACGGCCATCTTCACACGACGGGTCCTCAGCGGCAATAGGCTCTAACTCATGACACGCCAGACACGAGTCCGTGACCTTGACCACAGGGCTACCAAGACCTGTCGCTGTCTGTCGCTGGGCAAATGGCTGGCGGAGCGAGCTTTTACAATAATTATCTTTCGACAAGAATGAAAAATCTTTGATTTGCTATACAAAATAATAATAGAAATTAAATAATTATTATTTTAATATTAAATAAAGTTGTGAATAATGCAAATATAACAATGTACTACATATGTAAAGAATGCAATATTCAAATACTATGTTTATATATGTTTCCTACACTCCTCACTTTGCTGTAACTGAGTGCGCCATACTTTCTCACCTTCCTACCCCAACTTTAGAGCCTCGTACCGGGACATTTCTGTAAACAGGAAGCGCAACGGACAGACGCAAGGTTTTGTCCGCATCTCAATCCGCAGCACCTTCAAAGGTGTAATTTTCATTTAACTGCATTACTACTTTTAAATAAATGTAAACTGTAAATATTTATTTTCTGTAATATAAAAACATATGTACCATCAAAGGTGTAATTTTCATTTAACCGCATTACTACTTTTAAGTAAATGTAAACTGTAAGTATTTATTTTCTGTAATATAAAAACATATGTACCATCTCCATCTCTGATTATTATTTACAGTTTACATTCATTTACTGAAAGGTAGTAATGCGGTTAAATGAAAATTACACCTTTGAAGATGCTGCGGATTAATGCGAACAAGACCTTGAGTCTGTCCGTTGCGCTTCTTGCTTACAGAAATGTCCCGGAACGGGGTTCTAAAGTTTCAGTTGGGGTAGGAAAGCGGGAAAGTAGGGCTCACTCAGTTACAGTTAAGTAAGAAGTTTAGGAAACAATATATTTTTGTTAATGCATACGCAATTTTTTCTTATATATGTAAACATTAGTAGATTGTAACTAAATTGTACTCGTGTTGCCAATTCAAAAAAGAACTAAATTCAAGTATTTTAAGAAAATTGTGTGCATACTGAAAACACTTAATGAATACGATTCAATTCAAATATAAACGTGATACTGCTTATAGTTTGTTTATTTATTTGTTTTCATACAGTTTTCAGGGCTGCGGTAGCCCAGTGGTTAAGGTATCCAACCATGGCAGGCATGTCATGAGCTCGATCCCAGTACCACTAAAGACCCGCCGTGTAGGGCAGCGATGCACGTTAAATCTGTCGAGAGCTGAAACGTCCTCCCGTTGGTGTGGTGTGGTAGTTAGGAGAGGGGGGTGCCAGCTCAGGTGTCGTCCACGTCACTTGACCATGGTTCAAAATTACGTGGTCCGTCGCCAAAAGCCCTCGTGTAGCTGAACAGTGCGACGTTAATATTAACTCAACTCAACTCAATTCATACAGTTTTCCGGAATATTAACACTACAGCAAATGATCTTAGTTTTCTCAAAAACATTTTCTCAACAATGGCCAAATAATACATAAACCAAACAATGCATAAAATCGTACAAATGTATAAAATGTCGTAATAAACTTCATTACCTACAACAGTAAAAATCTTAAATACATTATTTCGAAAAATTAATTACTAAAAGTAACATTTATAATGAATAAATTATAATTAAAATTTGTGCAAAAATTACATCTGTTTTCATTCTGATACCACGGAATTGAGTTTTACTTTAGAAGCGATATTTGTGTTTAAAACTTTAAATCATCCAAGCTTAATTTCTAAAGAAAAACAACTACTACGTTCTCAATTTCAAATCTACCATAATAAATGATCTAACAAATTTTAAGCAGATAAGCTAATCATTGGTATTAGAATTTTTGCTAAATTAAAATACAATGCCTTTATTGCTTAAATGGAAATATTTTCTTTTAGGCTATTGTTTAAATTGTTTACTTGAATCTTAGACTTATTTATTAAATTAAATTTGATGTAATATCCCATTCACATCAGAGTCACAAGCTTTACAGCCCTCTCGTTAAAATCGGTAGCATTTTGATAGAAAAGTGATTTTAAAAATTCTGAATGCCATTTATACAGCTTTTCCTACGAACTTCACGGCATCCTTTGTTTCCACTCTTCTAAGAAAAGCGTTTATAAACTGTTGCATGTTTAACTAAAGATCTTAAAAATTTTCTTAAACTTTCTTGTACTTTTGAAAATCTTTTGAAAGACATCTGACTATTTATAAATGAAAACCCCTTTTTTTCTTACGACCGGAAGGGTTGTTTACCTTTTAAATGTTTGCTTAACTCATGTTAGGTATTCGAGAGTGAATGCGACCAGATGCCACCCTTGCATACACAGACTTCGGGAGTAGTCCAAGTCTTCAGAGTCAAAAGATTTTAACTACTTCTTGTTATTCAAATATACATAAACACCTCAGAAAAATTTAAAAACTTGGAAACTTTCAGAATTGTGGAAACAGTATTTATAAAATTCTAAATTTAAAAGCAATTTCTTTGGGGGCGGGGGGGGGAATTAGCGCTCCGGCTCTCTTTAGCTTGGAATAAAAATCTAAACTTTTCACAAAGTATTATTGTTTGCAATTCACTAAATCAATCAGAAATTTAGAAAAGGCCATAATTACGATAAAAACCGAAAATTAAATAAAACTGGAAGTTTTTCAAATATAAATTTAGACTCTTTGATCTAAATTTATAAATATTTTGTAAAGAATCAAAAAAATATAGATGATATCCATGTAAAAAAAGGAATCAAAGTATATATAAAATCATATGTATATAAGATCTATTATTCAGAAAAATAACAAAAATTATAACTGTAATTAACTGAAAATTGGTTAATGTAATATTTAACAAATTCAAAAAGTAATAAGTAACACATTAATCTCTAAAAGTCTATAGCAGCTAAAATGATTTATAATTTATTGTTGTAAAGTGAACTCCATGAAACAAAATAGAAAATTTTAAATGCACTGACATTTCTCAATTTTAGGTTGTTCCTGAAAGGTAAAGCAAAACTTTAAGCAAACATTGTTATTTTTTCAGTATTACTATTTAAGTTAAATTGAATCATAATTCATTATAATTGACTACTTTAAAAAAAACCTGAATCTGAGTTAATCTTTTTTAAAAATTTAATTTTTTGAATAATATTTTTTTGCAGTTTAGATTAGAGCGCCTGTGGGTTTTATACATCACTATTTTTATTTAACTTTTCAAAGTTAATGTAATGTATCGTAAAATGGAACGTAAAATTTTGTCAATCGTTAGTATATAGTTAACTTCTATATATATAGTAATACTTCAACAAAAAAACCAAAAGAAATTCAAACCGAAAATATAATTACATATCCTCCAAATGATTCTAGGCCAAATTTTACGACATAGAATTAAAAGCATCAGAAAAATCATAAATATGTATCATTCATATAAAAAAAGAGATTTGAAAACAGCAGAAACTATAAGAAAAGTATCTTTTTAAAAAACTGAAGATGAGAAAAAAAAATCAATATTTTTACTCCCTGAACTATAAAAAGGAAGTTTAAATGTAATTTCACTAGTTATTTAAAAAAGCATTCGAGTTTATTTACAATTTATAATCTGTATGTATACGAATAGCAACCAATATAAATAAATAACTGTAAAAAAATTATTTTGATGAATTTTAATCATAATTATGCGGCCTCAAAACTAAATTGATGTTCATTTGTATTACACTCATCGCTTATCAATCATTCATAAAAGATTAAAGTACAGTAATGCCTCATCATCCAAAATTTTTTAAAAAACCCGTTAAATTAAGATTGTATATTAATTCCGATACTTAGTGCAATTCTTATTCCTATAAGATCATTTTTTTTACAATTAAAAGGAGGAAGAAAAAGTGTTACACCTTGGACATATGAAACGTTTTATTAATTCAAACAAAAATACGCTAATTACGCTTACATTCTTTTTAATTAATACCTTAAGCGAGTATTTTTCCACACATTGAGTGAATTTTTTTTATCAACGTATAATTTTTTAAATATATCGGAAAGTTCGGGCAAAAAATATCCTTCATACTGAATTTTACGGAAAGCACTGTAGCTAAAATATTAACATTCAATTTTGAATTCTCACTAGTCACTTCACAAAAATAATTCCCAACTGAAAAAAAATCTCTTTCAACAGCTGCATTAGTTCCAGGGTAGCACAACGTAAATTCAAAAAGAATAACTAAAGTTTTATATGGAATGTGTTCATTTTTGAAATAGTTAAGTATTTCCACCCATCTTTTATCAATTTCAGCATGTTGATGTTCCAATTGTTCTAATTTATTATAATTTAAATATACATTCAGCCTTCTTTCTACTTATAACAGACAGTTGTCATTGATTTTAAATATCAGGCATTTCTTTCGATAAAAACTCAACGCAATTTTCTATATCTGCCCAATTTACTTGTGACAAAGTCAAAAATACCATTGAAAACTGTTATTTCATGCGATATTTGTTTCGGACCATTCTTCGACATTTTGGAAACATGGTTGGTTCATCTCTGAAAATAGAGATTAACAATTCAGTTTTAAAATATTGAAAAGGAGGACAAAAAGGAGGACATTTTTCGAGGAAGGACAGAACCCATAAAAGGAGAACTGTCCTCCCTAAAGGAGTACGGTTTGTCCCCTTATTATTACGTAAATCGTTCCGGCTCCTCATAGACCTCGAAAATCAGCACCTACCGAGTACTCAACGGATGAGGAAGATATGATAATATATGGTGTGCGTGCGTGCGTGTGTGTGTGTGTGTGTGTGTGTGGAAGATGAACCTGAGCTAAATCCAAAGTATGTTTTAACTTACGAGAGAGAGTTAGTCAAAGGACAATATTGTGCATCTATACGGTTACGACTTTGCTAACCCAGTCAAAGAACCGTGTTAACAACAAATGGTAACATTTTACTTAAAAAAATCTGCTTACGAACTAAATATTTTTCTGATTTGGTGGGGAAAACCCCACCAAAATTTATTAACTTTAGCTTTTAAAATTTTTTAATCTGAAATCTTACTTTTTTAACCATACAATTTTTTACTGGTTTTATACTTTTAATGCTTAAAGAATTGTTTGGCGCAGTTTAGCCAAAATTGGCTCTTGTGCCATTAAACCTCACACTCAACTCAACTCAACGCAAGAAATGCTGATTTTAGCGATAAATTTAAGGTTTAATTGAGCACAAATTGTTCCCACACTGATCAGCATGAAACAAAATCTAAATAGAGAAAGAAGCAGAAAATTAACAAAGTGCTTCAAAACACAGCTTTAATATCGAGACGACTTTTGTGGGAATCGGATGGGCTTGAATTGAGTCATCAAATAAATGTACTTCATATTGTGAATTGATTTATTATACTATTCATTTACTCCTTGTTTTCCTATCTATATGAGAGAAGTAATCAAAATAAAGTTTTTTCAACAGTTGCTTGCTTCCAATGTGAATTCGAGCGAGAAATCGAGAAATTGTTTGTTTTGTATTTTGTTAGCATCAAAAAACAATACTAAACATAAAATATTAAAGTAAAAATTTTTATCAAATTTCCAGTAAAAATTTTTAGTGCTTTAAAATAAACAAAAAAAAACTTTATAAAAAAGCATATTACTTCCAATAAATTCATGAATTATATTAATTTAGGAAAAAACTGTTGTGGTAGATATCAATTAAAAAGTCAATTGTATCTGTTAACACATATCTGCAACTATAGAATAAAATTCAAATTATTACTGTGCGGGAATCCTTCAAAATCCTTCTTGATGCTTTTAATTTATTTCACTTAACAGGAAAATATAAAATTTTTACCTTTTAATACAATATTACATAAATAGCATTATAGGATTAAATATTAAATACTTATCAAGAGAAAAAATTTAGGCATCAAATTCCTTGAAACCATAATTATGAATTAATTTTTTCGTGATTTTTCCGTTTGTTTGTTAGGATTTAATTCATTGGCCATCCTATAAATGCAAAAATGTCTGTATGTTGTAGACAATGAACAATCATTGTACCAATAAAGATAGATAAGACTACATTTTTTTAAAAATCTGATAATAAGAAATTGTCTCAACCAAAATCTTGAAAAGAAGTTTCTGGTACCTCATCCGTACGAAAGGATTTTCGGCTGCTCTCGTATCACAGCTTCGCTAAGTATAAACGATACATTTGTGGTTTATTATGACTCAGCTATCAGTTCTTACTTCCGTAATAGTCCAGTAGTTATGAGAAAGTAGTTTGCTTATGCAAGCATAATGTAAACAGCGAAACAGAATCCAATCAAATCTCTTTTGCTATCCTAATTACGACTCGCTCTGAGAGAATAAACAGTTTCTGGACATAAAAGCATCGTTATGAAAAGTTAATGTGTATAACTTTGAAATTGAAATTAATACTAGATTTTTTTTACCTCGTTAAGAGAGATGAGACTTCGTAACAGCTCTTGTTATATCATTTTAATAGGATTCGAGTAGTGTATGTGTGTGAAAAATATGCTTTCCATATTTTCTTCCATTTTGATTTTAAAAGTTTTGAAAAAATTAATACATCATTACAAGTCATAAAAAAATTTAAATACGTATTCATTTCTTAAAATTTTTCTCTCCTTAAGACTATGTATATTAAAATTTATTAAACTTAATGCCATGTTTTTGAATGCCAGTGCCGTAACGCGAGAATATTTGTGTGTGGGCCTCCCTGCAAAGCCAGGTTTGGGGCCCTCAAGTTGTATTTTTCAAAGGGTAGGCACTTGGTGGCAGTCAGGTGTAAGTAATGCCACTGACCAACAATATTTGAAAATTCGTAAAATTAAGTAATTCGTAATGAAGAATTTAAAAAAATGGATTCCCACTTAAAAAGTTAGAAGTTAATATATTGTTTTCTCTGTGTGAATATATAGGTGAGATATCTCTTTCTACTACTAAAAAATGAATTTCTAGAGATACTTATCATAAGATCAAAGAAAGTAGTTAATTTACTCTATACATCTTTGGCTATATATCTTATCAATTAAAACAGAGGATCCACTTCTAAACTCACATTATTATAATTACTAGTATGATGCCCTAATATGATAAAAAATATTGTAAGTTACTGAATCAGCTTTTCGTAGTTAGTATTTGACCGTCCAGCTGATGACTTTTACTTGAATTTTATAAACTAAACCTTTCTTTAAACTGTATTAGCTAAGTTTTTAAGTCAAAATGTTTAGATGATTTCTTGAAAACTTTTTTAAACAGTTCAAGGTTTCTTTATCTTGCTTTCAACGCATTTATCTTGCTATTTTTACCCTTTTAAAAATTTGTTTTATGTAGAATACTTTGAATAACGTTTATATATAAATAAAAAAAAAATTCGTTAAACATTACTATAAAAATATATCTTTAAATTAACACAAAATTTCAAAAATTTTAAATCAAAATAGCAATTAAACGATTAATTTAAAACAAACAAAAAGTCCCTTATAATGAATTTAGTGGAAAAATAAGCAATATTATATTCATCTAAGCTATGTAAAATGTATTCACTTCTTTGCACTAAATTACAAAAAGCATTCGCAGAATTTATTAATGAATCAACATATAAAACTACGTTAACTACATGTTTATAAATTGACTTAATAGTAGAAATCTTCCACAGATCATGCAATATATGTATTTGTCAGCATTTTTTTTTTTTTTTTTTTTTTTTGCTCAAAAGGTGAATAAGTTTTTCAAATAAAACTCCTTTATAAATGCTCAGCAACCTACGTATACGTAAAAATTTCTTCGTTACATTATCAGTATTTTATAAAAACGTCTTCCAATATAAAAATATGGAAATAGTATGAAGATGTTATAAAAAGGTAAGCAAACGAATAATTCATTTTTGTCGTGTCATTCCATTGTAGAAAACCACTGCATTTATCATTCTTCATAAAAAGGATATTGCTAGCACATATCTAAAAAAATTTAAAATATCTAAATCCAATTAAAAACGATCTAAAAGAGAGTACAAATAAATATTTAGCAGTAAATAACTTGGTCATTTTCATATGGCCAGCCCAAATGTTACAGGAACGAATGAAAATCGAAATAATTTAAATGTATAAAAAAATTAGAAATGAGAGTTCGGAATGAGGACTCTACCATGGATTACTACAGAAATGACGGGGATGCTACACATTATAAATATAGCATATATTAATAAAATTCGTAAGATTCCTTTTTATCATACAATAGCTCAAGATTATGAGATATATTATTAGATCAAGATTATGAGATTTACGTAGATTAATATGTATAAGTACGCGTTTCCTTTACTTCAAATATACCATGATCGTCCAAAAACCATTTTTGATAAGTATTTTAATTCAGAAACAAATTTTTTTATTTGCTTCTTGTGCGGAAGACCTTATTTTACTCTTTATAAACTCAAATAGCAATTTATTCAAAATTTTAACAGAATATTCACTAGATATATGATACATAAGCAATATTATTGAACTTTGTATTATAACATGTATAAAGACATATAACATATTTATATCCTACAGTGAAACTAAAAAATAAGATTACTTTCAGAGTTTATAATCAATGAATAATTTTTTGACACACTCTAACTGATTAATAACACACAAATATAAGTAAACAAAACCTGATTAACAAAAACGTATCTATTGCCTCATTATAGGTACCAAACCCAAATGACCTTGCGGGCCACTACGGAAGAACATTATAATCCCGTGGGTCACATATAAAAATATATATCTTTATATTACATTTGAACCCATTACAAAAATTTATTGGAGTAAAAATTCAAGACAATGAATTATTATTATTGTTGTTTTCCTTCTCTTTCAAGTATACAAACACAGATAATGTAACAATAATAATGCTATGATCAAATAATATTTAAGGGGGTTCACCCATGTGTCGGCCTGTTTTTTAAGCATTCTTACAGAATTTTTTTTGACGACCAGCAAAAAGATAGAACTTTTAAGTTTTTTTATCATTTATTTATATGTGTTGTATGTATATAAATGTTTAGCCAAAAATATCCAATAGAACGTGTGAGTTATAGCGCTCTGAACACACCTGCCTCGAAAAAACGAACGTTCACTTCCTCCACGATTCCGGCTGATTGGCTTACATGTAATAAAAAAAAATCAACGGTGTTTTAATCTATAAGCTTAAATGCATCGAATGAACTACACTCAATTGAAAATACCAAAAATTGGATTTTTTGATGGGCCTCTGAAGAAAAAGTTTCGACTTTCATGAGGTTTTTTTTATGTTTTTATAACAAAAAATAGAAATATTTTGAATTTTGAAATGATTGTAGTTCATTTGGTGCATATATATGTGCTGAGTCTACCCTATAAATTTGAAGACATTCGGTTAAACCGTTCTTGAAATATGATGGAGGAAAGTTTGAAAAACACAGTTTTGAGAAAACGCATTTAAAAAGTTTTAAGTCCGATTAAAACAATGAAAATTTAAACTTAGCGCTACGAACAGCTGCTCTTCTAACACCTGCTTCTTTATATAACGATCTCTAATTTTAAAAAAATCACTTTACTACCGTATTCTAGACATGTTATTGAAGCAATTTATGAAAAAAAAAATTTTGATTTTTTTGAAACCATCACATGGGTGAACCCTCTTAATTTCTTTAATTAGTGAGGTATTTGTTTCTCAACTCTTTCACTTAGTTTTTGCAAGTCGATCTCAATGCGTATATTTGGACATCGTAAATGATGTTGCAGGTTTTTGTCCGTTAAGTTTGAATGCGACCATATTTGATAAATTTCATTTTCAAAAAAAAATATTTGCATGTTTAAATTTATCCAAAAGCACTCACAACTTTTTGTGCCAGATCTCTGAAATTGGAAAATTTTTCTTTTGTGACATAAGTGTTATAAAAACCTATTTTTGATTCTGATCTTTAAATAAAATGTGTTTTAATGCATTATTGCATTATATGTCATTGTTCCATTTGAAGATATTCTGGGGCCGAGTGGACATTGAAATGAAAGGGGGATGAATATATTTCAAACATTTTTTTGTATTTGATATAATTTCTAATATTTAATTCTTTCATCAGTGGAAAGAGTTCAACGCATAAATCCCGCGGGCCACAAAATTATTCCAGGTGGGCCGCAGATTGGCCACCCTTGGATAAAACACTGAATAAACTAACTGCATGAGATAAAAAAAAAGTAATTTTTCGTATATATTATGTTTATTATGTATGTAATGTATGTCTGTAAACATTTTTTTTTTCAAATATACCCGTTGCTCGGTAGATGCTTCTCGTACTAATCACACTGTAGAAACATATAATGCATTTTACATTCCTCTGCACTTAGGAAACGCCTATGACAACACATTCCTTATTTGTCGATAGTGACACACTTAAAAATGGAACAGAAAATCTACTATACAAAAAGGTGGCCACCACTGCATTTCACTATCTTGCATAATTCAATGCCTACTTGCAGCTAAACAATAGAAAAGCGATTTTAAAAGAACAGTAACATTAAAAAAAGAAGTGAGAACCAATAACGTCTATTTTTTTTAATTATGCTCAAGAGCAACTACTGTTTCTCAAACATCAAATTCATGCAGAATTTTTTAGTTACTTAAGCCCACTGAATTAGTTTCCGTAGAATAGCACTGAATTAGTTCCGTAGCCCACTGAATACATACCCTAAATTTTAAACAAGGAAAAAAGTGTTCATTTTCTGGAAATCCGGAAACACAAAAATTTGACCTAACTTTTCTTGGCCACATTTCTTACGAAATCTCATTCTTTGAATGGAATAAAATTGTTATTCGAGAATGAGAGAAATCAATTATTATTTTGTTATTTTTAAAAGTATAATTAACAATTCTTCGCCATTGTACAATTAAGAGGCCAAGGGCGTATATAGGTCATCAAATAGAAAAGAAATCTAATCCATTGCGCAGAGAAATGTAAAAGGACTCTCAGTTAAAAAGAAAGACCCAACTCCTTCTCGGTAAAACAGATTTAGAATTATGTCTATAAAAATTTTATTTTATTTTATTTGTAACTATATATTATGCGCTAGTAAATTCAATTTACAATCATTACTTTTGAATAAATTTCAATAATATGTATTTACTAATGTATCGAAAACAAATTGAAAAAATTTGTCATTTTATATGTGGATTCGGATCTCAATGCTTTGCTACTAACTTTTGAACTGGACTAGAGTTTCATTACTTGCAACATATATATATACGCTGCCACTCATGCCAACACACACACAAACATATATATATACATATGTATAAGCCACTTGAAAACAATCCAAAGATGTCATAAAGAACAGTAAAGGTTACCCTTCGTACATGAGAAGACCATTGAAATCTCTCTTTCTATATAATTAAAATGGGCTTTCTTTCTCTATATTTTTGATTTTTTAACTAGAAATTTATCTTCTTCCACGACATATTTGTTTCCATAAATACATTTATTAAAAATTTGGATTCAATAAAGCAGCTATTCTCTACACACAGTTCAGATCTTGATCTTTAAAAATTAACGATGAGAGAACAAAGAGATGGAAATAGTAATAAATTCAAAAGGAGTAGAGTCGCTAAGAAACGATAAATACAGAAAAAACAAATATTTAAGTAGATTTGGATCACAAAGGAATACGAGTTAATTGTTTGTTATTCTAGTTCTATCTCAAAACTGAAGCATTCGTGTCGAGGAATCTAATTAAAAATTTATACAATCCCTAAATAATATGTTATAGTCGTTGTAAAATAATACAATATTTGATATATATTTTAAAATCTCTTAGTTTATTTCTAAATTATATATATAGTAAGATAAACATTACATTCAATACTTCTCAAATATACGGGGATAAAATAACAGTTTAAATCATTCAGAGCAATTTTACATAATTTAACTACATTTACAAATTAATGGATATCTATCGTTATTCATTAATGTAATAAGACAACAGGTCTCATTTTTATAACTGTCCAAAAATCGTAGGTAAAAATTATTGCAACTCGTTATTTTTATTCGTATGATGATTGCATTTTTTTTTTCAGAATTAAATGCAAAATAACAGTAATGCAAAAATTAAAATAATGCACTACCCTTGAAGATATAAATTTTAATAAAAGTCTTAATTCTTATATGAAAATATTGCTAGATCTTTTCAAATGTTTTTAGATATCTTAAATGAAAAAAATTTTATTTATACTACTTAGAGGAAATTTCAGATTACGCAAAAAAGATATTAAGAAAAGAAGAATAAATAGTGAAAATAAAAAGTTCATTTAATTTTATTATTTTCTAATACTGCATGATAAATTTGTGTTAAAATGTAGTACTATTGACGAAATTTGAAATAAAAATAAACGCAAAAAGTTTATTCAAAATTAATAGCATTTTTATATAATTATTTTTCAATATAATTTTTTAATGAAAATACTTGTTAAAATAAAACACAAACAGGAGTTTTCTAAAAAAAATTCATTACATATGTCATTCAGATCAGTTTTTTTTAAACTATCCAAATATAATTCTTCTTAAAATATAATAAATCTATTTTACTACTGTATACTTTTAAAATAACTCGAATAGAAAACAATTTCACTTCTAAGATGAAATATTACGAAATTGTGATTAATAACTGCACTGTTTCAACACTATTTTTCTTCCAATTCTAATAACTCAATCCAATATCCGATACGCCTTTTTAATCACTATAATAGATAGCTTCCAGAGAGATAGTTTGTTGCTTTCTTTAAATTTAACTTTAATTCAAACACCTTTTACGCATCTGTCATGTTGCAGATAAACCCAAATAATTATTCGCTTTATTTTATTTAGTTTCATTCTCTTTCGTTTAAAATGATTTTTTTAAAAAAAAAATACGACAGGAATTTTAATCAACAGCTATTCTAACGTAATAAAATGAAACATGTGAAGCGACTTTTTCAATCTGACTCTTAAATTTCAAATAAAAAATCAATTTTCTTCTAACAAAAATTCATTTATTAAAAATTATCCCCTTCACGATAAGTGATTAGAATACGAAAAATAAAACAATGAATCGGAACATTGTACTTTTAATGCAGATGCATACGTAATGTGTTCTGAAAAAAAAACCTTAAAAATAAATTTGTTCATAATATTTATAAATCTGTTTCCCAATTTAATTCATTGCACAGATATTTATTTTCCTATTTTACATTTGAAATTAAAATTAAATGCAGTTAAAATCTATGGTAAAAATCCATTTCTATAGACGTTCGCGAAATACGTAAGTATTTTAAATGCTTAAACTTTTTTTTCTCCTAGAAGACAAAAAAATTCGCAAGATTATTTTTCATATAAGTTTACATTCGACACATTTCATGCTTCTAAAAATTTATGAGTGGCTTAGTTGAGTCTTGTTAATTCTGACAAAGACGTATATTTTATTTCGAATGAAAGGGGAGGATTATGTATTGTTTTCACAGCTATACTACGAGTTTTAAATACTGCTGAATCTTTAGATAAATTTATAATAAAAAATTTTGACGGCAAAATTTCAAATCTCAGATATTGAGAAAAATATAATAAATGAATAAAAAATTCAATTTATAAAATAATTAAATCAAAAAATTCAATTTCATTAGTACAAAACAATGTGCGAAACTGCATTAAAAATAAACCCTAATTAGTGTTATATTTTTCATCCTTAAAAAATTTTAATATTTTTATCAAAGATTATTCTTTTATATCAATAAAATATTGTTATGTTTTATAAGTGCCACACTTTCTTTTATGTTTTTTGAACAAAATCTAATATTTTTATTATCTCTATAAAATTCTACATCTTTATTTATGCCATAAACTTATCAAATAAAGTAAATATATATTGAATTATTTCATTTTTCTCATTCAATTTATTTAATGAAAATATATGATGACTGTAGAAGAACAGAATATTTACAAGTCTTAACTGTGTTAAAAAAGCTTATGACATAAAGAATAACCTATAGCACATTCAAAGCATGATACGATCATAGGATTACTCAGTTATTAAAACAAGTATAATTACATGACATGCAAAACAAAACACACTTCCAGTCTTCCTACTAAAACAATTTTGTGAATAGTTACATGTCATATTATAGAGAAAATTAGGATTATATCTGCAAATAATAGGAATGTAAAAATTATTTCCATCTTGAAATGGCATGTTTCATTGTCTCGATTAATTTTTTATATGAAATATACTTGCACATGAATAACTTACAATGGGAATTTTTAAAAAATAAAAATAATTTTAAGAGAAATTATCTGAATGTATTATGTGAAATATATTTATATGAATAATTTACAGTGGAAATATTCAAAAAATAAAATTAATTTTAGGAGAAATTATCTCAATATATATATATTATACAAATTTATGCGTTAAATCGTTCAGCAATAACGATCATAAATTTCAAATTAAGGAAAAACATATATTATCTTCGAATCATTTATCATATATATGCACAATTTATCTGACATTCAAAACATCTCACGCGTATTTTTTTATAGCTCCCTTATTGTATATATAGATTTACTTTATAATAAATTGAATATGTTGATACTGTTATTGAACAACTGTTTAAAATAAAAACTCCTGAAAGCATACAAACATCAATTTCTTTAGTCAAATATTAAAATTTATTTACGTTTCATGAATTACTAATGCGTCTTTGCCTTACTTTAAAAAAAATTTCATTCAGCCCTATTTATATTTTAACGTTTTATATTTTCTACGGTCATATAAGTATACTATTTCACTACTTTAATTACAACAGCTACCTTTAAGACAGTTAACTTTTGCGTTTCTATTTACTTTCACTAATTTTAACATAAATATTGAGTCACTTATTTTTATTTCTTTTGGGTTTTACTTTATGTTAGCTTTTAATTTTCCCAATTGTCAATTTTGTTTAAGAGTGTAATAGTTCTTTGAGAGTGGTAATAAGATAATATAGTTTCTTTAATAGAATATTTTAAAAGTATATCCAAATTTAATTAAGAGTGTTAATTTTGCAATTTTTTTAAGATAAAGAAAAATTAGAAATTATTTACATTAATTGCCCCAACCAACGCATTTTTTTAAATTCAATTCTAATACGCAACCGATTTTCAGAAGCTTTAATATTGGAAAAAAAGTGCGGCTTACATTCGAGTAAATACGGTACATTCCAGTACATCTAGTTGTTTAAGTGAGAGAGAAAATAAGTTTGACCTTTAAAAAGTATAATTACTTACAAATCATATCAGAGCGAAATAAATCTGTCTTACAGCCATAAAAATTATCAAAAGTATTTTTGAACGTTAAATTGAAAATACATATACTTCAAATATTATATTCATAAAATTTATATGGTTTCTAAAAATATACGAATGTCATATTTCAGAACCAATAGTTAAGAAATAAAATTCCCCCGTGACCCAACTTGCTGGCTGTCCCTTTTTGGTGAGTTCTGTCTTCCCGAGTGAGAGCGAATTAAGTAAATTCTAATTATATATATAATCAATAATAACCTTATATCAGTGAGCCATAATTGACAACATTGATACAGAATTGTGGAATAAATTCCCCGGAATATTACTTCAATAGTAATAGGAAGAATACAATTCATTTAATTAAACGCAACTTAACCAATTGATTAGTAGTCATGCTTATATAATAAAGCTACAGCTGTTAATGTGTTTTGTTAATATTTTGTTATAAAACATTGTTTCTGATATCTGTGCAGCAGATTTTCATGAACATGATTTGAAACTGAAATATTCACTAAGCACATTCTAAGAAAGATTTTTTTGTCACGCATACACATAGTTCGTTAAATTAAATTTTAATTCGAGATAGTCAAATTAAGTTAATGACAGCGTTGACTATTCTAAGACATAGTGCGGTTCAAGTCACCAATAGCAACACAGAAATAATTAATTGTGTGTTGTTTTGAATTTGAATGTAGATACTTATACATAATGGGGGGGGAGACCTGTGGTTTGTTTTAAGAAATATATTAGGATTTATTAATCCTCTCTAGATATTGATATTAAGATAATGTAATTTTTTAGTATCGACTTTGAATAGATTCTTGACGCCCCTTGACGTTGCACACGTCATACTTAAGTAGTATAGTATTGAATATCATTCAAGACTAACGGAATCACTGACGCCACAGCATCGGGCAACACGCATGACGGCACAAGTATCTGAACGAAACGAAAAAAGAAAACACTAAACGGAGAACTCGAAAGCGCCACCTTTGGCTGTCGAACTTTTTTTTCACTCTTTCCCTAGAGAAATTACAGAGCGCCATTTCCAAGAACAACACACTTTCAGAACAGTTCGTTTTACTGATAGAACTGTAAACAGTATATCATTGAGATAAGTATAAAGTGTAAGAATTCACAGCACGCGACTCATTTTATTAACCTTGAAAATCTCAGATCTTAAATCAGATGAAAACGTATATTCATTTCATCTCATAACATAATCATGCAAAATAATTCATTCCTGCAATAAAAAGTTTAAATAGTATAGATGTAATTCTAATAAAGACTTCTTTAAAACAATTATTTAAAAGTTCGTGCTATTTGAAAAGAGTAAATTTATTAGGTTAAAAATTATTTTTCTCTCTCAATCACTCTTCAAAACCAAAACTTCCGATCAAATTAAAATGCACAAAATAAAACACACTTCAAGCCTCAATGAACAATGAGAATACCGTTTAATAGGGGTGTCCATCCCGCGGCCCGGGAGCCGCATGTGGCTCGCCTTGAATAATTTTGCGGTCCGCGAGATTCTTAACAACTTTACAAAATTCAACTATTTTTTACCATATTTTTTGTTTAAAGAATTTTTTAAAAAATAAATCCTATAACACTGTTATTATTTTATCACGTTGCTTCTGTTACTGCGAATCTCTTTTTTTTTTTCTAAATTGAAATTTATCAAACATAAATCGTGCTCAAACTTAACGCACGAAAATCTGTAAGATCAATTACGGTACGCAAATACACATGCATTGAGATCGCCTTGCAAAAACTAAATGAAAGAGCTGAGAAACAGATATCTCACTAATTAAATAAATTAAACATTATTTGATCTCATTGGATTATTATTATAATATCTATGTTTAGATACATGAAAAACAATGAAAACAATAATAATATATCAATCTATTTTAAATTTTCACTCCAACAAATGTTTGTAATGGATCCAAATCTAATATAAAGATTTATATGCGGCCCGCGGGATCGTAAAGTTCTTCCGAAGTGGCCCGAGAGGTCATTTGGGTTGGCCACCCCTGCCGTATAAAATCAAACTATGCACACTGATACAAAGAAACCGCAGATTTTGTCTATATATCTCAAACTTCTAACCAACTTTTATAATATTTAAATACAATTTTCTTTACTCCCCCCCTCCTCAAATATATTTTTGTATACATTTTAATATTCCTCAAAAGCTTTCATAATATATATATATATATGTGTGTGTGTGTGTGTGTGTGTGTGTGCGTGCGTGCGTGCGTGTGCGTGTGCGTGTGTGCGTGTGCGTGTGTGTGTGTGTGTATATATATAACTTTCAATTCAAATAAATAAGCGTTGTTAATAAGAGGAAATTTTTTATTTGAATGAATTTTTTTAAAAAATGAAGAGGTGAGAATTGAAAAATAAAAAAAAAGAAATGGAAGGTTCAATATTTTTATTATTTTTAGCAAATAAAAAAACTAAGACGGTTAAAACATTACAAAGAAATAAGTTTTTTTTTGTAAACCCACTAAAATTCAACTTTTTTCCATTTAAATTTTTTTTTCAGAATAAATATTTGAAATGGCATATCAACATCTCTGTGGCAGTATGAATCCCATATGACAATTTAATAAAGTCTCAATATATTAAATATAGGGGGCACCCTCAAAATATTTTATACATCCTATATGTAACGGATTATCTTCAAGCACACAATATAGATTCAAATTTTAGAAACTTTTTAACTCGGCGTGGTCTAAAATAAAAGAAACTTTTTATATTATATGAATTTCCTTTCCAACTCTGCATTTTAAAGCAGTGTTACGATTTATCAAAACATCTACATAAATTAATTTGAATCGAAAATATTATACAAAAATAATATTGTTTATTTATTTAAAGCTATGCCTTGAGATATAAAAAAATAAATACATTTAATCAAATTAAGAATTTTGAATAATGTTTTTGAGTGAATAACAATTATAACCCCTCTCTCTTTCCTAAAAACAATTACATACAAAAACACTTTAAAAAATACTGATTTATGCTTCAACATCTCCAATGTAATTAATATAAACACCGAATATTTCCGACAGTTTTTAAAGTATAATATATAAAGTATGTATTTTTATAACTACACTTAACACAAAATGTTGCACAATTTATTAAAATCGCTCGTTAATTAGTATAAATACCTTTTTTATATTAAGTAGAAAAACTTCCCAATAATTTTAAAATATGTTCGTAATAAGTATTGCATAACATAATAAATTGAAATTTTAAAAAATGCATTATTCACCAATATCAAAGAATTTTTAAAGTTAAAAAAAAATTTTTTTTTCCTTAATTTTTCGGACACAAGATCCGAAAATGTGTATGTGTATAAAGGCTCAATATTCACAATAGTTAAAGCACATAAACTATTCCTCCCCCACCCCTTCCTGAAAAACATCTAGACCAGATGTTGTTAGGCTACATATATAAAAAGATTATATCTTTAGTTATTAATTTACACTTGAAAATGCACTGTTTAAAAAGCAATGCATGCACTCTATGTGTCAGACAGAGAGAGAGAGAGCTTTAATTAATCTTAACTCAAGGAAGGGGCAATCTTTGAAAATAATAACAAACAAAAAATGAATTCTCAAAAACATTTGTGGAATTAATATAAAAATATAAGCATCAAACTTAAAATGTCTTTTATTTACAATGTGTTTAGTTATTTATTTTCATTTTAAATTAAGAACAAATTTCTTTATAATATTCATTAGAAATTATTAAGATGAAACAAAATATAGTTTACTTACAAAATTCGAAGTTTGGAATATTTCATAAGTGTCATAGCAGATATCTCTTCTACATATAATTAAAACTTGGAGCTATGCGAACAATCAGATTTTTTAATAAAATACAATTGTTGCAGCAACATAATTTGTAACATTAAAACTTATTGACGAATTATTTTTTAATCAATCTCTCTTACGTAACAAAAAAGAGCATAACCGCATTGACTGTAAGATGATTGATTAAAAATAATTAAACAAGCAGCACATTAAAGGACTATTATAATTCAGCAAACTAAAATTTAAAATTGTTACATTCAATATTTTCTGAGAAATCAGTAAATCAGCCTTTAAATAATTGGTAAAAGCGATTCGGTATAATGAAGCAAAGAATAACAACAAAAAATTACTTTTAATTTCATAAAACTTTAAACTATACTATACTTCCTGTTTAAATTTAATTTTAAATTTCAGAACATACCTTGAGCACATAACGAATCTTCAAATTTACATTTTCTCTACACTCTCAGATAAATTCTATTCATTTTATATAAAAAAGCTCATGATGTATTTTAAATATTAATGTGACAAAAAATATTTTAATTATTTCTTATTTTTTCCTTCTCTAACTCTCATTTGACATACATAAAAATCATTAATGATAATGGTGACGTTAACGATACTGAATCTGTTACGGTGATATAGAGCAAGATAATTTGAACAACTTTCAAAATTAGTAAATGCTATTTTTTTTTCCTTTTCGGGGCACATAATAAAATTCCAATATAAAAAAAAATTGAAGTTCTTGATTATTTTTTACTAATTCTCTTTATCTGGAATATTAATTACAAATAAATTTTGTTTATTCCTACTTATTAACACTTTAAAAAATAAGCGAAGTTCTACCCATGGTTTTGTTTATACGGTTAATTTACGCCATTAAATGATCGTCAACGCAAATATTGACATCGTCTATCATGAATAAGTATAACCATCGTTTTTTTTTTGGCGTTACTTGAAAATAAAATTACGTACGGTTTTTTTTAACTACCTTATTTCTCAAAAAAGTCGTGGTGATTATTTAATGTTTCAATTATTAAAGACATGGGGTGTTTTATAAAACATCAAAGATTTTATTTTAATTATTTGCAACTGATGAATAGTTAGCACATAAAAATTCTCGGCACATTCACTTCAAATCCTAACAATCACTTACTTCAAAATTATTAATAAAATAATTTATATGGAATTCTACGCAATAGTTTTCCAATTACAAAAAATGCATACAAAACAAATATAGAGTAAATAGAAAAGAAAAATGCTTACATTTTTGCATATTTGTGAATATATTGGTGACTATTAAATATATTCAAATAATTCCCTTACTATTGAAATTCAGTTCACTCACACATTTTAATAACTCCCTTATGAAATAAATTTAATTATTTCTAAACCTTTAAAAAAGGGAATTTAATTACATGTGAACAGCTAAACCACGAATAACAAATTAAATATCTTGAAAGCTAAAGGATATGCGCTATAAATTATCACACTTTTTTACAAAACACTAGAACTGGTTAATTTGATTTAATTTCCAGTCAGAATTTTTATTTAGAAATTTTCTGAGAATTTGCTTAAAATTTTAAAAATCTCCCTTTCTCTTTTCGGAAAATATTTTTTGAAGAATATAGATTTTTAAATTCTATTTATCCTAATTCGTAATTACACTATGATATTTTACTAATGTACATGATTAAAAGATGACGCAGAAAATGTCACTTCATACATCAATATCAACTGTAAATTTAATGAAAATAAAAATGAATGGGAATCAAACTATTAAAGTATCAAAACATACATTTCAGAAGAAAGAGAGAAAAACGCAAATAGACCGAGTACAAATCGCGCTAAGAAACCTGTCAACAAAGAAGCGCGTTACACATCTTTAAATATATACAAAAAAAAATTTCGGCATGCAAAGGCATAAGAAATAGTGAAAGTTACCAAGTTTTTTTTATTTATTCACATTTTTTTCACATGCAAAAAAGGCTTTCCACTAAAGTTACAAACGCGGCATATAGAAACATTTTACGGTTAGTGAAGTAATTCATTCTTAAAGGCATGGTCATCTAAGGACTGTTAAGACCTCCAAAGACGATCTGTCTTAATTCGCGAAGAACTGCGTCATGCATCTGAAAACAACTGGTATTTCATTTCAAAATAACAAAAGGTATTAAAATAACATTGATTGTTGCGTAAAGAAAAGATAATAGAAATGTTCAGCATATGTGGACAAATGCATTGATATATTACTTTTTTTTCTTACTATAGATAGACCAAAATGAGACCAACTCATCAATCATGTGCAGTGGCGCACACAAGGGGGCCTGGGGGTCCGGACCCCCCAAAGCCCTTGATTTTTTCAGATTGATTATAACTCTAAGTATATAGTACGTAAAATTTAATTAGTTACTTGTTATTAATGATTAATTTTATTAATTAATGCTAATTATTTATTCAAAAATTAGTTTTTTACTGTGTTTTGTTCCCCCAAATCGACAAAATCAAAAGGAGCATGGTACAAGAATGGTGGACTTTTAACCCTGGACCCCCTTGAAAAATTCCTGTGTGCGCCACTGATCATGTGGAAATGTAAATTTCAATACATTGTTTAGAAAATACTATTCATTGGAACTAGTAACTTTCCATTAATTATTTGAACATCACTCTTTTTCACAGTTTTGATCATTTTACTATAAAGAAAACAGAACAGATTTTTATCTTCGTAAGTTATTGATAAAATATAAAGTTGTAAGCACATTCATGAGTGCTATCGCTCGACCCTCTAAGAACATTTAGTGAGGAAATGAGTGAGAATTTACTCATGGTTTCCGATATAACCCATTGTTATGCCTCCTTAGTGAGCCTATAGAGTGATTTAATATTTTATAAGCAAAGGAATGTTTCAATTAAGCTTACTTGACGTATACATTACGATTCTTATATATATATAATTGGCAAAAAAACATTTACCGATGTATTGATATCAGAGAACATAAAAACAACACAAGTATTATGATTTAATTTTTTTTTCAGATAGTAAAAACATTAAGAAAATTAGTAAAAACTAGTGAAAAAAACACATTAAAAGTATTGGTGAAAAAAAACTTTTTCTCTCAAATAATGTTATAGTGAGACATTAAATTAAGAATTTATCAAAATAGTGTGACTGCATTTTCATCAATTCTTATCAATCAAATAACCATGATGTTTTTACATAATTGTTTACATATTACTTTATTGTCGAGGATTTACAACCTACATACCTGAAGGAGTTTCGAAGCCTAAGGCTAACCGATATCTCATAATCCACTAGGTACATTACATGTGAATACTGAATCCCCTTTAAGTTTATAGCTTTTTTTTAACTATTCTATAGAGAAACATACGTCTCTTTCATATATGTAATGCGAAAAAATATTAAAATGTCTAATTTCTATTTGAAAGCATTTTTAAAAAATTATCACCATTACAATTTTTAATCCAATAAAATTTATATTTTGACTTGAAATTTATTTCCTCTCAGTATTTTTAGGTTTGAATGTACGTAACTGAAACGAAAATTATTGCTTTTCATAATTGTTCCTACATTTCCTAAGACATATCCTAACTTATTTTTTTTTATGTAATAACTCTTTTTTTTATATCTTTTAACAAATATTGTCTGCGAATTCATTTTCAAATTTTAATAAGAAAACTTAACAAATATTTACAAATTATTCGACGGCAAAGCTTATTTCTTTCTCTCAGGGAAAAAAAAAATTCTTCAATAAAGTAGAGTGAAATAATCCATGCTTTAAGATATATAAGCTAAAATAAGTTATAGCAAAACAAAAAAAAATTCATTTCGATCTCTATTGGTACATAAATATTAATATCTTAAAATAACATATAAATGCAAAAAAAAAAAAAAAAAAATTGGACACAATCTTTTCTTCTTAATTTTTTTTCCCCACATGCACGCCATTTCAATAGAATGTTTTTAAATAATCATTTCATACAAAAATTCGAAATATTTATAGCAAAAAACATCAAATTTTTAAAAGCAGGATATCAGGTCGCTTTCAGAAAAAATAATAAGAGCAAAAGCGCGAGTTGTGTTTCCACGAATATCGGTCCTTTTTGGATCTTTCGTGTGAAAAAAACAATAGAATCACTAACCTTCTAATATTGTTCACACGCATTTTGATTGGTAATGAATCAAAGAGCTACAAGAAAAAAAAGAGTAAAAGCTGCATTTCATATTTTGTGTCTTTCTGTTACTTTGTTCTACAGCGCACGAATTGAAAACAGCTGATATATTATGACAGGTTAAAAAGCTTTCGGAGTAGTCCGAAATTAAAATGATATTGCTTCAATTACAATAGATTCTAAAAACAAATTCTGTTATTTTTTAATCGGAAAATATCTCGATTTCTCAACAGGAAATTAATAAATCTTATAAATTTATAACGATGCGAGGAAAGGGGAAATAAAAGAACGTAAATTCTAAAGAATAATTAGTCCATATGTAAATCCATTTCGTATTGTCTTCTTTTTTAATTAATTCAATCTTTTCATTTGATTAAGAATATCTATTAGAGATCGGCAAACAGATTTTATGAAAACGTAATTGATGACACAAATTCCTTTCGGTTCATCTTTTAATTGATTAAACTACACTCTCGTTAAGATTTTAATGCAATTCAAATTTAATATTTCAAAAGTACAAAATTCTGATAAATATATATTCTTATAATATCACTGATCTGTGAGTTTTAAAACATAGAATTAAATAATATAACAGTCTATTTAAAAACATCTGTTGTGAAGAGAGAAAGAAAGCTTCAATATATAAATTTTAAAAATTCTTTAAAATTGTAAGACAATTGTAAAATTGTATGCTAACCTAACATATATCTTCGCGAAAGATCACAGCATAGTAAAAATCCAACAAATGTATACAATCCACTAAATCTTTCATACAGATTTGGAAATACAGGATGAAATAATTACAATGCAATTGTAAAAAGGCATACTCTTAAGAAATATAAACTTAAAGAGAGAGAGAGAGAGAGAGAGTATTCATATTCCATTATATATATATATATATATATATATATATATAATAGAAGAATCAAAGTAATAATGATTATGAGCAAAAACATAAATACAAAATTTATACTAAAATATTAATTAATCATAAATGTTAAATTTCAAATTAAAATTTTAAAGTTGCGGGTCTACCGTCTTGTCTCTCTCTCCTCAGAATCCAATTACTAGAAATCGATAAAATTTGAAGCACCATAAAAAAATTATAAATTTTGTAAAATGAAAAATTATTGTATGCGTTTATATTAATCAGATTCAGAACATACACTTTTATGCATTGTATTAGTATAACGATAAAATAAGCACAATATACTCAAAATAATTCTTTATATAATCTGAAAAAAAAAATATACGAACGCAAAAAAAAAAATTTTAATTAAAAAGTAAAACACACAACAAGTCTTTAAAAAATAAATTAAAACTCACCAATTAGACTACGATCTATGGTAAAATCATTTCCCTCCAGTTTTTCTGGTTTCCCTCCCAAAAAATTAGGAAAGCTATCCATAATCCAATTGTCTTTCAAACAATCTGTCTGAACAGCTATGTCACGTCGAATCGCTTTTCGCTTATGCCACAGATGACGGCTATCGTCGTGTGTAACTCGGGAACTCGCTGGTACACACAATTTTAATCAAATAACAACCATATCATTTTCACTGAGCGAAGAGATCGCAATGGGAGGAGCTTTAAAAAGAAGGCATGGCAAAAAAGGCGGACACTCCATTCGATTCACCAAACTCACCAATAGTTTATGACCAGGCGTTACGTCATATTCGTAGAAAGAAAGATTTCTCCCCGGGAAAGAGATCGTGCAGCTGCCAATTGCTGGTTTTATTCATCTTATAGCGTCTATAACTAACCTTATCTCGATATTTTCCTCCTCTTTATTGACGTCATATTCAGATACATCTGCCTTCTTAAAATTAGTGAAAAAAAAAGAGTAAGAACACTTCGTTTTTTTGTTTTTTGTTGTTGTTTTTTTGACATCTGCAATATCCATTTATTTTATAAATTTTTACAACTAGTATTTAAATAAATGTTTTGTGTCTGTACAGACCTTATTTATTCATTTCCATTTCTGCTTATAAATTTCATCTTGTAATTTTCATGTAAAAGTATATCAAATAACATAATTCAAAAGAAATGTATAATTTGTATTACTTGATCTGAAGTTATCTGTTAATAATAATGTGCAGCTATTATTATTCATTGCGCCTTTTCGAATTTAATCGAAAATTTTCACATATAAGGTACATAAATGAAAAAGAGAAACTTATGAAAGACAATATTTGTGTGATACAAATCAAAATTCAAGCATGCAAAAATTCTCTTGAGAAAGATGGATTACAGAAAAGCTAAAATAATGAATATAACAAAGCGAAGAATTTTGTATTGTTGTAAAGGAAATTAAAAGAGTTCATTATTGCTACACTGTGAATTAAAACTATCAAATTTAACCCGAATATTTAAATGAAATTCTTATGCGTCAAACCAGTTATTTTATATGGCCATTTCAAATCATTTCTTTACCCCAAATAATGATATAACATTGAAAGGAAAGGCATACTTTTGTAAACTGAAAATGGCGTATTAAAAAATTATTTATTAAAAATTCGAAAATTTAGTAAAATTAAGTTGTTGTTTTTTTTTTAAAAAAAAAAGGACTTTTGATCATTTTTTTAGTTAGCATTATGAAATTTTGGAAATTAAAATTAACTTTAAAATTCATATAAAATGTTAAAATTATTTTTATAAGATTCACGAAAAGGGAGATTTAAGAACGCGGTTATCCTATCCACAAAAAGATGCCGTTTTTTCAACTGTGTGACGGGAAAACGTTACAATTATTTATGCTGATTATACCACGCCTTTGTTTATGTAGGATTAAAAAAAGCAGGGACTTTTCTTAAGACTTCTTCAGACCCTGGACCCCAACACAAAAGTAGGCCCTGGGCTCCTGTACAAACGTAGGATCCCCACCTATGACCCTAAAAAGTAGACAGTACACAATATACGTTATCAAAAACTCGTATAAACAACAACCCGAAACAAATAAATGAGCATGACTTATAATCTCACAAACCAGCTCGACCGACTGCCGCCTTTTGACTGAATGAGTAATGATAGTAAATGGTGGTAGATGTGGGTGGACGATGGTCATCACAAGTAGCCAGTTGATATATCGTCCGAAATTCACAGTTTTTCGAAGAATACATCCGGAAATAACATGACAGCTGAAATTATTCGAATTCGTGATCTTATTAAGGCTGAGTTGAGGACGAGACGAGGCCTTCATTGTGGCTGAAGAAAAGATATTCATGGTTCAGTTTCTCTTGCAGGGTGTGAGAGAGTGTGTGCGACTTGTACTATCTGTCTGCAGTGAATCTGTGACAACTCAGAATATCCCAGGTCACAGATTAGGATTTAAATAGAAAAAATTTTAAATAGTAATTAGGTTTATAAGCTTAATTATATAACTTTATCAAGAAAAATATTTTTGTTAGGTCATTAACTGATTTATTCAAAGCCCTATTATTCTAAAAGATACCTAGAGCACAAAGAAAAAAAGCCATTGATTATTTTTGCTTAAATATTCCTGGATGCTTTTAAGTTCTTGATAACATACACACAATTCATATTTTTCGAAGTTAAGTTCTCAACTAAGTATCCCCAAAGACCGAAGAATATGAAATAAAAGTTTTTAATGAGACTTTAAAAGGTTATTAAGAGTGGTAATTAGGCTTATGAGAAAGAAATTCATAGTTTGCTAAAATGAAAATATATTTATTTCACTTAAATGTATGTTGATGTGTGTGTTATAGTACGCATCTATAGATATCGAGTTATTTATTGATTACTTAGAGCAGGGGTGGCCAACCTTTATGGATCAACGTGCCATTTTTTCTAAAGAAGTGTTTAAAGAGGTAGAGACGCGCCATTAAATAATTTTGCCTTGTGATAATTGGGAAAATAATAAAACCAAATACTATAAAAACACAAAACTCTTTATTTACTACGAAAAAATACCTTTTGCACTGTAGAGTTGTAAATGTTTTAGTTATACATGCAATTCAAATTAAAGTAACATTAGTGAGTTCTGTTCCTGTAGATTGGATGACAAATAACACATAATTAGGATTGTAAGATATTACTTTTAGTAGAATCCATGCTCAATTAGAATCATCTGTGCCAATCGGTTTTTAAGCAATTAATTATTTTTGCTGTGGTTCGCTTTTTTGACCGGAGGATTTGTGATTTGTTTCAAAATGCCGTTTTACAAACGATGTTCTGCATACCGCTATTCCAGAACATAAAACACACACCGCTTTGTCGCCTTTATTAATAATGCAATATTTCTAGTTTCACCAAAGTTGAAAAATTCTCTGTTACACTTACTGCCTAGCCATTTTTATTCTTTTGCTGAACTAGCCATGTTAAATAATATTTAAAAATCGTAAATATAACACAAATAAACTTTAAAGTAGTTATGTCAATTAAATTGACTATGCTATGCGGAGACAAACTTTACATCTTAAGCAATTGTAGTCTACGACTTAACTAAGGCAAGACAATAACAAACGAGTGTGCTCTCCGCCGCACCGAAACTGATCACTCGTGTTTGTTCATAATACTTTATAGTGAGCTTTGTTATTTTGAAATAAAATACAAACACCATTTTGATCACGTGCCCAAAATATTGTGCCACGTGCCATTATTGGCACGCGCGCCAATAATTCGCCATCCCTGACTTAGAGGAAGAAAGAATGACTTATATATATATATATATACGTATACCGCAATGTGTCCGAAATACATGAGTCCGAATTTAAACTTGGATCCGGTCTCTGCATCAAAATCGCCTCCCAAATAAACATTTCCTGCAAACAAAGAGCTATTCATTCATTATTTAACAGTGAATCTTCTGTGACACAGAATCAATATTGAATGATAGATCGATTTTACTGCACTAATATTAGAGAACAATTCTGGTTTTTTTTTTTTTTTTTTGACACTCAAATAAACAGTATTTTAAGGAAACCTAATTTTCGCGAAATGAAACAGGTTACCTACTTTGCCTATAATTTTTAACATCAATATTTTAGGCAGAAGCTGAAAGCTGGCATAAGTTAAAAAAGGAAGAAAAAACATTCTCGAAAGTGGATTTTTAATTATGAAATCTCTTGATGAAATTTGACATAAACACAAAATAAATACTTAAAAATTATTAGGCTTCAAAGAAATTATATAAATATATTTTCAACCCTTAAATTACTTTCATTTTTAATAGAATTTTTCAAAGAAACTTTAAATGAGTATTTTTTTATAATAAGTGAAAATCTCTCTCTCTCTTCTTTTTTTTTTTAGATCATCGGTATGTGGGTAACGCATATAAGCCCACTTTTTCCTTTAATTTCTCTCGAAAGTCATTTTTTAATAACAATAATACAATACAATAATAATAATAATTTCAACAATATTTTTCAAAGAATAGAAAAAATAATAAAAGAAATAAAAGAAATATGAAAAAGCAATAGCAATTCAATGTAGTATCAAAATAATTCAATTTCAAATATATGCCAGGATTTCAGTTAAGAGAGATAAAATATAGTTTGAAAACCTTGAGGTAATAATTTTTTAAAAGCGATCTCATACAGCTATCTTAAAATTTTGTATAATCCCCGATACTATTTTCAGTCTCATATAAATTTCTCTTTTATTCTTATTACATATATAATTTCAGATAATGCATTAATCGATAGGTAAAAAATTTTCAAATTTCATGTACTTTAATTCAGTAAGAAATTTGAGAGAAATTATTCATTGTTATAATATATTTTTTGAATTTTAAGGTCATTAATGAAGAAAATAGGATAAAAAGTGATACAAACAAAAAAAAAACGACAGAACTATCTTTCTGTCTACTTCATAAGATGATAATATAAAAATATGATTTAAATTACGTGGAAAAAAATTGACTTAAGTAATTTATTGATTAAATTATTTAAGAAATATTCTTTTGAAAAAAGCATTTGCCACCCCCAAGAATAGTATGATATGTGATATTTTCCCCCAAAAAAACATTTGTTACCCTTGATTATATTAATAAAGCTTGCTTTTTTATTTAATTGGTATCTTTATTTGGTTCAAATTTAAATGTTCATATGTGAAAGATTCTGATCAAACTATTTACTAATGAGCACTGGCGTAGCTAGTACTGAGTGGGCCCTGTATCCAGATAACTTGGGGGCCCTCTTTTGAGACCTCTTAACATGTAACGTTTTTTCTGCTTACATATTTTGGGGCCCCTAAGGATTAGGAGCCCGTATCATTGATATGCCTGATACGGCGGTAGCTACGTCCCTGCTGATGGAGCTATAGATATAACTATAGAATGGTTTTTTTTATTATTCTCTATTAATGTAATTAGTCTCTTGAATCAACTAAATTTTACCGTGTTCTTTTGATAAAATATAAAATATTTTCACTGCGCACTTAATTCGCACGGTACAAAATGAAATAACAAGTATTGCTCTTTGAAGATTGGTTTGTATAATAAAAACTTTTTGGCAATGTACTTCATATTTTCCTTTATTCATACATGAATGGATGAGATCATATTTGAGGTAACTTTGAACATCCCTTCGGTACTACTGATACCTGTAAAACTTCATTTTTGGCTCTGATTCAACAATATATTATAACTATCTAAATTAAATCGCCCCATTTCTAATAAAAGTTATAGACATATTCCAATTCTTTTCCCCAAAAAAGGGGAGAGTAAATTTCTTAAATACGTGCTAATTAAAACGATTAACTTTGTGTAATTCTTAAATAATGTCATTTGTCATTTTTTTGTATTTTACGTATTCAAAACTACTGTAGGTTGCTTGCAAAAGTATAATGTAGACTTCAAATCGAATCAACTGTCTTAATCTTTTTTTCAAAACTTTCAGTAAATATTTCGTTATTGGACACAATTCTAATCAATCAGAACTATTGTAAGTGAAATTACACACACACTCACACACACATCTATCTACAGTATTTCGTAATTTAAATATACCCATGAAACGCTTCAATGCTTACTTGTTAAAAATGACATCGATACCAATTCTATGACCGTTTTCTGTGCCAACTATCAACAGCAAGTGTAATGTTTGAGATAGTGAGCAGAATTTACAAGAATGACAGACAGGAGAATTTATCAGAAGTTTTTATGCTGTTAAATTTTCAGGGAAACTGTTAACAATAATTGTTTTAATTTTGTCAGTGTTGCCAATCAATTTCGAAAATCAGGAACCATTGATGCCAGAAAATAGGAAAATATATATATTAATTTAACGCACATACAAATCGTATTAAATCAAAATTACGTGGATAACAAAAATCAAAACTGATCTTTAGCAGTGGCACACACAGGAATTTTTCAGGTTCGAAAAAAAAAAGCCCACCCTTCTCATACAAAACCACAATACGCCGTCGAACATATTCTTTTGATTTTGTCGATTGTCGGGAACTAAAAACAAAAAATAAATTATTAAATAAATAATTAACATTAATTAATAAAATTAATTATTAATAACAATAAATTTTACGTCTATACACATAGGATTAGAATCAATCGAAAAAAAAAATCAAGGGCTATGGGTCCCCCCTTTGTGTTCGCCACTGATCATGAAAACAAAAGCACTGTGAATTGTTATGTACATCAGAAGTTCTAGGACAGACTGCATTGACAGTTTTTTCCGCTATAGTTCACACTTGAAAGCATAGTTTAAAATAAATCCATTTCACATGATTTTTGTATTGTAAAGAAGTTCATTCTAAGATAAGAATAAAAGAAAGTATAGACAGATAATAGATAAAGATAAAGTATGGACAGAGAAATACTTATATTAGTGTATACTATATATTGTACTAAAATGCTTTTCAAAACCCGAGTTCATTTAAATAGACATCCTGAATAATTCCAATTTTGCACCAAAATGTTTTTGAACCAATTGTATGATTATTTCAAACATTAAGCATAAGACGTTGGTCTTCTCAGATGTTTCTGTGATTTTAGACTGCTGAGATCCCAAGCAATAGGGATTTTCCTTCCGCATACCACTGTCAACATATCCTCAAACTGATGATTCATTTTATCCAATACCAACGGAAATGTTTTAATTCAGTAGTAGTTCTTCCTCTTTGGGAGCTAATTACAATTCGTTAAAAGCCAGGAAGAATTTCTTAAACTTGGTGCTTTATCACTGAATTGAATCTTTCTTTAGCTATGAATTCTAAGAAATTTTAATTGCACTACTTAATTATTATACTCTTATAAATATTTCGAGATGCGTTACTATTACACATGATTCGTATATTCTGTAATGGGAATAATTTAAATGTATTGTCTACCGCATCTTCTAATCCTAAAGTTTTATAATTACGTTGGAATGAAATATAACTTTATTAATTGCTGCTGTTGTTGTTTCTTATGCCACCTGATATCGACTGTGTTAGATCCAGGTTCATGAAATTCATCAAGGCAAGGGGCTAGATGTACGTCTGCCGTTGGCCGTAGCCTTGAGCACCATACAGGTGACAGTACGAATTAACTCGGTTCCACCCCAATTTAGAGAGAGAACACCCTGGCGGTGGGGGTCATTGACCTCCCACCTCTCTTCCCCTTCCACCAACATCACGAGAGGAATTGCGGCTCGACGGCTATTTAAAGTACCCCATGCAGCGAAGGCACTATACATTTACAAACATCCATGTCTTCTCCGGGATTCGAACCCAGTCCCAACGGCACAGCAGTCAAAAATTGACCCCTTTGGTGATCATACCATTCTATTTCTTGATTAGAGCATCACGACGCAGTTTATTTAGCTATGTGCACTAATTAGCACTAATTCTGGTGTGAACCTTCTCCATGTAGTATCTTAAGATGACCTCACGAAAGACTCAAAACTATAGACAGCATGACCATTCCTGCTGACTTCTGCAGCTTAGCCTTTTTGGGGAGGTGAACCACTGTTCATCCGGTCCTCTTTCGTCTCTTTGGTCTTTAGATGTTATTCTACGAGAATAATTTTCCACACGTAACCAAGATCATTCATGATCGTTTGGATGGCTGTTATTCGGTCTAACAGGAATAAAACGCTCCACCTTCTTCACTGTAGCAACAACGTTAATGAGTCACTGTCTTCCACTTCTTGAATCGTCTGTGTGGGACATATGGCTTTGTGACGAATCTGTACGGAACTCTTCCACTGATATTCTTAGACGTCTTTTTGGGGATTATAAATTCGCGTATATTTCCAATCAACTCCAAAAGGTGAACGGGATATGCAAAGTAGATAGGGTATTTAAGTTGAGCGTTGTAGCTACCAAAAGTATAAAGGCTATTGAGCCAGCAGCAGTAGCCTCAAATTGAGAGGATTCCATGAGATTACGTTAGTGAAGCCCAGTAGCGCACACAGAAATTTTTCAGGTAGGGGGACAAAACACAGTAAAAAACTAATTTTTGAATAAATAATTAGCATTAAATAATAAAATTAATCATTAATAACAAATACTTAATTAAATTTTACGTACTATGTACTTAGAATTATCAATCGGAAAAAAATCAAGGGCTTTGGGGGTCCGGACCCCCCAGGACCCCCCTGTGTGCACTACTGGTGAAGCCTTATGGCTGTTATTCTACGGAAGAACTAGAAAGGTGATAAACCAAGCGGTAACTATAATTCATGTACGCTTAAAATAAGCGTTAGTTTAGTAAAATTAGTTAAGGTTAATGAAAGCTAATAATTCGAGTACGTGTATTTATCGGACCTCCTATTTCCGTAGACCTTATTTTATCTTGAGCATAATTATTAATTAATTTCATACTTCGTAATTTAATTTAATATTAAAGGTAAATCCCTTTTGTTTGACGTAACATAGAAATATTATATGTTATTAGAGTTTTTTTTTATATTTGATTCAATAAATACAAGTTATTATTATACAAAATGGCTCTTAGTGATTCTTTGCCTCAAATTAATCTTGGTATCCAGGGAGAGACCCGGGGGGGTCTTCACAGTGGCGCCCAACGAATAAATCCCGAGTTTTGAGTCGGATCTAATTTTCGAATCATCCCTGAGCAGTATTTTTCGGGGATGGAGAACGTGGCAGAGTTCTTGGAGAATATTGATAATAACTTAACATATTACGAGATACCCACACAACTGGCTAGCGCATATTTAAAGGGTCATCTCACAGGACGGACACTAGATTGGTTTGAGGTTATAGGGTTGCAGAAGACGAGGCGAGAGATTACGCGCACTTAAAGCAAGCTTTGACAGAACAGTTCCCCGTGGTTAGGAATAGGTCGGAACTCGAAACGCGTTTTTACGCATCATCTCAAAAGCACAATCAGAAACCTTCCGATTTTGTGTATGACTCGTTAAAGATACACAAAATATTAAAACTAGAAATGACGGAGGCAAAATTGCTCGATCATGTTATTAGTAAGTTAGAACCTCAGATTTTAGATTATGTGGAGGTTCGGCATCCGCAAACCACATTTAACATTCTACAAATAATTGATAAGTACGAGGAAAGGTTTCTAAATAGAAAGATCAGGGGTTCGAGTTGGGAATTCCGAGATACAAACCAAAGCGAGAACAATCGTTTCCCTAACAGGAATCGGCAGGAAATTGGAGGGAGACGAGAGGTAACAACAGATACTCTGACAATAGCAGACCGTGGAGGGAGTTCAATAGATTTGAGGGTCAAGGTGTTGCGGATAATCGGAGGTTCGATGGTCGACGCCAAGGTGGTCAATCTGATCATAGATTCCACAATCATGGCGTTCGACACGGTGGTTCGAGGAACAGTGCTTTCAGGCTTCAGAATGATCAAAACACATATTTAAACTTTTAAGCGATCGATGCGATTCGTGGGGTGATCGATCGCGATGTACAGAAAATCCTTCCGATACGGAACACCGAACTATTAGGATATCCTCACTACAAATGACTCCAGTAGGTTTACCTTATGTGCCCATTCTTTTAAATGAAACATTCATTACAGCCCTTTGGAACACAGGAGAGGAGAAATCTTTTATATCAAACAAGGTCTATCGCAGATAATTTTCCTATCAATCGCGTCAAAAGACGAAAGAAAGAGTAGTGACGGCCCAGGGAGCCCCATGTTGTCACTTAGGTCGGGTCGAATTACAGATTCGGATCCGAGAATTCCAGAAAACCTGGGAATTTCACATTCTTAACAATATGCAGTACCAATACATTTTAGGCATTGATTTTATGAAGGAGTCCAAATTGACTTTAGATTTCGATAAGAAATCTCTGATCATTCCAGATGACCAAATTAAACAGTTGCCAAAAGTGGAAAAGCTGGTCGAGATTGATCTATCCGATACAAAGCTCGGTGGAGGGCAAAAGCAAAAATTAAAGGATTTATTTAATAGTTTTAGAGAGCTATTTTCAGACCAGCCGGGGTTAATTCATGTTTTATACCATGAAATTGATACTGGGGAACAGGAGCCGGTAGTGTCAAGAACCTAACGGTATGACAGGGTCAAACAAGGAATAATTGACTATGTCACGAATCTGTACTAATCTACTAATCCACTTTCCACTAATCTACTTAGGCGCCTTTTTAATGAATATAAATTCGCGTTTATTTCCAATCAACTCCAAAAGGATGAACGGGGTATTCAAATTAGATAAGGTATATAAGTCAAGCGTTGTGCGATAGCAAGGTAGATGATGGAAGGCTATTGAGCCAGCAACTTTAACCGCAATATTAGAGGATTCCAAGATATTTTAATAGTGTAGAAGAATTGCTGTGATTATAAGGAAGTACCAGAAAGCTGTATAGCCAACGGTAAATATAATTTACTTACGCTTAAAAGAAGCGTTAGTTTAGTCGAATTAGTTAAAGTTAATGAGAGTTAAGAATTCGAGTACTTGTATTTCTCGGACCTCCTATTTCGGCAGTCCTTACTTGATATTGAGCGTAATTATTAATTGGTCTCATCATTCGTAATTTAATTTATTATAAAGGTAAATCCCTTTATTGGACGTAACATAACAGTATTATATGTTATCAGAGATTTTTTTTGAGAAAATTATAATAATAAATAAATATTATTATTGTTCAAAATGGCTCTCAGTGGTTCTTTGCCTCAAATTAATCTTGGTGTTCAAGGTGAGACCCAGGAGGGTCTCCACAGTTGCGCCCAACGAGTAAATCTCGAGTTTAGAATCGGATCTAATTTTCGAATAATCTCTGAGCAGTATTTTTTGGAGGTGGAGAACGTGGCAGAATTCTTGGAAAATATAGATAACTTAACATATTACGAGATACCCACACAACTCGCTTGTGCATATTTAAAGGGTCATCTTACAGGAAGGGCACTAGATTGAATTGAGGTTCTAGGTCAGGGGTGGCGAACCTTTTTGGGTCAACGTGCCATTTTTTCTGAAAAAACGTTTAATGTGTTATAGGCGTGCCATCAAATAATTTTGACTTGTGATTGTTGAAGAACTAATAAAACTAAATACGAACAAATCAAAATTCTGTATTTAATACGAAAAAATACGTTTTGCACTGTACAGTAGTAAATGTTTTAGTTATACTTGTAATTTTAAATTAAAATAACATTAGTGTGATTTCTGCTGTTGTAGATTAGATGACAAATAACTTATATCAGGATTATAAGATGTTACTTTTAGTAGAATGCATGCTGAATTAGAGTCGTCTGTTAAACGGTTTCTAAGCGAGTCTTTGATGTTATTTATCTCTGAAAATAATGACTCGCAGGCATAGGTAGATGAAAATATGGTTAAAATAGCATACGCCAACTTCTTCAAACAGTTAAATGCGTCTGGAATCGAATTCCATGTTTCCAAAATTTCGTTACTGGTATTTTTACTTATATTGCTTGTCAATCTTTCTGCTTCAATCAATTCCAACTTTTTCCTTGTTTCAATAAACTTTTGAATCCATATTGAACTAGACTGGAAATCAATCGGTTGCATTTCAAGTTCTTCAATTTCCACCCAATCGAATTGAGACAAGTTCAGTTTATCAACGAAATCACATCAGGGTACATAATAAATTTGAACGTTTCCGATAATTCCTTGAACTGAGAAAATCTCGCTGAAAATTCTTTCATTAGAGAATCCATTATGGAAAAAAGGCATCAATAACTTTCTCTTCATTTCGTTTTATATATATTTGATATATTTTTTCAAGTTTGGGAAGTACTTGTAGTTTTTTGTAATAATATCGTTTCTGAAAACATATAGTTTAGCTTCAAAAGCGCGAATAAGATCCATCATGACGATAACTGTTTTATTCGGGCCTTAAAGCTTTATGTTCAATTCATTGAAATGTTGGCATATGTCTGTAAAAAACATCAATTTTAAAAGCCACATAATATCCATCAACTGTGGGTATTGTTCAATTTTGCTCTCATTTTGTAGAAACAGTCTGATTTCTTCCAAGCAATCAACAAATCTTTGAAGTATGTTACCGTGGCTCAACCACCGAACATTGTTATACATTATTAAGCCGTTATACACCGAATTGACTTCATCCAACAAAGGCATCAAACTTTCGTTTATTTAAAGCCTGCGACGATATGCGGTTGACTATTTTTGTGACTAAAGTTATTACATTATCAAGAGATGTTAAGCCACTCTTTGCCCATAAGGCTTGTTGGTAAATAATGCAGTGGCATTTAAGAATCGAATGTCCTACGTCTGTTTTAAATAAAGAAATGAAACCATTTTTTTTTTTGCCTACCATATTTGGAGCACCATCAGTGGTTACTGAAACAATTTTTTTCAAATCAATTTCTTTCTCAGCAAGTGAATTTCTTACTGCCGTACAAATATCTGTGCCCTTTGTAGTTGTTAACAACGATGTTATCGCAATTAATTCTCCCTTAATGATGTTTCCTACACAATATCGAGCAAAGACAGCTAAACGTGCCGATTTAGTAGTGTCAATACTTTCGTCAAGACATAGCGATATAAAAGGAGCGGAGTTAATGTCATTTTTTTGTTGATCTGTAACATTTTCTGCCAATTTCAAGATTCTTTCTTTCATTGTGTTTCTAGATAGAGGAACATCTTTGATGCGCTGAATTATCTTATCTTTATTATCAAAATCATCAAAAAGTGAGGGCGCAAATGCCAACCAAGCTTCCTTCAAAAACTCCCCCTCTTGAAAAGGTTTACCATGCCGAGCAATGGCATTTGCAGCCGAGTAACTTGCCGCACTTGTGTGACAATTTTTGCTTACATATTTAAACATAGACGTCGACTGTTTATTTCTATCTTTTATTGCCCTTGCAATTAATTCTTTTTGCTCTGGTTCGCTTTTTTCACAAAAGGATTTGTGATTTGTTTCAAAATGCCGTTTTTCAGACGATGTTCTGCATACCACTGTTCCAGAACATAAAACACACACCGCTTTGTCGCCTTTATTGATCATGCCATATTTCTCAGCCCACCAAGTTTGAAATTCTCTGCTACACTTACTATCTTGCACTTTTTGTTTTTTTGTTGAACTAGCCATGTTAAATAGCAGTTAAAAATCGTAAATTTAACACAAAACTTTAAATGTACAGTTGTGTCGATGAAATTGACTATTCTATGTGCTCTCGCTTGATTCCTCCCCCCGCCAAAAACCCCCTTTTTACTGACTGCGCACGACTGCGGGCTCATGGACAGATTTATTTGTTTTTAGGAAATTGAGTGCTTGTACGAGATTTCTGAAGTGTCTGCTCTTTCGCTTTTGTCTCAGGTCATTAAAATTTTTAAAAATAAAGCAGTGAGAGTTATTTTACCAATTAGACTTACAAGACAAGAATTAGATCACATTAATAAATTAGATGTACACAAGCTGAACTATTAATGTAAACGTTAGAATATGTTTTTTAAACAACTTCAATATATTTAGAAATAGTTACATACACACACTATGCGTAGATAAACTTTGCATCATTAGCAATTTATAATACACGAAGTATTTACGCAAGACATAACAAACGAGTCTGCTCCCCGACGAATCTCACTCGCGTTTGTTCATAATACTTCATAGTAAACTTAATTATTTTATGCTAAAATACAAATCGTTTTTGATCGATGGCGTGCCCAAAATATTCTGTCGCGTGCCATCATTGGCACGCGTGCCATTGGTTCGCCATCCCTGTTCTAGGTTATAGGGTTGTTGAAGTCAAGGTGACAGATTACGCGCACTTAAAGCAAGCTTTCTCAGAACAGTTCCTCGCGGTTAAAAATAGGTCGGAACTAGAAACGCGTTTTTATAAAAAGCATAACCAAAAACCGTCTGATTTTGTGTATGCTTTATTAAAGATCCACAAAATCTGAAAACTCGAAATGACGGAGGAAATATTGATCGATCATATTATTAGAAGGTTAGAACCACAGATTTTGGATTATGTAGAGGTTAGGCATCCACAAACCACATCTAACCTTCTACAAATAATTAAGTATGAGGAAAGGTTTCTAAACAGAAAGATCAGAGGTTCGAATTGGGAATCCCGAGATACAAACCCAATCGGACCCCCAGGAATCGGCAGGAAAATTGGAGGAAAACGAGAGGTAACAATAAATACGCGGACAATAGCAAACCACGGAGAGAGTTCAATAGATTTGAGAGTCAAGGTATTGCGGATAATCGGAGATTCGATGGTCGACGCCTAGGTGGTCAATCGGATCATCGATTCCTCAATCAAGGCGGTCGACAAGGTGGTTCGAGGAACATTTCTTTCAGGGGTCAAAAAGCTCGAAACAGATATTTAAACTTTTAAGCGATCGATGCGAGTATGGGGAGTGATCGATCGCGATGTACAGAACATCCTCCAAATACGGAACACCGAACTATTAGGATATCCTCACTACGAATGACTCCAGTGGATTTACCGTATGTCCCCATTCTTTTAAATGAGACATTCATTACAGCCCTTTGGGACACGGGAGCGGAGAAATCTTTCATATCATAGGGGGTCTATCGCAAATATTTTTCGTATCGACCTCGTCAAAAGACGAAAGATAGAGTAGTGAACGCCCAGGGAGCTTCGTGTTGTCACTTAGGTCGGGTCGAATTACAGATTAGGATCCGACAATTCCAGAAAACCTGGGAATTTCACATTCTTATCAATATGCAGTACCAAGGCATTTTAGGCATTGATTTTATGAAAGAGTCCAAATTGACTTAAGATTTCGATCAAAAATCTCTGATTATTCCAGATAACCAAATTAAGCAGTTGCCAAAAGGGGAAAAGCCGGTCGAGATTGATCTATCAGATACAAAGCTGGGTGAAGGGCAAAAGAAAAATTAAGGAATTTATTTAATTGTTTTAAAGGGCTATTTTCAGATCAGCCGGGGTTAACTCATGTTTTATACCATGAATTCGATACAGGGAACAAGGGACCGCTAGTGTCAAAACCCTATAGATATGACAGGGTCAAACATGGAATAATCTATTATCACATTGAGAAAATGTTGCAAGATGGTACAATCCGTCCTATTCAATCCCCATACGCGTCACCAGTAATTTTAACGCGCAAGAATAATGGCCTTCCTCCGGATTCTCCTGAGGCGTATCTATTCCCGATTGATTATCGCAAACTAAATGAAATAACTAAATACCCCCGATATCCATTACCGGTTATTGATCTAATCACAAGCATTCCGCATACCGGCGTGATGTCCACTTTGGATTTTAAAAAAATGGTTATTTTCAATTAGCGATTAGTCCAAAAGAAAACCGCCTTTATAACCCGTAATGACACATTTGCATTCTTCAGAATGCCTTTCGGCCTTTCAGGGGTGGCACCAAATTTCCAAAAGGCCATTTATATAATATTAAAACCTATTATTGGGCCTTTCGTGATAGTTTATATGGACGATGTTATTATTACATCTCCATCGTTTAATGAACACTTAGATCATTTGAATCAGGTATTTACATTGTTGAGAGACGCAGGGCTAACCCTAAATAAGAAAAAATGCCACATCACACGTGAAAAATTGAAGTATTTAGGTCTCGTAATTAGTAAGGAAGGGATGGAAACCGACAATAGTAAAGTCAAGGCAATCACAGAAATGAAACCTCCTAAAAATAGTGAAGAAATGTCGAAGTTTTTAGGGATGGCGGGGTGATATCAGAAGTTTATACCCAATCATGAAGATATATGTGAACCATTATATCGGTTAAAGCAGTGCTTCTCAAACTTTCAATACTGGCGCCCTTACAGAACAGTTTAACTTATTTACTGATGCTAGTGGGGTCGGAATTGATGCTGTGCTTAATCAAAATCACAGACCTATTGCATTCGCGTCTAGAACCTTGAATAAAGCGGAAAGAAATTATACTGTTACTGAACGCGAATGTCTGGTGGTGATATGGGCATTAAATAATTTTGAAACTTATTTCGGATGCCTACCGGTGAAGATAATCACAGATCACGCTTCATTAACAAAGCTAAAACTTATCTAGTCGGAGGATTAGATGGGCACTCAAGTTATCCGAGTTCAACATTGAATGGGAACATCGACCTTGTGTCCAAAACGTTGTCGCGTACGTATTGTCTAGGAATCCAGTAGGCAGTATGGATGGATCACAAATTTCGTGCGCAGCTCTTCAGGCCTCGCCTTAAAAACTCCCGAGAACAACTCATTCGAGAGCAAAGGAAAGATCCTGAGTTCGGACACATCTATCGTTATTTAGAAAATCCAGACGATGGTTCCGTTATTGCGACTGTATGCGAGGGTTGGTTCCAGGATTTTAAAATTATAGATGGTCTACTCTTTTACGCGAAATATTCTACAACTCTTGGAGAACTAAGAGTGTACATTCCTAAATCTCTTAGCGAAGCAATAATGCAACAATTTCATGATCTGCCATTAGCAGGCCATCTAGGAAAGAGAAAGACCTGTTTAAAATTACGCGACACTTGTTATTTTCCATATATGAGGAAATATATATTTGAATATGTATCAACTTGTGACCGGTATCAAAAATTTAATTACAAAAGCGCACTACCAGCTAGTCGATTAATTCCGATAGTATCGAATTACCCCAATGAAATTGTAACGTTAGACCTATTAGGCCCCTACCCCACATCCCGACCCGAGATATATAGATTTGTATTGGTAATAACTGACCACTTCACTAAGTGGAGTGAGCTTGTGCCTCTACGAAAAGCTTCGGCCCAGGCCATAGCTAACGCCCTTTTTGAAAATTATATTTCACGTTACGGAGCTCCGATTTCTTTAGTGATAACGGCCCCCAATTTGTATCCGAGGTATTTGAACATCTAATTCACAGGTTGGACATAAAACATATGAAAACGGTAACATGCATTCCACAGGCGAATTTAACGGAAAGAGTTAATCGCAATTTAGTCCAGATGATAGCCTGTTTTGTAGAAGAAAATCACGAAAACTGGCACCGATTTCTTCATGAGTTCGCTTTCGCGTTGCGCACTTCATTGAATGAGACAACAAATAAAACTCCGGCTGAGTTATTCTTAGGTAGAAAGATTATAACACCTTTTAGTAAATTAATAAATGTCACATAGGGTGCTGAATATGTAGGAAGAAACATTGAGAAATTATTCGTTAAAGCAACGCAGAATATGCGGACACAACATAAAAATTGGGGAAAATATTATAATCGGAAAAGGAGGGAAGTTAACATCAAAGTAAATGATTCAGTGTTGGTACAAACTCCTTTTTTAAGTGCTGCGGGTAGGAGAGTGGTCGGAAAATTATGCCTAAGTTTGATGGGCCATGCAGAGTGTTGGAGGTTCGGAATAACAATTTAATCATTTGGAAGAAAGGTAAAAGGGTCACAGTTAATATCGACCAGGTGCGAGTGTACCGTCCAAGACAATCCGACACGATTAGTTCGGATAGTCATGTTGAGACACTATATGAAGGTCAGAGGTCTAGTAATGGGTCAAGTAGATCGCACCCAGGAAAATTCAAAGGATCTACGACAACCTCGAGTGAGGAGAGTAAGGGTCGTAAATCAAATAAGGGTAATGCCGCAGGGAAGGATCCGAGATTGAAACGTAAAGTGGGGTCAAATGGATCAGTGGACAAGAAAGATTTAAAGAGGTCCAGAATTTGCAGAAAAGGATCTCTGCAGGGGTCCGAACATAGGGACCAGAAAAGACCAACCCCTGAACCAAAACAGGGGATAGAAAGAGCAATTCCGTCCTCGGTTTCATCTCGAAATAATAAATATAGAAGACTCAATAACCCCTCCCAGGGGTCACAGTCCATTGCAGGTCCCTCACATCAAAGAGATAACAGGCAGGGCAAGCCACCTACAGAAGGGAGCAAACAAGAAAGGTGTGGACAATACGACAAGGCCCGGGAGACAAGGACAACTAAAAGCAGAACCAACAGGGCAGCTGAGAGGTGACCAATCCGGTCTAAACAGGTGACAGCAGTGATACCTTGTCCTTACTACCTACGCAGCCGAGTAAAACAGCCCGAAAGAATACCAGAAGAGCGGAGGAGCAATGGAATCGACAGTATCCCACAGAACAACATCAGGAGAAGGAGCCTCAGTATGGAAGCCTTAGACGGAGATCCGGTGGATAGGAGCGAATAGAGGAGAAAGAAAAAAAATCAGGTTGTATCATTTCTTTTTTTTTTCTACTTTCGAACAAGTGGTCGGAAGAATTATTGCAAGAAAGCAAGTCACGGGTGGATTTTTGATTTAAGAAGCCAAGTAAAAGTGGACACTACAATGAGTTTTTTTTTCTTGATGAGAAAAAATCAGCTTTTGTATTAATTTTTTTCTATAAATATGGAGAAAACATTGGTAAGAATATATTTGTTTACTTCTATGTATGACTTCGCTAAGATGCGACAATTCCTTCAGTTGTTTGTTTTATTGTTTTTTTGAAAAATGTTTGAAATTCTATGTGTATATTTTGTCTCGCATCTGGTGACTTGGGACGCGGCGTAATTAGGTAGGGATAACATTTAATATTACAAGCGCAGCATGCATGGAATGGGAATGTTAAGGAGCCAGATGCTTCAATTGATGTATATATATATTTTTTTGACTAATCTCGATACTGCCTAGCAAGGCTAGACAATCCCGATGAATCCGAAAATCTGTAAAAAATCTAAAAACAGCAGTGGGTGTGGCAAAGGACCTCGTCTTTTTAAAACCCAAACAAAGTAAAATATGATTAGGTGAGGCCTCTCCGGAAGAACACCAGTGGCATTCTGGAAAAGTCTTTTGTCCATTAGAGAACCTGAGAGCTCTTGAGTGTCCGCTCAAAAATCTAGAATAAGTGGATTAGAGAGGTCTACTACTGAGTCTAAAGGACTCACCCGGACATTTAGCAAAGTACCATGCATGACTGGGTGGAGTTTTAATTTTTCGGTTGAGCTCCAATTTAGATATTGTGGAAATCTCAGAAAGTGTGAGATTCCCTCTTGACTCACACCCTCCACAGCAGCAGTCCTAACCAAAAAGATATGATAGACCAAAAGAAAAGATCGATGTATATGAAAATGTTATGTAAAAAAATGAATGAATTTGTATATACTATAGATGTTTGTTTCTTCACAAAAAATTTAAAGAGGTTCTCATTTCAGAGTAGCTGACCCTGAGCATTGTACAGTGAGCAACGAATCAAGGTGGAAGTCCGAATATAGTTGTATAATTATATAAGTAATTAAGGAAACCACGTAGGCAGGTTTTTTACCATTTCGGTGGTTTTCCCCTCGCCTCTTAGCCAAATGGGCGTGGTGTAGGGAAATTTAATTATGTAAATGTTACGTCTTTTAAAGGGCAGTTTTAGGTCGTAATTTTTTTTCTCTCCCTTAAGGAAGGAGAACTTGTAAATATCCGATTGGTAGATATATATATTAAAGTCGTCGGGACTATAAATCATGTCTAGGAATTAGTTACGTAATTTATTTTCAGGCCGTTTGTGAGCTTCGAATAAATCCCGTATACTTTTTGGAGGGGTTTGTGACGAATCTGTACGGAACCTTTACGCTAATCTTCTTAGGCGTCTTTTTGGGAATATAAATTCGCGTTTACTTCCAATCAACTCCAAAAAGATGAACGGGATATTCAAAATAGATAAGGTATTTAAGTCGAGCGTTGTGAGATAGCAAGGTAGATGATGGAAGGCTATTGAGCCAGCAACTTTAACCGCAATATTAGAGGATTCCAAGATATTTTAATAGTGTAGAAGAATTGCTGTGATTATAAGGAAGTACCAGAAAGCTGATATAGCCAACGGTAAATATAATTTACTTACGCTTAAAAGAAGCGTTAGTTTAGTCGAATTAGTTAAAGTTAATGAGAGTTAAGAATTCGAGTACGTGTATTTCTCGAACCTCCTATTTCGGCAGTCCTTACTTGATATTGAGCGTAATTATTTATTGGTTGCATCATTCGTAATTTAATTTATTATAAAGGTAAAACCCTTTATTGGTCGTAACATAAAAGTTTTATATGTTATCAGAGATTTTTTTTGAGAAAATTATAATAATAAATAAATATTATTATTATTCAAAATGGCTCTTAGTGGTTCTTTGCCTCAAATTAATCTTGGTGTTCAAGGTGAGACCCAGGAGGGTCTCCATAACTATCACATTGAGTAAATGTTACAGGATGGTACAATTCCTCGTATTCAATCCCCATACGCGTCACCGGTAGTTTTAACGCGCAAGAATAATGACCTTCCTCCAGATTCTCCAGACGCGTATCGATTCGCGATTGACTATCCCGAACTCAACGCCGTCACTAAATACCCGCGATATCCATTACCTGTCATTGATGACCTGATCACAAACATCTCGTATACCGGGATTATATCGACATTAGATTTAAAATCGGGCTACTTTCAATTGGTGATTAGTCCGAAAGATATCGAGAAAACCGCGTTTTTAACTCGCAATGGCACCTTTGCATTCCTCAGAATGTCTTTCGGCCTTTCAGGGGCGGCGCCAAATTTTCAAAAAGCCATCGACATTATATTGAAACCTGTTATTGGGCGTTTCGTGATGGTATATTTGGATGATGTTATTATTACATCTCCATCGTTTAATGAACACATAGATAATTTGAATCAGGTATTTACATTGTTGCGAGACGCAGGGCTAACTCTAAACAAAGAAAAATGTCACTTCGCACGTGACAAATTATAGTATTTAGATTCTCATAATTAGTAAGGAAGGGATTGAAACCCACAATAGTAAAGTCAAGGCAATCGCAGAAATGAAACCTCTAAAAATATTAGGGAAGTGTCGAAGTTTTTAGGGATGGAGGGGTGGTATCAGAAGTTTATACCCATTATATATATCGGTTAAAGAAAAGAACCATTATATCGGTTAAAGAAAAAGGGGGCTAAATTTAATTGGTCGACGGAAGCACAGGATGCTTTTAATAAAGTAAAACAAGCATTAACAGACGCGCCAGTTTTACAGTTGCCAAATTTTTAGGAACAGTTTAACTTATTTACGGATGCTAGTGGGGTCGGAATTGGTGCTGTGCTAAATCAAAATCACGGACCTATTGCATTCGCGTCTAGAACCCTGAACAAGGCCGAAAGAAACTATACAGTTACAGAACGCGAATGTTTGGCGGTGATATGGGCATTGATTAAGTTTAAAACTTATTTCGGATCACTACCGGTGAAGGTAATCACATATCACGCGGCATTAACAAAGCTAACGAATGGGAAAAACTTATCTAGTCGGATGATTAGATGGGCACTCAAGTTATCCGAGTTTAACATTGAAGGGAACATCGACCTTGTGTCCAAAACGTTGTTGTGTACGTATTGTCTGGGAATCCAGTAGGCAATATGGATGGATCACAAATTTCGTGCGCAGCTCTTCGGGCCTTAGCATTAAACTCCCGAGAACAACTCATTCGAGAGCAAAGGTAAGATCCTGAGTTAGGACACATCTATCGTAATTTAAAAAATCCAGACGAAGGTTCCGTTAATACAACTGTAGGCGAGGGTTGGTCCCAGGATTTTAAATTAATTGATGGTCTACTCTTTTACGCGAAATATTCTACACAACTCTTGGAGAACTAAGAGTGTACATTCCGAGATCTCTTCGCGAAGCAATAATGCAAGAATTTCATGATCTACCATTAGCAGGCCATTTAGGAAAGAGGAAGACTTATTTAAAATTGCTGGACACATATGTAATTTTCGGTATATGAGGAAATATATATTTGAATATGTATCAACCTGTGACCGGTGTCAAAAATTTAATTGTAAACACGCGCTACCAGCTGGTCGATTAATTACGATAGTATCGAATTACCCCAATGAAATCGTAACGTTAGACTTATTATGCCCCTACCCCGCATCCCGACCCGAAAGATATAGATTTCTATTGGTAATAACTGACCACTTCACTAAGTGGAGTGAGCTTATTCCTTTACGAAAAGCTTCGGCCCAGGCCACAGCTAACGCCCTTTTTGAAAATTATATTTCACGTTATGGAGCTCCGAATTCTTTGATTAGTGATAATGGCCCCCAATTTATATTCCGGCTGAGTTATTCTTGGGTAGAAAGATTATAACACCTTTTAGTAAATTAATAAATGTTACAGAGGGTGCTGAATATGTAGGAAGAAATATTGAGAAATTATTCATTGAGGCAAGGCAGAATATGCGGAAACAACATAAAAATTGGGAAAAATACTATGATCGGAAAAAGAGAGAGGTTAACATCAAAGTAAATGATTTGGTGTTGGTACAAACTCATTTTATAAGTGCTGCGGGTAGGAGAGTGGTCAGAAAGTTTATGCCTAAGTTTGAAGGGCCATATAGAGTGTTGGAAGTTCGGAATAACAATTTGATCATTTGGAAAATGAGAAAAAGGGTCACAGTTAATATCGACCAGGGGCGAGTGTACCATCCAAGACAGTCCGACACACTTAGTTTTGATAGTCATGTTGAGACACTATAGGAAGGAACAGAGGTCTAGTAATGGGTCGAGTAGATAGCACCCGGGCAAATCCAAAAATCTAGAAAAATCTCGAGTGAGGAGAGTAAGGCTCGTAAATCAAATAAGGGAAATGCCGGATTGGAGGATCCGAGATTGAAGCGTAAAGTAGTGTCAAATGAGTCAGCGGAGAGGACGGATAAAAAGCGGTCCAAAATATGCAGGAAAAGATCTCTGAAGGGGTCCGAACATGGGGACCAGAAAAGACCAACCCCTGAACCAACACAGGGGATAAAGAGAACAGTCCCATCCTCGATATCATCTAGAAATCATAAGTATAGGAGACTTAATAACCCTTCCCAGGGACCACAGTTCATTGCAGGTCCCTCACATCAAATAGATACAAGGCAGTGCAAGCCACCTACAGAAGGGAGCAGACAGGGAGCGAGTGTCCAATATGACAGGGCGCAGGAGACCAGGACAACTCCGAGAGGAGGAAACAGTGCAGCTGAGAGGAGACCAGTCCGGTCTAGACTAGGGTTTCTGATTTTCCGAGTTTTTCTATTCCCGGGAATGTCCTGGAAATCCCGGGAATGTATTTGTAGTTCCCGGGATTTCCGGGAATACATCAAAATTTCAAAACAATTTAAAAACAAGTTATTTTTAAATAAAATCAACAATAATTATATAAAATAAAGATACATATAAACTCCAAAAGTATTACTTATTTATATAGTGAGCTAAAAATATAAAAAAATATACAATAAATTTATTATTCATTTTTAAAATAAGATTTCAAAAAGCGTAAGCAATTAATACTTTTATCACTCAACCTAGTTCTAAGCTTTGTAATGAACAATCCAGCAGCAGAAAATGCTCTCTCGGTTTCAACTGACGTTGGAGGAATTGTTTTTAAAGCATCACAAAGTTTTATAATGTTTGGTGATGGATTTTTAGTCGAGTCGAACAACTGCATCTCTTGTTTCATGATTTTGTTGAAACTGGTACTTTTTTTGGTTGAACAATATAAAACTTTTGTTTTAGAGTAAATTGCTTTCTCTAATTTTTCGTTTAATGTCAGAGGTTTTTCTTTCAAAATCTCTAAGCTCTCTTCTGAGTGTGAAGAGTTGGATATTGATTCCTCTTCTTTGCAGAAAAGCCTTGTCCCTATCATTTGGGTTTGCCTAACCGAACAATTTTTACCAGGCAATCGCGAAATATCACCAGTAACTGCAGCTGCTTCGTATTTTCTCCCAAAATTCAGGTATTGCATTAATCCTATTAAATTAACGTTGCGTCTCTCGTTAATTCTTTGGATTAGAGAATATTTCATATTTTTTGCAAATTCTGAATTTTGTTCGTTCAATTCTCCAATGACGAAAGAAAATACACCTTCTGCAGTTAGCAAAGTTGCATTTCGACTGCATAATTTTTCTAAGCCAATTTTTACGGGCTTTAAGCCTTTTACAATTGTAGTCATCGTTTCAAACTCTACATTGACCATCATTTGTTCTTCTTTAATGTCAATTAATGCTTTTGAAATTGCTGACTTTATTTCTAAAAATCTTTCAAGTATTGCCAACAAACTATTCCAGCGTGTTTTGGTATCCAAACAAACCATCTTTTTACAGCCAAACTCTTCTTTAACATATTTTTGTAAAATATCATTCTTTATAGGGGACTTTCTGAATAATTTTACTACATTTTTAATCTTTTTTATAGTTTCATTTATGGTAGTTATGGAATTTTTTTCTCCATAAGTGACATGATACAAAGCATCTGTTCCTACACCGCTTTCAAATTCTAAATCTAATGCTTTGTCTAAATCTTCAACAAGCTCTTCACTTTCACCATTGTCTTCTTCATGTGATTTATCTTCTACTTCAACAGTGTTTTCTACCAAATCTATTTGTTTATTATAAAGCACATCGCACAGGGCTAGGTGTATGGCGTGTGCATAGCACAGGTGATACTCACAACTCATTATTTTTCCGAACTTAACCATCATACTAGCACTATCAGTAACACACGCAACTATGTGCTTTTCTGTTATGATTCCGAATTCCTGTAGTTTAGTCTCAACAGCTTCAACACAATTTTCTGCTGAAAAGGATCCACTAATTCTTAGCATTCCTAAATTAAAGATTTCACCCTCATTGAAGTGAACGTCTATGTTCAAATATCGTCTATTTTTAAGCGATGTAAACTCATCGAGCGTCAAGCTACAACGAAGTCCTGCGTTTAACTTTAATGAAATTTCATTAGTAACCCCCGAACTTTAATCACATTATATTGTTTATATACAAGCTTCATAACATCACTAGGGTTTGGAGGAAAGGAATAACCTTTATCATGTAAGGACTTCATAATAAAGTTACTTTTTGTTATTGCATTTACCTTGAATCCATCTACACAAACAAGTTTACTTACGATTTCCTCTAGTGTTTCTTTTTTTTTTTCTTTAAGAAAATATGATAATAAGGGTTTCTTTTGTTCAGAAGTAATTCTGATATCATTATCACTATCAATTTTTCTCTTAGTAATTTCAGTATTTTGTGATCCTGACGAAACGGATTGAGTTGCTTTCGATATATTATGCTGAATTTGTAAATGCCGAAGCAAACCACTTGTAGACCAACCTCTACACTTAAAAAAATATTTCTACATTTCATGCATTTTGCACTTCCTTCATTTTTATTTTTTATGAAATACTGCCAAACAAAGGACTTCGTAATTGAGGCAGACATATTTCAAATGGTTATGTTTAATTTTTATATCTGAAAGAAATATATAAATTGTAAGAAAAATAAGTAGATCTCAAATATATTTGGATGTGTTTTACATCAATAGAACAATTAATTAATACAATATAAGTTTTATGTTCAGAACAAAACTTGAAACAATATTTTTCGTTTCGGTTCTTAAATATATAAATATATATATATATATATATATATATATATATATATATATATATATATATATATATATATATATATGAGGAAATGACTACAACCTAAGGAGGATAAATGATTTATTTGACAAGATGAAATATCTAGATTATATATATACTGAACAGCAAAGGAGAACTTCTTTCTCCTACGTCTAAAGCTTAGCGTCCCTAACGTCCGTCTACATATTTTCCCGTGTGTCCTTTTAGTCGGACATTCCTGACGGGGTGTGACGTCAGTGTGGACTGCTCCACCCTAAGTACAAGGGGGAGAGGTTGTCCATTGCACATATCCAACCCTACATCGGCCATCATGACCGGGAAGGCGACCTCGCCTGATTACATACAATGAGAAAATGTACAGATACATAGTAATGAAATATTAAAAATGTACACAGTTATACACAGTAGATGAAAGAACTATACACAACACAAAATATCATCAAAGAAAAAGTACAAAAATACTGAAAAATGAACAAATTTAAAGTAATATTTCATAAATAGAAAAAATTTCATACATTACCACTGGGGTAAAACAAATTATGTTAACGATACAAATAAGATCAAGGCTAAAATAAGAATCTGGAATAAGGAACAGGAACATATTGAAGCAAGATGCTCCTACTTCTAAATACTTAAATTTGTACTAAAATGAAATAAGAAAATGTTAGTCATTCAATAAAAATGGAATCAAAAATAAATAAATAGATAAAAAGTCTGTTGTTAATGATGTCCATAACGAAAGTCTTTCACAGGAAGAAAAATTGTGAACAGTTTTTAATGGAGAAATCAAGTAGAGTTAGTTTGGTTTGGCCAGAGTTTCATGAATTCTGCACAAGTAAACGTTTTTGATGGTCCGTCGACAAAATCACACTTTTCTACGTCATAAGTGTCATTGTGCTTGACTTTTGTAACTTTGTATGGTCCGAGGTACTTTTGCTTAAGTTTCAAGCCTGGACCAAACTGAGTGCGTTTAATGGCTACTAGGTCATGTAGTTGATTTTTATGAGCTTGTCTGCGCCGGAGATTGTACGTGCGGCGAGTCTCATCTTGAACTTTGTAGATTTGCTTTTTGGCATCTTGACGGAGAGCATCACGTTGTTCTTGGAATTGAGCTGTAATCTCATCGTTAAGAAGTTCGACAATCTCAATGTCCTGGCAAGACTTCATCTTGGTGCCGAAAAGGATCTCAAATGGAGTCATCTTGATGCTTCTTTGAAAAGTTGAGTTCAGGATTTCTTGCATGTGGGGTACGTGAGAATACCATTTCTCGGGATCGTCGACAGTAAGTTTTGACAGCACCGAAATGATGGTGGAATTTTGTTTTTCAATTTGGCCATTAGATCTTGGGAGACCAGTTGTAATGGAGATATGAAGGATGTTTTGCTTTTTACAGTAATCTTCAAATGCGGAGGAAGTAAATGCGGATCCTTTATCAGTGATAATCCTAGCGGGGTTTCCGAAGACATGTCTTTGGTTTTCTAATCGATTTATGACTTCTGCAGCGTCCGTAGATCTAGTGGGATACAGCCATGTAAATTTACTGAATGCGTCAATCACTGCAAAAACATGCTTATATTTCTTAGAAGTTGTCGCTAGGGGACCCAAATGATCTAGATGAAATGTATGGAGAGGTAAATCGTTTTTTTTATCGGGTTAAGCGTGCCATCTTGTTTTCCACGTTTCCGGTTTGTGAGAATGCATGTAACACAGTTTTGAATGCATTTTTCAACTTTGTCTTTAAGTCGTGGGATGTAAATTCTTTGCTAACTAAATCTTGCGTGCGTAGAACAGCAAAATGTCCACGTTCATGTACAGTTTTAATGATGTTAGCCTGCATTTCGTCAGGTACCACTAGTAAACCAGTGCCATTGACTGTTTTGTAAAGAAGTTTGTTTTTTACGATATAGTTGTCATGCGGCGTTGTTTCTAGAAGCGTCTTTATCGTTGTTATTTGGTCATCAGCCTGTTGTGCTTTGAGAAATTGAAGATGAACACTATTTTGGATTAGCATACAATGTGGAGGTCGACTGAGAGCATCCACATGAGCCATCTTTGAGCCTGTACGGTGTTCTATTGTATAATTAAATTCTTGGAGATAAAGTGCCCATCTGGCTATCTTGGGGTTAAGCTCTTTTTACTAGTGTTTTGACGAGGGCGTCACAGTCAGTAATAATTTTAAATGATGTTCCTAGTACATAGATGCGAAACTTTTTAAGTGCTTCGACCACTGCAAGGACTTCTAGTTCAAAACTAGTGTACTTTCTTTCATGGTCTGATGTCTTTTTTGACATGTAGAATACAGGGTGAAACTGGTTGTTATGTATGGATTTTTGGAGTAGGACTGCACCCAAACCATCGATTGACGCGTCAGTGTGAATCTCAGTGGGAGAATTTTGGTTAAAAATACTTAAAACGGGTTGTTGGGAAAGTAAGTATTTTAATTTTTGAAATGCTGTCTGTTGTTCAGCATAAAATTGGAAAAGGGAGTCTTTACGAAGGAGGTCACTCAAAGGTTTTGCTATGGTCGAATATGAGGGTAAAAACTTTCTAAAATAGCCAGTAAAACCTAGAAATCGGCGAACGTCTTTAATATTTTTAAGATCAGGATAATTAATAACAGCTTCAGTTTTTGAAGGGGAAGGAAACAATCTACCGTTTTCTATAATACGGCCAAGAAACTCAATTTTATTATGTAAAAATTGACATTTTTTAAAATTTATTTCAAGTCCGTAATCACAAGCTACCTGTAGAACAATTTTTAGATATTCAAGGGCTTGGGACTCATTAGCAGCGGGAATAACGACATCATCCATACATGGGAGAACAATACTTTTCGAAATCAGATGTCGGAAAATGGCATTTATGTACCGCATAAAGGTGGAAGGACAAGTACTCAGTCCAAAAGGCATTCGTCTAAATTGATACTGACCATTGTGAGTAACAAAACTAGTAAATTTACGGCTCCTTTCATTTACCGCGACATGGAAAAATCCATTTTTAGCTCTAGAGTAGTAAATATTTTAGCATTTTGGAGACAATCTAAAATATCGTCAATTAAAGGAAGAGGATAGTTATCTTTAATAAGTTTGCGATTTAAGCGTCTATAATCAATGCAAACTCTTGATTTCCCGTCTTTTTTCTTTACTACCACAACTTGACTAGAGGGCTGCGGTAGCCCAGTGGTTAAGGTATCCAACCATGGCAGGCATGTCATGAGTTCGATCCCAGTACCACTAAAGACCCGCCGTGTAGGGCAGCGATGCACGTTAAATCTGTCGAGAGCTGAAACGTCCTCCCGTTGGTGTGGTGTGGTAGTTAGGAGAGGGGGGTGCCAGCTCAGGTGTCGTCCACGTCACTTGACCATGGTTCAAAATTACGTGGTCCGTCGCCAAAAGCCCTCGTGTAGCTGAACAGTGCGACGTTAATATTAACTAACTAACTAACAACTTGACTAGCGTAAGGGGATGAACACGGCTCAACAATTCCATTTTAAACCCATTCATCAACTTGAGCGTCCACTATATCTCGTTCAGCAAATGGCAAACGTCGGGGCTTATGAAATATCGGTTCGTCGTCGGTGAGAGCGATGTCAAGCTCAATGTTTACAGTTTTTGTTTTTTTAGGCGTGTATGTCGATAGCAGTTGTTCGACTTCAGCTCGATTATGTTGAGAAACATTTGGACCGATATCAAATGTGGGTGAACCGTCAGAAATCGTCATAATAAAATTTTCATTTGCATTATCAGAGGGCCTTAAAATTTGTGCAAATTTTACGCCTGTAGGCGATATATTTAGATGTGCTTGTTTAATTACGTCACAACCGATTATAAGGTCATAATTTGTACAAGAATTTGGTACAACAGAAATAGTAACAGGAAAAATTTGATCATCGATTGTAATTTCAGAATCAAAAGTTCCTATCACATTAATTCGCGAAAACCCAAAACCTGTTAATAATGTGTTGGTTTGTTTCAGTGGCGGTGCATCTATATTTATGTAAGTAGAATTTCTTAATAGTGTTAAATTGCTGCCTGTGTCTACTAACCCGTTAAGTTTACGCCCAAAAATTGTTACGTCTTTACACATATTAATTGGAGAAGGCAATTCATGCACAGCATTTACACCAGAAGATGGTGTAGAAGTGTTATTTAAATTAGCTCGTCGGCATTCAAATGATTTGTGACCATAAAGATTACATGAGAGGCATCTGGGGCCACGTGAATGATTAGGACAAGATTTTGATAGATGACCTATATCATTACAATTAAAACAACGTTGGGGATTTCTAGCTGCGTCGGAAGCGTTAAATTTTGTGGGTTTTCTTTGAAAGCTTTGTTGTTTAAAATCACGTCCTCGGCTTTCATATGAATGACGAAAATTCGGTGAATTAGAGTTATGTATTCCCATGTTTTTAATGACTGTTTCATAGGTACGTAATTTCTGCTTAAATTCGGAAAATGAGGTTGCACCATAGAGAATTATTTTATATGAACGAGGCCCATCAATTCCATTAATGACGTACTGGATAATTGATGCTTCGTCAATTTTTGAATCACATCTATTTGCTAATTCACGCATGGAATTAAAATATTGCATTAAAGTCTCGGTTTTATACATTTTCCTTTTTTCTAATTCACGGTGAAATTCTATTGAAGTGACTGAATCCGAAAATTCTTCAATTAAAGCTTTTTTGAATGACTCGTATGTATTTAAATTTCTTTGTGAAAAAAGAAATGATTTAGCAGTTCCACATACTAGACGTTTCGCGAAAATTAATTTTTGAGAAGAACTAATAGCTGGGAATAATTCAAAATTTTCTTCAACATCGCGAAAGAAACTATTTACAGAATAAAAATCTTCCCCGGTAAATTTTCTACTAGTCGCCGAAATATCCCTCAATAAAGTCCAAAACTGGGTATTCATCTCTGTAAGGGAAGCTTCGTTTGAATAGGGAGGAAAAGTATTTTGTGTACAAAGAGATGAAACGTTTTGATGTGCCGGCATGAAAGAATAACCTTTTACGCTGGGTAGGGGAGAATTACTGACCGGATGTTGTTGAAACGGGGAGTGCTGGCCTGTCCCTTCCGATGAAAAATTCCTGTCTAACGTGATTCGTTTTTGAAACGTGGTTTTTGAAACTACGTTTTCGCCTTCAGAAAAGGATGCCTCCGAATTATTTAATGTTAGTTTGAATTCATCTAAGTTCGTCAAAGCTTTAAATATACTATTGCATAAATTTTGTTCATTTGTTTCTACGTCTAAATGCAATAAATTAGAGACTGAGATAAAATCAGGCAATGAGAATTCGGTTAAAATTTTTTCTTTGTGTTCTTCAACTCTAAACTCTTTAGGGAATGTAGAAAAATTTCTTATTTTATTTCGCGAAGAACGGTCAAATTCGGTGAATCCTAATATAGAATTTAATGTTTTTACAGCACGAGTTGTACCACATTTCAACGAATTAGTAATTATAGGAATATCGCCTGATTTAATTTTTTTACAGGACATCTTAATATACAAAATTAATCACTTTGAAAATTTAGACGGTGCAAGGTTGTAATCAAAATTTCCCTATCACACTCTGAGTTAAAACTACTAAATAAAGTTATTTTAAAGCCAAAATAAACAAAAAAAAATACGTTTAATTAAATTTTGCCTACCTGGGGTTGGGGAGCAGTCCGTACAATAAATCCAAATCCAGTTGAGGCACTAAATGAATCCAAGAAAAAGAAATTCCAACAGCAACACGTTTTTACGCTTTTTGCAATGTAGCGTCCACTGACGAAAAATATTAACGCGTCTTAAAAATTTTTCCTCTCGTCTAGAGGAGATTTTCCTTAATATGCAAGAGAAAGGTCGAGCCTCCAAAATATGGGAAAATGACTACAACCTAAGGATGATAAATGATTTATTTGACCAGATGAAATATCTAGATTATATATATATATATTATACTGAACAGCAAAGGAGAACGTCTTTCTCCTACGTCTAAAGCTTAGCGTCCCTAACGTCCGTCTACATATTTTCCCGTGTGTCCTTTTAGTCGGACATTCCTGACGGGGTGTGACGTCAGTGTGGACTACTCCACCCTAAGTACAGGGGAGAGGTTGTCCATTGCACATTGTCCATTGCACATATCCAACCCTACATATATATATATATATATATATATATATATATATATATATATATGCAGTCAGACCACCATTTTACAAATCTTTCTATATTGCAAATTTTTTCCTGGAACCTAGAACAGAAAAATATTGAAAGAGGAATCGCTATTTAACAAATTTTCCACATAATGAACTTTTCTTCTGGTTTTAGCGACTTCGTTAAATAGAGGTCCGACTGTATGTGTGTATATATATATATACTAAAATACTATAAATCTAAAGAAGCAAATCAAATATAGGAGTATAAATATATGCCAAAAGTTAAGTATATATATATCATCAGTTCCAGTTTTTGTTCTGGAAAGACTGTTTCTTTCCCTCAGTTTTCAATTCAGCCTCGACTGATTAATTTTCAGATTTTTAAACGTTTGAATTTGTATTAAAAATGTGTATGTAATATAACTATCAATAAACCTGATAAAGGTTTAGAAAGTAAATAGTGTATCAAATATATTTTCATCCATGCTCCCCGCAAAATTAGTATCATTTTATGAGGCAAACAGAAATTTTAAAATCTGCCTTTTTACTCAATGAAATTCCCTAGACGTTTTGATAAATAATTTAAAAAGGCAGTTTATAACGAAATCTATAGAAAAAAGTACTTCGAAGGAATAAATAATTATTCTGAAGAAAGAAATTATTAAAAATTCGAATACAAAAGAATTTGCTTATATTTTATAATAAATAAAAAAGTCACACTATCTTTATTTTGCCGATGCTGTTACTGTCTCGATTTTTCATTTTCAACTTTATCATATACACAGAGGAAAAAATCTTTCCCCAAATTAAAAGTTTTTTTAAAAATTTTTTTATTTATTTATTTATTATTTATTTTTTTATTTTTTTGCACTAAAGAAAAAAAGTTGTGTTGGCATGGAAACAATGTTACAATTCAAGATTTTATAAATTAAAAATCTCGGGGAAAAAAATTCACATTTGAAAAATAATTACTAAAATTAACCTTTCTTTACTGACTCAAAGGCGTTTGAAAATTAACCAGTCTAAGGTGAATCAATTATTAATTATTAAGGTTGTTACTAAGAGATAAATATTAATAAATACGGGAAAACTCATTTGCTGCTGAAGTGCCGATTATGTGCGTTAAAAATTTTAATTATTGTATTTAAGGTATTTTATTTGTACAACCGATTTCTTGTTTATGGAATTGTTATATTGTAGTTACATAAATATAAACAAATATTAAGAATCTCACTCGAAATTTAGGTTTAGAAAAATAAGAAATATCGCGAGATTGTTTATAAAAATATTCTCCCCCCAACAGTTTGTGGGCTCATTCCCTTCTTCAAATTGCTCATTCAATTAAATAGCTCATAATAAAGACAAGTATCCGAAAAAATTTGAAAAAAGATTAAACAAATAATAGTTTTAAGTATTAGTACTTACGTTATCCATATAAATCAAGAACTTGGAACTTCGATCAGACAGTGCTAATTTGTTACGAAATGTGATTACTTTAAAAAACCAAATACTTCTTGTTAACGAAGCTTTATACAGAGATAGAAATTGATTTGGACAGATACTCCTACCCACAGCTAGCTGGGGAAAAATTCTCGCCAATCCCCAACGAAAGCGTTAATCTTTCTTTCTCATATTACACTCTTACCCCACGAACATTCCTTCGTTCAGGAAGTTCGGGTGAATAATCGCAAATTGTCACAGTAGGGTCAGCTAACGATGTCCGAGGTTGAAATCTACAGTCAAGTCAAAAATAACTACCTCAAAGATAATTGAAGCCCCGTGCGATTCCCGAGAAATCCCGGGAACGAAGTATAATTCCCGGGAATAGAAAAAGTACAGAAATCTTATGATTTCCCGGGAAAGAAACCCTAGTCTAGACAGGCAACAGCAGTGAGACCTTGTCCTTACTACCTACGGAGCCGACAGGAATACCAGAGGAGCAAAGGAGCAATGGAATCGACAGTATACCGCAGAAGAACCTCAGAAGAAGGAGCCTCAGCATGAAAGCCTTAGACGGAGATCCGGTGGATAGGAGCGAATAGAAGACAAAGAAAAAATCAGATTGTATCGTTTCTTTTTTTTTTCTCCTTTCGAACAAGTGGTTGGAAGAATTATTGCAATGAAGCGAGTCACGGGCGGATTTTTAAAATTTAAGAAGCCAAGCAAAAGTAGACACTACAATGAGTGTGTTTTTCTTGATGAGAAAAATCAACTTTAGTCTTAAGTTTTTTTTATATAAATACGGAGAAAACATTTGTAAGAATGCATTTGTTTACTTCTATGAATGACTTCGCTAAGATGCGACAATTCCTTTGGTTATTTGTTTTAATAGTTTATTGAAAAATGTTTGAAATTGTATGTATATGTATGTGCATATTTTTTCTCACATCTGGTGACTTGGGACGCGGCGTAGTTAGGTAGGGCTAACATTTAACACTAACAAGCGCAGCATGCATTGAATGGGAATTTTAAGGAGCCAGATACTTTAATTAATGTATAAGAAAATGTTATGTAAAATGTGAATGAATTTGTGCATACAGTAGATGTTTGTTTCTTCCCACTACTTAAAGAAATTTTCATTTCAGAGTAGCTGACCATGAGCATTGTATAGAAAGCGACGAGTCAAGTGTAAGCCAGAATATGTGTGTATAGTTTTTCCATAAGTAGTTAAGTAAATTACACAGGCAGGTTTTCCACCACTTCGGTGGTTCTTCCCTCGCCTCTTAGCCAAATGGGTGTGATGTAGGGATATCTAATCCTGTAAATGTTACGTCATGTAAAAGGAAGTTTTTGGTCGTAATGTTTTTTTCTTTCCCTTAAGGAAGGAGAATTTGTAAAGTATTCGATGGTTAGATATATATTAAAGTCGTCGAGACTATAAATCAAGTTTAGGAATTAATTACGTAATTTATTTTCAGGCCGTTTGTGAGCTTCGAATAAATCTCGTATACTTTTTGGAGGGGTTTGTGACGAATCTGTACGGAACCTTTACACTAATCTTCTTAGGCGTCTTTTTGGGAATATAAATTCGCGTATATTTCCAATCAACTCCAAAAGGTGAACGGGATATGCAAAGTAGATAGGGTATTTAAGTTGAGCGTTGTAAGCTAGCAAGTATCAAGGCTATTGAGCCAGCAGCAGTAGCCTCAAATTTAGAGGATTCCACGAGATTACGTTAATTTAGCCTTATTGCTGTTATTTTACGGAAGAACTAGAAAGCTGATATACCAAGCGGTAACTATAATTTATGTACGCTTAAAATAAGTGTTAGTTTAGTAAAATTAGTTAAAGTTAATGAAAGCTAATAATTCGAGTACATGTATTTCTTGGACCTCCTATTTCGGTACACCTTATTTGATCTCTTGAGCATAATTATTAATTAATTTCATAATTCGTAATTTAATTTAATATTAAAGGTAAATCCCTTTTGTTTGATGTAACATAGAAATATTATATGTTATTAGAGTTTTTTTTTTTTTTTTTTGAGATTTGATATAATAAATACATGTTATTATTATACAAAATGGCTCTTAGTGATTCTTTGCCTAAAATTAATCGTGGTGTCCAGGGTGAGACCCAGGGGGGGGGTCTTCACAGCCTGTTTGAAAAACATTCCTATTCCAACTCACAGCAGTGTCATATGACGGGTTATCATTTCTATAAACAGCCGTTATTTCATTATGGATTTGTGGAGCACCTTAATATTTGAAATGGAAGAAAATAATCCTACTTTGAATCTCTCTGTTCTCTTTGCTGCTGGCTACCTGAAACCAAACAAATCAACATGTATAGTTGAAATTTGCATTATTAATTACATAAGGATCAATTAATATGCAAAATATAGATCTTATCCGGATATCCTGGTCATTTCTCACTAATAATTATATCCTTATATAAGAGGTACAGAAGGCGATAAAACGACAGAAATCAATTTAAAATTAAATTACATTTTTAAGTATTGAAATTTCAGTTTTGAAATGATGTTACGAATTTTTAAAAAAATTATATTCTTTCGATTTTTTTTATCTCTTGAATTTTATTCACTTAATAAGACGTAAAATATATTTTTTTTCAGCTTAAAAAACATAAAAGTGATAATTAAAATAATTTTACATTAAAATAACTTGCTCGATTAATGATTACGTAAAAGAAATTGTATAAAATCAACGAAGCATGCAAAAAAAAAAAGATGATGATGATAGGTCCAGTGTGAAGCGGAGCGTCGCAAAACTTATAAATACACTCAGGAACATTGAAAATAGCGACCCAAAAAGAAAGCATCGGATTTAAATGAAATTTAATACTTATAATGACACAGATGAGAGATTCACTTGATCTCAAAAGCAAGACAATTAAACGAATACAGGTTGTGCAACGACACAAATACTGGGCAACTTCAATAGCGCGTTGGACCACCTCCAGCTGCAATGCCGCCACACGGTCCGGTATTGAGTTGATTAGACACCTTATGTTGTCCTGAGGCGGATGGGCCCACAAATCTTGAACAGCCAACTCTTAATCATGTACAGAGTGACACGATGGCATCTGCCGTTTTAGCTGATCCCACACGTGCTCTACAGGGGACAAATAGGGGGAGCAGGCTGGCCATGGAAGAGTCTGAAAATGACGTAGGAAGTCTTGAGCAACTCTTGCTGTATGCGGACGAACATTATCTTGCTGGAAAATTACCTCTGAGAGACCATTTAGGAAAGGTCCAACATGGGGTCGAAGAATATCATCAACGTAACGTTGGCCCGTTAAGGTTCCACGCATCACAATTAAAGTGGACCGGTTATCATAGGCTATGGCCTCCCAGACCATTACACCAGCTGTGCGGGCAGTGTGACGTAGAACAGTGTGGGAGAATTGTACCGCTCACCAGGGCGCCTCCACACCCGTACACGGTTATCATCTGTCCCCATAACCAACCGGGATTCATCACTAAACACAAACTTTTGCCAATCTGTGACATTCCACATTGATCTGGCTTGGCACCACTGTAGACGCAGTTGCCGATGTTCCGGTGTTAAAGGGAGTGCGCTGAAAGGGCGCTTGGATTTAAGATTTGCTTCTGCAAGGTGTCTGGAAATTGTTTGTGGAACAATTGCTACGCCTACGCCTGCTCGTATCGTTGAACGAGTCACTGTGGGGTCCACCAGTGCTTACCGCACTATACTTCGATCCTCTCTCCTCGTGGTCTTCCTGGTCGTTCCAGACCCGGTTTTCCGCGCGTGGGTACCGTCTCGTGTCCACTGCTCCCAACAATTTCTAACGGCACACTCCGAACGATCCACCTGGCCAGCAACACGGCGCGTCGACCAGCCTACAGTTTTCATCCCGATGATCAGTCCTATCTCAAACTCGTGCAACGTAGCCACTCCCAACGGGGGTCAAAATCTTTGGTGGACCCGGCACCCACACGTGCAGCTTGCAGCTGCAGCACAACCCCTTTTTGACCCCCGAGGAATCGAACCCCGTCGACCGGAAGATGAGAGGGAGAGATTCTTTGAACTTACATGGGAGTGGTGGCCAACGAATCCTCCTCTCACAAAATATTGAACTCTAACAATCTTTAATTAAGTTTAATAACAATGTATAATTCAGTAAATAATATTGAATAGATGTGACGTAAATAAATTCCATATTTAAATTAACCAAGAATACGCTACCGTTATTCTTTCAAACGTTACAGCTTAGAGATTTGGTGGCAGCGCTTTGGGATAAAAAAGTTATCATTCAGGACCCGTGAGAGGGGGAAATTTTGGGTTTTTGCGGACGGACCGCGACGCAAGGAGAAAAAGACATCTTCGGAAGCCGTGCTGCGATTGAATTCAGCTTCGGAGAAGGAGAGCGTCTTACTGAAAGAAGATCAAACTGATCTATAGTGTTTACGGACAGAGTGTCCGGAGGGAAAGTGATCTTCGGAAGCAGTGCTGCGATTGAATTCAGCTTCGGAGAAGGAGAGCGTCTTACTGAAAGAAGATCAAACTGATCTATAGTGTTTACGGACAGAGTGTCCGGAGGGAAAGTGATCTTCGGAAGCCGTGCTGCGATTGAATTCAGCTTCGGAGAAGGAGAGCGTCTTACTGAAAGAAGATCAAACTGATCTATAGTGTTTACGGACAGAGTGTCCGGAGGGAAAGTGATCTTCGGAAGCAGTGCTGCGATTGAATTCATCTTTGAAGCCGTGCCACGAGTGAATTCAAGACTGGTCAAACTGACCTCACTTATTTTTAGGGGTGAAAAAGCAGTGCTGAGATTGAATTCATCTTTGAAGCCATACCACGAATGAATTCAAGGCTGGTCAAACTGACCACACTTATTGTTAAGGGTGAAAGATTCAAGATTGGTCAAATGGACTATTGTTCGCACTGAAGAGTTTAGTGCCATATTACTGCACATAATTTGCTTCCGACAGCAAGCAGAGTACTTCAAATGGGTGAGTACTGTTATAGTTTTGAGTTGCAAACTGCATATTGTATTAGGAATTTTGGTTAAAATGTTCTTTACAAATTTTGAAATACTTAGTGTTTTTTCTTGCATGGGAATAGTGTTATTTTGTTTCTAGAAAATTGTAATTGTACTTCAAGCATTGTGTACAATTTTAGCTTAAGATTTATTGTATTTTAAATCTCTTGAATGATTTTGATTATTTTTAGTGTTAAGTTTTTCTTTGTGTATTTCTGTGCATGCATGGGACCAGTGTTATTGTATTAATAGAGAATAGTAACAATAGTGCAAAATTTAGCGTGACATTTATTTGATATTGTTTAAAAAATGGCTTTCCTTGGTAAAGGGAAAAAGCAAGATATGTTGCAACTTGCTGAGGAATTAGGAATAAATGCCACCTTAAATATGACTGTCCCTAGCATAAAAATTGCAATCACTAACAGTGAGGGTTATGAAGAGGAATTTGTTAAAAATCTGTATGAGACTATCATTGCAAATGGGAAAAGATTGGAGGAGTTAGAAACGGCTGAAAAAATTAGATTAGAGGAATTAGAAAGGGTTGAAAAAATAAGATTGGAGGAGTTAGTAAAGGAGCAGGCATTAAAAGAGAAAGAATTACAGCTGAAATTTGATTTAGAAAGGTTTAAAATAGAATACGGATTTAGGGTAAACGATGAATCAAACGATTCTATAAATACATGTTCTGTAACCTCTAATTTAAACTTAAAAAAATTGATCCCAGATTTCGATCCTAAGCAGTTAGATATTAGTTTATATCCAGTGATCTTTGAACGCCAGGCTAAAAGGGCGTCAATAGAAAAGAAAGAGTGGGTGGGGCAATTATTGGGTTTGTTACCCCTAGAGATCGTGCTATTTATTGCTCGCGAATGGGAGGAACAAGCCGAAAATTACGATTATGTAAAGAAATTACTACTTAAAAGATTCAAGTTAAGTCCGGAGGTCTTTCTGCAAAAATTTGTCCAACACCAGAAGAAATCCGATAGCACCTGGAAGGATTTCACTTTTGAAATTACGAATTATCTAGATGAGTGGCTGGTTGGCTTAGAAATAAGTACGTTTCACAAGATCTTAAAGATCTAATGGTGGTAGATCAATTAAAAAAACGCGCCAATCTAGTATGAAAGATCATTTTTTAGATAATTCGGCAAACCTTAAATCAGCTAATCAAAAAGCAGACCTCTTTGATAATTATGAGGACGTCCGAAAGGTAAATTCTAAACCCATGGATAGGTTGGGCATGAATGATAAAATTTTGACATACTCAGGGGTCAAGGAAAAAGAAAATAGATTTGGGAAAACTTCCCCCAAATTAGGAGCTTCTGTTCCGGAGAGTACTAGAGAGAGAACTTTTGAAAAACGCGTGATACAGAGATGTTATCATTACAATATGCCCGGACATATAAAAACCGTTTGCCCTAAATTAATAAAAAACAAAACGACGGAAACTCTCACTAATATTGAAGGAAATTAAAACCCGGATTTTCTTAATTCATATACAACAAAGAGCTCTGTGAATGGTCACGAGATAGACATTCTAGGAGATACGGGAGCGACAATAGATTTAGTATGTGCAAAATACATAAATCCTTCTTCTTTCTCTGGTGAAAATGTTTGGGTAAAACAACCGTTAAGCCCAGAATTGGTTTGTTTACTTTTGGCGGTCGTGGAAATTTCTGGAAATTTTGGAACGGTGCAAACTAAGGCAGCGGTTTGTGGAAATCACTTAAATCAACACGGTCGATATTTGATTGGAAATAAAACGGCCGAGCTAATAAAAGGAAATTTAGGCTATAATTTCCTGCCAGTCGAAATACTGAATGCTGTCCAAACAAGTTCTCAAGTCAAAGCGGCTAGAGAAGAAAGAGGGGTAGATAGTGGTGATGCTAAGAAAGGGGAAGATGATGCTATAATTGTTTCTTCGGATGCAGAGGACAAAATTTTAATACCTGCACTCCAGGAATATGTTCCGGAACTAGCGCTGCTAAGGGTTACGCGAGAAAATTTAATCAATGCTCAAAAAAATAGCGAGGAGATTAAATCCTTATACGAACAGGCAGCCAGTCAAGTGCAGGTTACCAATCAGGTTTATTCGCTAGAGAAGGCATTATTGGTCAAAAATCGCGAAGATAAGTTAGGTAACGTGGTGAAGTTAATAGTAGTGCCGGAAGGGTTGCGCGACTCCATTAAATCCTTGTATCATGAGGGAACATCTGCACACCTGGGAATTACGAAATCCAAAGACAAATTAAACCGATATTTTTACTGGCCGAATTGCTATAGAGGTATGGAACAGTTTGTAAAAACTTGCGATCAGTGTCAGAGGGCTGGAAAGCCCAATGATAAAAAGAAAGCTCCACTAAAGTTGGTCCCTGTTATTCAGGAGGTTTTTACTAAGCTAAATATTGATGCATGTGGGCCTCTCTCGATCACATCTAGAGGAAATAGATATCTTATCACGGCCATTTGCATGTCATCAAAATTCCCTGAAGCTATTCCGGTGTCTGATATTAGTTCCGTTAGTGTCACAGATGCGGTGTTAAACATCTTTAGTCGGATGGGGTTTCCCCGTGAAATACAATGTGACCATGGTACTTCTTTTACTAGTGCTCTGACTACCAAGTTTATTGAAAGATTTGGGATACTTGTCAGGCATAGTTCTGTGTATCATCCACAGAGTAACCCTGTTGAGCGATTTCATCGAACGCTGAAACTACTCTTACGAGTCTTATGTTTAGATGCAGGCTCCGAATGGGACAAACATCTTCCGTCAATTCCTTTAGCGTTGCGGACTGTATCTCACGAAAGTACAGGGCTGGTCAGAGTTGGTGTATGGGAAAAATTTGCGAACCTCAGAGACGTTAGTAATGGAACATTGGATGGAACCGGAAGAAGAAAGTGATCTCGTCACTGAATATATGTTTAAGTTAATAAATAGATTAAAAAGGTGTCAAGAATTAGCTATAAATAAAATGGAGGAAATGCAAGCTAAGCGGAAAACTTGGTATGATAAAAACGCAGTAAAACGGGAATTTAAGGATAGGGATTTAGTCCTAGTGTTAGCTACATCCAGAGCAAATAAATTAGCAGTGCAGTGGATAGGTTCTGGAAAAATTTTAAATAAAATTTCGGAAACGAACTATTTAGTCGGAATCCCCGGCAGACGCGAAACATCTCAAATATATCATATAAATATGCTAAGACCATATTACAAAAGGCCAGAACACGTTAACGTGATTATTAATGATGAAACACAAAACTCTCTCGCAGACCAGGAATTAGAAATCCCGTACTTAGAAAACAATTCCCTCGTTTATGATTTCGAGGACGTAATCCAGGCTAGGGAGTTGAACAAATACCTTCACGACAAACAAATGGATCGACTGCGCGAATTATTAAATAAATACTCTAAATGTTTTTCAAATAATCCCGGTTTAACTAATCTGGTTGAACACGAAATCCAGTTAGTTAGCGATCAACCAGTTAGGACGAAGCCCTATCGAATGTCGCACCGACAAAATGAAATCTTAAAAATGAAATTAACCGAATGTTAAAATTAGGAATCATTGAGGTAGGAGAATCGGATTACATGTCCCCTATGATTTTAGTTGAGGTAGCTGGGAAAGAACCTCGTCCATGTATTGATTACAGGAAATTAAACGGGATAATTAGAACGGAATATATATATATATATATATATATATATATATATATATATATATATATATATATATATATTAGTTGTAGCATGCAGCCAAAACCAAGCAGTCTTCGCGCGCAGGCGCAATGAATTGAAACTGAAACGAAAACTTTTGAACTAGTAAAAGCAGAACAAAAACTCTTGGACATTAGAGAGAAAGGAGAACGCGAGAGGTGCGCGAGCAGGCGTTACCTTCTGAATATCATCGTCAAACTTATCTGTAAAAATATCTACCTTTTTAATTAATTTTTGTTAAAGTTTTAAAATAAATGTGAAGTAAGACAAACACGTCTTGGACCCCTTGTTGTCTCCCACAAATTATGGGGGCTCGGCCGGGATCGATAAAATTTCGATTTTGAACCAAAGTCTGGACAATGAACAAAAGCGTCCGTGAGGAGACGCTCCGCCATTTTTCGAAAAACTTCGTTCAACCTGTGTAGAGGTTTGAACTCAGCATAAATATTCAACCTGTGTAGAGGTTTGAACTCAGCATGAATACTCCGCCTGTGTAGAGGCCGGGATTGAAAAAGATTTCGATTTTGATCAAAGTTTGGAACGTGAACAAAAGCCGTCCGTGGAGAGACGCGCCGCCATTTTTCGGAAACTTCGTTCAACCTGTGTAGAGGTTGAATTTTTCAACTTCATTCCGCCTGTGTAGAGGTCGGAACAAATAACAAAATAACCTGTGTAGAGGTGTATTTTTCAACGAACCATCGACAAATATTCCCCCTGTGTAGAGGTTGGATCCACTCACAAACACCTGCGGAGAGGTGTCAATTCGAACAATTTCAACTATTTTACCTGCGAAGAGGTGAGATCTGTGAAATCGAAATTTTTCTTCATTGGATACATCGTACGTGCGAGCAACAAGGGAGCCAGGGAAAAAAAAAAAAGGTAGGACCTTCCCATATTTTTCTAAAATGTATAAAAACGCTCTTAAAGAGGATCTCATAAGAGTTGTTGAGGATCTAGACGGTTCTGTGGAGAGCACGGACACTATTGCTATACTAAAGACTAAAAATTGAGAACAGTAGTACATTTGAAAGTGATCCAGATTTCGTTAAAACTTTAATTCAAAACTGTATAGATGAGAGAGTATCGCAAAACGAAAGAGAGGTAACTTTAGAAAAACAGAAAATTGAGCTCGCGAAACTTCAGTTAGCAAAATTAGAAAAAGAAATCGAACTTCAAACGGCTAAAAATAAAGCATTAAGTTTAAATCCTGCAGCTAAAGTCGAAGATAAACAGTTCGAAACTAACATAGAAAATATGATAAAAAAGTATAAAAACTTTATCTCTTCCTGTTCCCTCCAGATCTGAAAATTTTAATCTGTTCTTTCAATCATTAGAACGCGCATTTTTAACCAAGAAAATAAATGATGAATATAAATCTGAAATTTTAATAAATCTTCTGGGCGAAAGAGCTCATAACGTCTTACTGTATATTAAAGAAGAGGAATTAAATGACTATGAAAAACTAAAATCTATAGTACTCAGAGAATTCCAATTAACCCCTCGCGAGTGTTTAAACTCATTTAAAAATGCTGTAAAATCATCAGGCGAGACATGCATCCAATTTGCTGCAAGATCGACGGCAAACTTCCAATATTATTGTTCGTTAAGAAAAGTTAATTCCTTTGAATCTCTATGTGATCTTATAATTTCTGATAAATTATTTGAAACTTTAAATAAGGAAACTGCAACTCACATTGGCATTCGAGAAGCAGAAGATTGGTTCAGGCCTATTGATTTAGCTAAAGAGTGTGATATTTATATTTCATCTAGAAGCGGATCACATAAAGAAACTCCTATTACTTATGGATATACCCAAGACCCCTTTAAAAATAGATCACAAAACTTTAAAACAAAGATTAAAGAGAACTATCCCCAATATCTTGAAAGAGAAAATAAAAATTGCTTTATATGCGGTGATTCATCTCATTGCGCAAGAGACTGTGAGAAGCGTTTTAAACCTAAAGAATCTAACAGCCACATCCATAATAAAATAAACGTGAATACTTTGAAAGTCGAGAGCGAAAAACAAAATAGCGATGAATTCGAAAATCTTCAATATGTAAACATTTTTGTAGAAAATCAGCCCGTAACAGCCTTGATCGATTCAGGTTGCCAGATCCCAGTTTTAAATTCCTCACTAATTAGAGTGCAAACACCTTCCGAAGAGATCATAACATTAAGCTCATGTTTTGGCGAACAGCGTATGGTAGAAGTTAAACCGATAAATATTTCTCTTAATCAACACTCTCCCGGTATAAGTGTTCGAATGGCGATATCACCGACCTTGACCGAAGAATTTATTATACATCCCAGTGTATATTCTGAAATAGAGAAACTAGGCCATGCAAAGAGCGATGTTTTATTAAGTGAAAGTGAATCCTCTTTGAGTGCAGATTATGGTGTTTCTTTTCCAAATGTTTCTGTTTCAAATGTGATAGAAAACTCTAGTTATGATTTGCCATATGTTAAAAACTTTAATACTAGAAATGATTCGAGTTCTCTAATTAAGGATTATAAATGTAATAAAATTAAGAGTACTAAGTTAAAATTGAGTATTGTAAGAGAAAAAATGTTCTGATATAGTATTGTGTAAGAAAGCCAATGGTGCCATGAAAACGAGTTCCGTGGAATTTATCTCCCACTCACCTAACCCTTTACCTATGAAGAGTGAACATCGACGGTTTGTGTTGCTCGGAAAATTTTTGAGCCCTGGCAGTGGAAGCGAAGGAAAAAGAGAAATCGTTTTGAACAGACGTCCAGAACTCTACAGAGGGAAAATATCGATGCGTTCAACCAAAGATCAACTTGTTAAAAAGACGTTCTTATGCCTGTGAAACAATGTTTTCCTGTGGAACCTTCCGGATGTCGAAGAGGTGCCTTCACATGATGGAGAAACTGTCTAGTTCAGAAAAAATTATGATATGTTTAATCTCTATATATTTGTCGTATAGTCCTTGTCTGTTCCGTTTTTTTTTTTTTATGTTTCAGATTCTCCTCTGGTCTCCATGGAAATACCGCTGCGGACAGCGTACGGTCAGAATGGCCGTTGTAGCATGCAGCCAAAACCAAGCAGTCTTCGCGCGCAGGCGCAATTAATGAAACTGAAACGAAAACTTTTGAACTAGTAAAAGCAGAACAAAAACTCTTGGACATAAGAGAGAAAAGGAGAACGCGAGAGGTGCGCGAGCAGGCGTTACCTTCTGAATATCATCGTCAAACTTATCTGTAAAAATATCTACCTTTTTAATTAATTTTTGTTAAAGTTTTAAAATAAATGTGAAGTAAGACAAACTCGTCTTGGACCCCTTGTTGTCTCCCACATACATACATATATATATATATATATATATATATATATATATATATATATATATATATATATATATATATATATTCCGAATATCGAAGAATGCGTAGAAAAAGTATCGCCGGCTAAATTTATTACCGTCTTAGATCTATCTAAGGGATATTGGCAAATACCTTTGAGTAAAACTTCTTAGCGATACGCAGCCTTCTGTACTAGCTTTGGTACATACAGACTTCTAAGGATGAGTTTCGGATTAAAGAATGCTCCATATTCCTTTAGTAAACTCATGGCTGAATTACTTAATGGACTAGAGGATTTTGTTGTCCCGTATCTAGACTATATCACAATTTTCTCAGATACTTGGGAGTCGCACCTTAAATATATGGAAACGGTTCTGCAGAGAATAAAGAAAGCCAAGTTAACTATAAAACCTTCAAAGTGTAAGTTTGCGCAACAAAATGTCATATTTTTGGGTCACATTGTGGGTCAGGGTTTTCGCACCCCTTCCGAGATCAAAGTTCAGGCTGTTCTAGAGTTCCCTACCCCATGCACGAAAACTCAAATACGTGCCTTCTTAGGTCTAGCGGGTTATTACCAAAAATATATAAATCTGTTCTCGGTAATCACTGCTCCGTTGACGGACGCGTTGAAGGGAAGAGCAAAGAAGAAAGAAATTACGTGGACGACCGAGTGTGAAAACGCATTTCGAGAACTAAAAGGGAAACTAACTGATAAGCCCGTCTTGTACGCGCCAAATTTTGAACGCGAATTCATTGTTCAAACGGACGCTTCAAACGCAGGAAGTTTGAAGCGTCCGTTTTTTATGGGTGCAGTTTTAACTCAATTAAATGAGCAAGGTGAGGAGCATCCAATACTTTACCTGAAGAAATTTTCAGAGGTAGAGAAGCGTTATTGTACAACGGAGAAGGAATGTGCTAGTATTGTTTTCGCAATTAAAAGGTTACATTAATACTTAGATGGAAATTCATTTTTAGTTATGACCGATCACAACCCCTTGGTGTGGTTGAATAGAAACGTTAGTTCTAACCCTAGATTGATGCGATGGGCTTTGGCTTTGCAACCATATAATTTTAGAATTGTACATCGGTCGGGTAAAAGTCACAAAAATGCAGATAGTCTCAGCAGATCGGTGATAGATAATTAGGAATTGTTAACAATGTTCTCTTGCTCATGAATAACAATTGTTGCTTATAATTTTTTTTTAGTTAAGGGTTAATAATTGTGTTAATTTTATTTATTTACTAGTAGTGTATATCATATCAAATGGAGATGCGTGTCAAAAGATAAAGTCATGAAAAGCAAATATATTAATATGCTTAATTTTGTGTATCGGGTTTTAAAATATACACACATGATTATTTAGTTTACGCAAGAGGCCTATTGTGAAAAATATTTTGTGTGTAAGGTTGTACACTTCGCATATCATATCAACATGTCGTTAGTATAATTTTATTAAGTATTGTGGCGAAGAATATTTTATGTGTAAGGTCTTATACACTAGCATTTGATGTAACATGTTGTTAGCATATTTGATAATAGGCATTGTGATAGGAGTGTTTATATTTTTACTTAATGTTATAGTATGTTTTCTTATATTGCGCTATTGATCATTTTCGTAATATGGATTTGTATAAGTTCCCTAGCAAGAACACTCACTCACTAGAAATAAGTAATTCCAAATTTAGTTCAGTGTTTTTTTAGTAGTTAAAATTGCAGCTCAGAAATAAAGTGGTGCTTGATGAAGGGATGTGTCGATAATCTGTCAGTTGTCATCGTCATTCCATTAAACTTTTCTCAACGGAAAAGTTCTATAAGAGAGGGCGAGAGCTGTAACGTAGCCACTCCCAACAGCGGTCGAAATCTTTGGTGGACCCGGCACCCACACGTGCTGCTTGCAGCTGCAGCACAACCCCTTTTTGACCCCCGAGGAATCGAACCCCGTCGACCGGAAGATGAGAGGGAGAGATGCTTTGAACTTACACGGGAGCGGTGGCCAACGAATCCTCCTCTCACAAAATATTGGACTCTAACAATCTTTAATTAAGTTTAATAACTTTAATGTATCATTCAGTAAATAATATTCAATAGTTGTGACGTAAATAAATTCCATATTTAAATTAACTTAGAATACGCTACCATTATTCTTTCAAACATTACACTCGCTTAACTGTGAGAAATGTCTTCTAGCACGTTTGCCTGACATGTTTCGTTTACCAACAATCGGCGGGTAATCGTCACGTTTATGAATCTTCGAATTTGCGCTGGCTTATATAGCACCCTCTTCCTGATTGTAGCGCCACCTCGGCGTGTATGAGCATGCGTATTGGCACAAAACTTGGATCATTTGCATATCACATTACGTTGTACTTATTTGCAAAGTTTCGCGATTGTACTTAGCTTCCTTCTTGGGTCGCTATTTTCAATATTCTTGAGTGTATTTGAGTTTCAATTTAATGATATCCGAAAACGCTGTTTCAGAGATACAATTTTTTTAAAATTTTTGACTACAAGAAATTCAGTTGAGCACCGTTTTTTTTATGTAAACTGTTTTTATATGGCATGGACTGGGTCCTCTGGTCAAACTGGATCAATAATTGACTGGAAATAATTATTTTCAGCTAATTGGAGGCCATTTGCAGCTTTTCGTGGGCTTAACGTACCCTAAAAACGATAAAATGTTCTATGATAAGTATGCGCCATGTAATGGGATCAAATTCAGTCGCGATTGATTTAAAGAATATGTTTTGGACATTTCCAGCAAATTATTTGACCACCCAGATTGTCAGACATGAATCTCATCGAATATAAATGGGACGGTCAAAAGATCAGTACTTGTGCAAAATCCTGCACTGGCAATACTTCCACAATCATGAAAGGCAGCAGATACAGCATGGCTGAATATTTCTACAAGGGAAGTTTCGACAACTTGTTAAGTCAATACCACGAAGTCAATCTGTACTTCACAAGGGCAAAGGAAATTCCACACGATATTAGGAAGTACCCCATGACTTTTTTTTTTGGCACTTCAGTGTACTAGGAGGACTTTGGAAAGTCTCTCAAGAGTAACAGAATAAAATTTATTTTACCACTTTGAGTCTACTTTCATGAAAAGTTCAAGCTAGAGCTGTAGAAAAGAATCAAAGTTATCCAACAAAAACAAAGAGAGCAAGAAATGTGTTTAAGTGACAACAAAAGTCATTTCCATTAACTGCAAACGGTCTTCAGCATAAATGGTGATTTCGAAACCATTTTACATGAAAATTTCAAACATATGATCACATACTTTATGATAACTGATTAAATATACTACTGAATTTATGTCTTTATTGTTTGTCCTCAAAAACTGTGTGTAACTCTTCGTTATTTTCAGTTGTTGCGGCATTAAGATTTATGGATGATAGTAATATTATCTCTCCAAAGCATAATTTTATTCTAACAGGAACATTAGGTAACTTTCAAAAAGATTTTTAAAAAAGCAATGGCATTAAAAAGTTAATATTCTCTCAAACTCTGAGACCTTGAAGAAATTTTGAAATTCAGTAAAAAAATTTACATCACTTCTCATAAGTACTTGTCTACCTGCTTTTTTTATATATTTTTAGTTATAGGAAAAATATAATACAACGTAGTCCAGTAAATAATTTGTTGTAACAAATAGCAACCCACAATGAAAACATTACATATTTAATATGCTATACTATATAATTATTTCTACGCAAATCTAAGTCACCATGGAAATTGCAAACTTGTGCTTGCATATTACAATACTTTATAATAGGTGTTTAATTTTCTGTAACAAATCATTCCAGGTACCAACACTTTTTAAAATTATTTTAAAATAGAATTATATATATAGTAATAACGTTAATATTTTCACTTATTTATTCTCTGATACTGTATAGCTGAAAATTTCTTTACTTATTTATTAACTCTATCTCTCTTTCAGAGCTTTCAATTGTAACAGAAGTTTCACTTGGAATCTGCAAATTAACTACTGTGAAACATCAAAAAGCCCTTTTCACGCAGAATGGTAGTTGAGCAATTGTTTAATTGCCCAAGAAATGGAATAATAACCAAACTGTTGACTACTTAGTTTCTAAATTTTAAAGTGGTGATATATTATCGAAATAAAAAAAAAGTCCTGATAGGAAGGGCACCACATTTCCGACTGAAAGCTTTCATGGATTTCTTCAAACGTGATTACATGTTACATTACTTACGGTATCAATTTACACTAGATATATCTGTGAGCACAATGAGGTCTAACAGTGGCAAGTTCTGTTACAGAATAGTGGTCATGTAACCACTTATAAAGACAGGTAGTGAGGCATAGAGACGGCAGTAGTTTAAAAAAAGATTCAACAGCTGAATTGGAAAATTGTTCTCTGGAGTAGTGACTCGAAATGTTTGGTTTTCTATTAAAGTCTCCGTTGTCTTGGTTCACTGGTCAATAGAAAAGATATATCTTAATACTGTTTAGTGACCTATGTAAAAGGCTAGAAAGGCTCCGAACTGGATTTGGAAATTTTTATTTTTAGACATTTGCATTATTAAGTAAATAACGACTTAAGAACAATATCTAGAAATTCTACAGCAATTAAAGTTGTCTTCAAGTCCTCCCTCCCTAAAAATCATGAAAATTACAGTAATACCCCGAACTTATGCGATAAATGGGACTGAGTGATAATCGCGTAATTCGGAGCATGATTTTGCAAATAAATACATTTAAATTATTTTTTTTTTGAGGTTGGAGACGAAAAAAAATAATAATATAGAAAATAAAATGTTTAATAAAATTTTAAAAAACACAAATACAAAACCGCAAACCAAAACTATTTTGATGTAGAATGTTTCCTAAAATGTAACTAAGTACTCTGCCGACTCGAAAGACTTTTTTTTTTCCTCCGGCAAAATTTCCTATTAGCCTGCTAATACAGTAGAATCTCCATATAACGAACCTCTATATTGCGAATTTTTTCCTAGAACCAAGAACATTTCACGATTTTCTTCGTAAAATAACTTCCCAATAGCGAAGTGTATTTTCTATATAACAAACTTTTTCTCTTATGATTCAAGTTTTTTCTCCCTATTTTTGAAGTATTTCTGAACATTTCGAGTTATTCTCTCTGTTAGCACGTTTTATGGAGGTCATAAATCTTGAGCAGGTTTTATTAGGTGCCTAAGTCGCCGAGACAATAGAGTTCTGGGCAATTCATCCAAGAAGTGCAACCTTTAATCCCATTGTCCAATTCACTGGAAACATCTTCGATATTCCCGTTCATCTTCAGTGGAGTTGTCTTGTATCCTTGAACTAATCTCCGATTATTTGTAGTATTGATTAGTCGTACAGGTAACTTCGTTTATTGTTGCTCAAAAATGTCAAAACGTAAGTGCTTAAGTATCAAAGAAAAAAAATTCTTCAGGAAATAGATAAAGGTGCCAAGAAACTTTCCTTGCAGTTTGTCTTCCTTCTATTTTGATAAGTATGATATATAAAATAAATCGATATTAGCTTACAAAAAGGTGTGAATAATTACTTTTTTAATATATAGTGTTTATGAATTTTCAATTTGTTTTTTTATGCGGTTTATAAAGAAAATTGAAAGATGAATCTCTATATAACGAATTTTCAATATACCAAACTTTTTTTCGGGATTTAGCGACTTCGTTATATAGAGGTCCGACTGTATATATATTTTTTTATTCTTTTTTCATTGGGGGAGAAAAAAAGCTGATAGTGAGTCTCTATATTTTCTATAATTTGTAGCCCTTTTTCAATTAAACTGTGGCCTTCTCTCAAATTCCTAACCATCATTTGATCTTCTGATTGAACTGGGTCTATAAACTCAAGCTCTTCAATGTCTTGCTCTTGCTCATGCATTTCTATGAGCTCATCAATTATCATCTCCTGATTGTGAGAATCCAGTAGTTCTTGAACATCATCACTATCCACTTCTAAATTTATTTATCTGGCAAGATCAATAACTTCTTCAATCACATTATCAATTTTACTATTTTTTTTCCCGCAAACAAAAGAAGAATCAACAAAATTTTAAAATCGCGTAACTACGGGTTTGCGTAAGTCGAGGTATTACTGTTTTTAAAACGTTATTTTTTTTAGTTTTGTAACTACAACACGGTAAAGTGAAAGAGCTGATAAGAAGTTAACCTTATCACAGGACTGATCACCATGATTCTCTAAGTCGAGTTATTTCAGGATGGGCAAGAACGAAAATTTTTGAAAACGATGGCACTAATTTTATAAAATAGTGAAAATTATTACCGAGAAGGTTTTCAAAACTCTCAATATATAGATATATATATATATATATATATATATATATATATATATATATATATATATATATATATATATATATCTGACATTCTTAAGATAAACTTCAGAAACTTTAAAAAATTGATACATTGATAAAAACAAGTACTTTTGCCTTGTAGTACTTTATTTTCATTTAAAATCAATCAATTAATCTGCCCAAGTCTCCATTTAAGAGGAACGGAGATTCCATCATATCTGGTACGAGTAATGTTTCAATAAGTGTTTTCAGGGAAATCTTCATTTTAAAGAAACAATTAATGCTAAATAGTTAAATACAAAATACAGTCGAAATTCCATATAGAGAACCTCTATTTAACGAATTTTTTTTCCTGGAACCAAGAACATTTTACTATTTTTTTCGTAAAATAACCTCTAAATAACGAAATGTATTTTCTATATAACGAACTTCTTCTTTTGTGTAATTCGATTTTTTTCCTCCTCATTTTTAAAGTGTTTCAGGATATTTTTATTTTTCTCTCTTTTAGCACATTTTATGGTGGTCAATGACCTTGAACTGGTATTACCAAATACCTAACTCACCAAGAGCAATGAAATAGCCCCATAATTTTTTAAACAAAAAACTCAAATAAAACTAACAGATTTTATCCGTAATCAAATTTGGACTCGCATGTGTGTGTGTGTGGTAGTGTATACTTAAAATTAAAGGTTATAAAGTAATGTACGTTTAAAATTACTCGTAGACTTAAAATTACAAACTATCGTTAAAAAATTCATCAGTTTTAATATAAAATTATTTTTTAAAATTGAATATATATATATAAAGGGTGTTTTTTTGAGAGGTATAGAACTTTAAATAGCAATAAAACAACGATGTATTATTCGATTGACATGAATTTTTTTTTTATTCGAAAGATAATCTTGTGGCATTACATTTTAAATATGATTTTTGGCATAGGACTGCCACGGCTGGTTCGGATGTAGTCCAATCTGGACGTCCAATTTTCGATGACTTTTTCCAACATTTGCGGCCGTATATCGGCAATAACACGGCGAATGTTGTCTTCCAAAGGGTCAAGCGTTTGTGGTTTATCCGCATAGACCAATGACTTTACATAGCCCCACAGAAAATAGTCTAGCGGTGTTAAATCACAAGATCTTGGAGGCCAATTCACAGGTCCAAACCGTGAAATTAGGCGGTCACCAAACGTGTCTTTCAATAAATCGATTGTGGCACGAGCTGTGTGACATGTTGCGCCGTCTTGTTGGAACCACAGCTCTTGGACATCATGATTGTTCAATTCAGGAATGAAAAAGTTAGTAATCATGGCTCTATACCGATTACCATTGACTGTAACGTTGTGGCCTTCATCGTTTTTGAAGAAGGATTCCACCAGCCCATAAAGCGCACCAAACAGTCAGTTTTTCTGGATGTAACGGTGTTTCGACATACACTTGTGGATTAGCTTCACTCCAAATGCGGCAGTTTCGTTTGTTGACGTAGCCATTCAACCAGAAGTGCGCTTCATCGCTAAACAAAATTCTCTTATGAAAATCGACCATTATTTTCGAAATAAAATTGCACAATTTGAAAGCGTTGTTCAGGCGTGAGTCTATTCATGATGAATTGCCAAACCAAACTGAGAATAAATCACTTGACAGCTGTTAAATCGGTCGCCATCTTGGAAAGTAATTCCAACTTAAACTTCTATACCTGGAAAAAAAAACACTCTGTATATATATATACAGTGCGTTCTTGGATAATTTTTTTTTTGTTTTTCTTGCAGATTTTTTTTACGTGTAAGATAAATAAAATGAATAGATATTAATTTTCAAAAAAAGTTTGAATAATTTCTTTTTTTAAATAATATACAGTAGAACATTGTTTATCCGAATCAATTGGAACCGGATTCAATGTATGTAAAATGCATTAAAAGCTTCATTAAAATCAATTTAATAGTTTGATTTTAGGACCTAAAAAACTGAATTTTACCCCCACCTGACCCTAAGTTTTTCTACTGTAGTTATGTAGATAAGTACACATATTCTGTATTTATTATTGTTAAAATCCAAATATTGTTGAGCTTTTTTTTTTTTAAGTTAACTTCTTATGGCACGGTAGGGAGAAATTTCTGTGTTACACGTTACCAGTCACGGTTAGCGATAAACGTAAGTTAGAAATGAATGAAGTTCGAATTCCCCCACGTTTTAAAAAACGCCATCTAACTCATACTATCTATCTCAGAAAAAAAATAGTTACAGAATCGGAAAGATCCTTTTTTTCGCCACGATATGGTATATTTTTTTTAAACAAAATAATGATATTTTCTATTTTTTACGATTTTTTTTAAAATGGGTCAAAATTGATACGCTTTAATAAAAATGGTTTCTAAATCATTCCTTTTAAGTTTCCTTTCGAGTTAATGAATTGATATTTTATTTTAGACAAGTTCATGCTTTTCTCTTTTAGAATCAGCTACAAAAATAAAAAAAAAATGACAATCTTTTTTTTTTTTTTCTTTGCGATTTTTCAAAAAAATACTCAAAATTTTAATTTAATATTTAACAACTTCATTTTTTATAAAAATAATCTAACAAAACTTTTTTTGCATATGTAGAATAGTATTATCCGTAATCTGTTCAAAGATTGAAAAAATAGATTAAAAATTACGGCTTTTAAAATTTCTTTTGTGCTTTTCGTCTATTAGCCCTGAGCTAGCACCCACCCCCCTCTCCTCATTCAATAGCAGCTTTAACAAGCCTTTCCTCTTTTAGCTTTGCGATACATACTTTGTTTTGTTTTTACGTTACCTAGAAGTCAAAATATAATCCATTTTATGAATTAAAAAAAATGGGAAGTGAGTCTTTAATCTACCCAAAGTAGGCATTTAAATGGTTCAAAATCTGTCAAAAATTAGTTTAAGGTGAGTTTGTTGGATATACCGTTTTAAAATTCTTTTAAGGAAATAATACAAACAATCTATTGTTTTAAAATTTAGTGGCAACACAACATTTCTTCCAATAGTTTGGCAATAAAAGATTGTGTTTACTAAATTTTTTCAATCGAATGGAATTTCTAAATCCAGTTTAAGAAGTGAGGTTTTAAATCATATATATGCTTTGGTGTAATTAATTTGATTGTTGTGAAAGTGTTATATAGTGTTTCATTAATTTGTATTTTAAGACTACAGTGGGCAGTAAAATTTTTTACAAAAATGTCCCAAATTTTTACTGGCTTTATGTAATTTAGAACTAAAATCATATAAAAAAATTGGTGAGAAAAAAAATGAGTATAGTTTTTAAAAATTTTAAAAATTTAAAAACTTTCCATGCGTTTTGATTTTTTTTAAAATTTTATATTTTTACCTGATTTAACTTCTTTAAGCAATTCTTTATAAATGTATGCATGCAATGTAATGTTTTATATGATAATTTACAAAATATGGGTAAACGCAAATTTTTATATAAAAATTTCAAGAATTTTAATGATTTCCTATACATAAAAATCTTTAATTTCTTCTTTCACCCTATCACTATTATTACAATGCATCCAAGAATTTATAACTATACATTAGCTGAATACTTCTGGAAAGTTTGTTTTGTTAGAATTCGACAAAAATTGCAACACATGGAACATTTTGCATTTTTGTTTCGAGGCAAATTTTTCATTTTGACTCTACTAATGATGATACTTTTCTCAAAATACATACAATAAAAATTTTTTTAGTATTATGTATTGAAAATGAAATTTTTGTCTATACTTATACCTTTTCCATCCTAATTGCTTTTTTTTTAAATACAGTTTGAAATAATAATGATAATAATAAATTTGTTAATATTGTATATAAGATTACTTCAAAATAAAACTTTATTATACAATTCAATACATGTAAGCCAAAGAAGTTAACTTCTAACGCGTGTTCCCACTGATACACGCTTTTTTTTTTTTTTTTTTTTTGCTCATCACACCTACGTCACAAGGTGGGTGAGTGTGAGTGAGTGAAGATTAACGTCGCACTGTTCAGGTGCACGAGGGCTTTGGCGACGGACCACGTAATTTTGAACCAAGGTCAAGTGACGTGGACGACACCTGAGCTGGCACCCCCCTCTCCTAACTACCACACCACACCAACGGGAGGACGTTTCAGCTCTCGACAGATTTAGCGTGCATCGCTGCCCTACACGGCGGGTCTTTAGTGGTAACAAGGTGGACCGCTTCACCTTGAAAAAATTCAAAGTAGACCGTACCATGTAAAAGTCTGCCCACCCCTGGTCTACTGTATAGCGTTTATGAATTTAAAATTTGATTTATGTGGTTTTTAAAGTATATTAAAAATGATCTCTATTTAACGAATTTTCCATACAACGAATATTTTTTTCGGGATGTAGTGACATCGTTAAATAGAGGTCAAACTCTATTTCATCAAAATCAATAAATACAATTTAAAAAATTAGACATTAATATTATATGTTTAAAAAAGAATATAAAATAAGTAACAAGGAAATCCCTATAAAAGAAATTAAGTTTCATCGCTAATATTTAAAGGATACAGCATTCTTAAAGTACACCAGATGATCTTGATCAGACAGGATTTTTTTTATTTCTTGTTTCTTTTAACAAGAACAATATATTTTATTTTAACAAGTTAAGCTCCTGAAATTCTATCAGGACTACTGTTGAGCAGGGACGTCATAAGAGTACTTGAGGCTGTGACGAAGCCGATCACTTCCCCTCAATTACTACGGACACCTCGCCCTTGCCGCCAAAGTTGCGGAAATTCCAGTCTATTCATTAATTCCTGGAAAGGAAGTTCGGAACTTGGTCCTCGGCGTCACAAGAGACGCATCAACAATGTGTTTTGTTTGCTCCCGATCCGGTGACGGCAGCGCGTCTTGAAACACAATGTGTAACCAGACATCGGCACCCGTGGGGCTTGAGCTGGAATGTGTCGAAACGGATGGGAGCGCTTCAGTGACAAAAGTTCAAAAGAGCCGAGTCCGATAGGGGCGGAAAAGAGAAAAACATCTGTGGATATATAAGGGAAGTGAGAGGGTCAGTTTTGGAGGGTGCTGTGTTGAAGCCCCTGGCAGCGATAAAAGATTGTTTTTTGGAGGGTGTTGGTGTGAGCCCCTCGCAGCGATACGAGTTTTTTTTTAGGGAGAGCGGTTGTGAAGCACCTCCCGCGAAGAGACTGATTTTTTGAGGGAGCCCTAGTGAGGTGCCTTCCGCGAAACGAACTAGGAAAACCGCGAAGTCTGCGGAATCCGTATTTGGACCTGCGAACTCTCCCGACTCGGTGGGGAATCTGTGTTGGAAGCTACCCATCTTAATTCTAATTCTTTTTGATGTAATAGCTTCAGATTAAGTGTTAAAAATAAATAGTTGTAACTCAGAGCTGTGCAAAGTATTACAGCTAAATTATTATCTGGTGTCAGCGGTGGGATTTAAATGGAATAAATGATTAGAACTTACGTCTGAATAGGAAAAAGAGTTTTTTAAATCGAGTGAGACGGACATTTGTGTGTGTGTGCGCGAGACACAAGAAAAACTGTCCCAGTCAAGTTTGTGATCGATCTGCTTATATCAGCGGAGATAAAAGCTCGCTGAAGGAAAAAAAAGGTGCAGCTACGAAAGAGAACTCTTCAAGTGACGAAAGAAAGACGCCTTCCTCGGTGTGCGAGTAGGTAAGTCCTTTTTTCTTTGAGATTATGCTCGGAGCAGAGTAGCTGTTTATTTATCTGTCTGTTAGATTAGTATTTTTCGGAAATCTAAGTGAATTTCATGCTCGCAGTAATGAATTTTGTTTGCCAAGAGTCTAAAAGAGTTGTTTTGGTATGAAAGTGTGTTTTTATTATGTTAGTTTTGTTACGGTCAGAATCTTAGAATTGTGTTTATTTTATGGTATTGTTAGATGCGCACACGGTTATAATGTAAAGTACATATTGTCGATTTTTGCATAGTTACTTTCCAGGTTTTTTTAGCAGTACGGATAGGATTGTATTGTTTGGTATATATGTGTGATTTTTTCTTTCATTCATTGTAATACTCTTGTTTAGTTTATTGTATATTATTGCATAGCTTTTGTACTTCGGAGTATTTTTTAGTACTGATAGGATTGTATTGTTTTGGTATATGTGTGATTTCATTTGTGGTAGTACTTTTGTTTAGTTGTTTATTGTATATTATTGCATGATGACTTTCCTTTTAAGATTAAGAAAAGGTGACTTGCTAGAAGTAGCAAGGGAATTAGGGGTGGAAGTCAACGGCGATCAAACAAAAGTAGAAATTATTGATATGATTTTACAAAATGATAAAAATGATATGGAAACGATCAAAGCGGTGATGGAGGGAATTTTAGAAGAAAAAGAAAGAGAATATGAGTTGGAGCGGTTAAGATTGTCTAACGCCACTGAGACGGTTAGTGTATCGTCTGCCAATTTAGAAGGGCAAGGGGTAAATACACGTGTTAATTTAAAAGACTTAGTGCCTAAATTTGATGCAAAAAATGCAGATATTAATTTATTTTTTGAAAGACAAGCCAAGAAGGAGAAAGTTTCGGACGACAGGTGGGTTTCACAACTCATTCCGTTGCTCCCTGTGGAATCGACTGAATTGATTGCGAAAGAACTCCCGGAAAAAGGAGACGACTACCCTCACATTAAAAAATTAATTTTAAATATATTCCAGCTAACTCCCGTAGCCCTTAGAGATAGGTTTGAATCCCATCAGCGAAGACCAGGCACTTTATGGTCAGATTTAGTTTTTGACTTAAGGTCTTATTTAGAAAATTGGTTGGCCGGAATGGAAATAAAAGATTTGAAGAAGCTAAAAGCAGTGCTTCTCAAACTTTCAATACTGGCGCCCCCTCCTTTCAATCACAATTTTTGTCGCCCCCCTTGTACATAATAATTTACTGAATGCAATAATAATGCACTTTTACGATAAAGCAACAATATTAAAGTACAAATTCATGACATAAGTATTAAATTTTGTATATGTTACTTTTAAGCAAAAAAAAGTTAAGTAATAGGATAATTACTAAGTTATTTTTCCTTTCTCTGATTTTTAAATTGGAACATTTTTACAAAATGCGGTGGTTGCTTAGAAGACAAAATATAGATATCAGCTAAATATAGAAAATGAACTCAGAGGGTCAATTTCTCTTCCTTTCAAAAACTTTGCTCTGTAAGACAAGCCCATGGAAGTAGCTAATAATTATTAAACTTGTTCTTAATTTAGTATTAATTAATTAGTCATAAAATACTCTGTGCACCACTCATACATTAAAAGCAGTGTTTCTCAAACTTTCAATACTGGCGACCCAATTTTCAATCATAATTTTTGTTTCGCCCCCCTGTACAACAATAATGTATTTACTGCAATAAAAATGCACTTTGAGAGAGAGACGCTAAAGTTACAATACGATCTTAATTATAAACCGTACAAATTAATACGATAAGTATATTAAACTTTGTGTATATGTAACTTTTAAGTAATATATATTTTAAGAAAATTACTTAACATAACTTATAGAATTATGTTATTTTTCTTTCTCTAATTTTTAAATTGGAACAGATCGCAAAATGATGTATTTAATTAAAGATTTATTTCCTTCAGCATATTCATTTCTCAAAGTACAAATGTCATTAGAAAAATAGTCTAGTCAATGTCGCTCTTTATCATATCCATCACATCTGGCATTATAGGGTACGTTTGCGTGAGACTGGGCAACCTATCGGACGTCTGCGCAAAACATGTAAAAATGCTTTTCCTCGTACAATTAACGTCAGTTTTGGTCGACTCGATACTCCTATAGCTACCGAATCTAGCTTGAATGTACATTTTTTTAAATTTCCACGTTAATTGTAATTCACGGTAATTAAGTATTTACGGCAGTAGATTAAAACAATATCATACATACATTTTTAAGTCGTAAGCAAACATTCGACCATAATAAAGAATCAACAAGTACACAGACAAACGAGCATGGTTCGAAAATTAAATCAAGGCGATCTTCTCAAAATACTTAAATTTTGGATTTACCACTACTGAAGTAAATGATGGAAAAAAAGCCCCAGCTCGATATTTGTTAAAACTTACAAATCTGTAGAACAACATGTGAAAGTTGTTTTTAAAACATGTAAAATCATTTAGCTATGTTGGCAAAGAATTTTAAAAAGTATTTTCTGGATGAGGACAGCTTGGTAGCAAGTTACGAGTGGATTAGGGATTTATTTCAAGATACTCCAGAAGGGCTCTCAACTTCCGAAGAAGAAATCTTCATAGATTTCACATCCAGTGAAAAATTAAAAGGCAATTTTGTAATAAATCGCTCCTTGAACTTGGGGTAGAGGTGGATGAGGAATTATCTGTACTGAAAACAAAAGCACTTCGTATACTATTACCATTTTCAACATCCTACCTTTTTCAAACCGGATTTTCTGCAGTGGAAGCCTTGAAGACAAAATATAGATCTCAGCTAAATATAAAAAAAATAACTTTTTAAGTGTCAATTTCTGATATTAAACCTTCCTTTGAAAAACTTTCCTCTACAAGACAAGCTCGTGGAAGTCCCTAATAATTATTAAACTTGTTCTTAATTTAGTAATAAGATTGATTGATTGAATATTAACGTCGCACTGTTCAGCTGCACGAGGGCTTTTGGCAACGGACCACGTAATTTTGAACCATGGTCAAGTGACGTGGATGACACCTGAGCTGGCACCCCTCTCTCCTAACTACCACACCACACCAACGGGAAAACGTTTCAACTCTCAACAGATTTAACGTGCATCGCTGCCCTACACGGCGGGTCTTTAGTGGTACTGGGCTCGAACTCGTGACAAAGCAAGCCACGTTCCGATTCCTATACCACTCGGCTACCGCGGCCAAATTCAGTAATAAGAAATTATTTATAAAATACCTTCTTCAGCACTGATACATCAAACGTATACTGGCTGAAACACCGACTCTTCGCACGAGTTCATTTTTTAAAAAAATGAAACATTATTCTTGATATAATAGCTGAACTGTAAGGAGAGTAAAACTGTGTGCACGACATTGTATACAAAAATGTAAAATGATTTTTTTTAGATAAATGCTATAATTGTAAATAACTGTTTAAAAGAACTGTAATTTTAAACCTCACACAATTAGCATTTAGAATTAATGTTAAATTATGAAAAAGAATATAAAATTCCGATGAAGAATAATTGTGTTACTTTTTAACATTTAAAGCGAGAAGACTTCAAAATGTTTTAACCCGGGAGCAGGTGCGTACTCGATACTAACATTAATGGTAGTGCGGGGGGACTCAGTCACCCCAATCATTTGTTTAGAATTATTTTTACTGTACACGATACAAATCGGAATTCTAGTGAATATTTTAATTTATAGAAAGTATACTTACCTTCTTTCAAGGACTATTCAATTCTTTGATGATTTGAGAAAAAATCCAATAAAACTGAACTAAAATGATTCAAAAGTACAAGACCATAATAAAGGACTCAAATCAGACACTTTTCAATTATCCTACAGAAATGTTAAACCAATCAATTCTTTTCCAAATATCGCAAAACTCAATTATTTACAATTTCCCTAAGCGAAAAGCAAACGCATAAAAGATGGGAGGGAACTAATATTGATAATAACCATACCATAAGATTGAAGGTCAATCAAATGATTAGCAAACGTACTATGCAGCCTGGCTGAAAAGTGAATCATGACTTCCTTTTCTTTTTCTACAACTAATGTACAGTATTTCAATAATAATTACAGTGGTGAATTGTTTATCTTAGAATTTTTCTCAGGGTCTGGGTTTCGTTTTTTCTTTTAACGAGTAATATTTTATGTTAAAACGTAATAAAACAATCTCTCATTGAGGAAATACAGCAAATAAAACAAAATGTTTTTTTTCTTTAATTTGGTTTTGGGATCAAAGATAGCTATTTGATGACGGAAAAAAGCCAGATAATAAACATAAATTATGTCAGTGTTGTTGTGTGTATTTTTTTATTATGGAAGAAAGCATTTTGTTTTACGTCTCTTTCCGGTTATTTTTTTTTAAAAAAATCTTTAAATTTTCGATACGCTCGCGCCCCCCTTGTAGGGTCATCGCGCCCCCCCAGGGGGCGCGCCCCACACTTTGAGAAACACTGAGCTAAAAGAATTGTTAGTGACCGAGCAATTAAAAAAAAGAGGCCCCATTGAGGTAGTGGACCATTTTATCGATTTATGGGACAATATTAAGAACCCTACTGAGCTAGCAGAAAAGCTAGAACATTTCGAAGCAGTAAGAAAAGTACATAGAAACAAAATACGATGAAACTAAGTGAGCGGAAGCAATTTGATAGGCAACCTGTTGTAGCTAACAAGGGTAATCATCTTAGCGAAAAAAATAAACTAGTTAACGTTTTAAATAAGGAACCCTTTAAAAATTCTGAATTTCAGGGAACTTCGCAAATTAGAAGTAGTGAAAGGGAATGAGAGAGACCGTTCGAAAGAAAAGAACCCATTATTTGTTACTACTGCAACGAAGTTGGGCACATTAAACCAGCTTGTCCTAAACTTATGAAAACCGATTTTGAAACAGTGGCTAGCTTAAGAGTAAACTCGGAGGATGAGGACTGTTTCGAAAAATTTAAAGTTAAATTTGAAATAAATGGCGTAGAGTGTCAACGTTTAAGAGATACCGGATCTACCATAGATCTGTGTGCAAGTAGTTGGATAGATGAGAACGATTATTTGGGAGAGTATGTTTTGGTCAAAAGCCCGTTGGATGACGTATGTCATCGGTTACCTCTTGCAAAAGTAAAATTTAAAACCAAGGGAGGCGAGTTTTACACGAAGGTAGCAGTCAAAGTAAACAGCCACCCGAGCGAACCTTACCTGTTAAGTACCTGCACCGCGGAACTCATTCAGTCAAGGGAAAAGAGTGTGCTCATGATAGACGCAATGTTGACTCGAAATGCTAGTAAAATAGTTCCTTTCGAGAAGGAAAGGGAGGCAGGTTTAAACGCGGCGAGTGGATTTTTAATTGAAAACGCGAATCCAGTTTTTCCCACCCAAGGAGACGGAACTGAACCAACGATAGAATTTCCGGCGTTTGTCGAAAAAAAACGAAGGGGAGACAACTCAATTAAAGAACTCCGATTTTAGTTCAGAGCAAAATAAGTGCAAAGACCAGCATGTATTGTGGGAAAGAGCCAAATGGGGTGTAAGCGAATGTTGTCGGACAAAAGAAGGAAATTTAGAGAGAGTTGTGACGAAGAGAGGGGTGGAATTCCGAAAACTAGGTGTGCCCTTGAAATTCATCCTAGAAATTAACCAGTTAAGCCACCCGTTGAGTGACTCATTGGGAAGGGTTCAGGGGATTTTAAAACTCACTGTTCGAGCATGCGCAGTGGGTGCCGCGCGGTGGTGAATAAGTGTATTAAGCGAAACGCAAATTAAGAGTTCTTCAGAGTGTGTGTGGGAGATCAGACGAGCGAGAGCGCAGAAACGGTGCCCATCGTAAGTGTTCCGACATACTCCCTGAGCAACCGAGTTTGGAAATAAAAGAGTTGTATCAACATCCTCGTCTGGTTTCCTGAGACAAAAACACATAGGGACCACTTCCCCACCATGGTCCGTCGAGCCGGAGAAGTGAGCTATTCAAGGTGACGTGAGTAGTGGTCTTTTTTGTGTTTTTATTATTATAAATTGAGGACTAAATTAATTTTAGAAAAATGTTTAAGAACTGCCGTAAGGAAGATCTTCCGGATCGTAGCTCTTGAACTTGGTGAGACTGTTGCTGAAAAAGTAACTATCGTTGAGTTAACTGGAAATTATTAAAGAAAATAAATATTTTAAAGAGGATGTTGAATTTGTTAAAGAATTAATTCAATATACGATCGAGGACCGTAAGAAAGCGGAGGAAGACCGTAAGAGAGCAGAGAAGACCGTAAGAGAGCAGAGGAAGACCGTAAAAAGAAGCCGAAAATAGGTTACGAGAAAAAGAGCTTGAGCTTGAACTAGCACATTTAAATGTTAATTCAGATAACGAGAGAACAGGTGAGTGTTGTAACACGCTGGATGCGTTGGTGAAAAGTGTTCGAATCCTAACGGTGAAGGTGCCTAATAGACCTGAAGGTTAGGCATTCTTTTTCGCTTCGTTAGAAAGAGCCTTTGTATCAAAAAATGTGCCCGAGAAATTCAAGTCGGAGATTTTATTAAATTTGTTGGGAGAAAAAGCTTCAAATGTGTTAACATATGTTAAAGATGACGAGCTTAACAACTATGAACAACTAAAATCAATAATACTAAGAGAATATGAGCCAAAAGTGCAAATCAATTCCTTGAACAATTTAAAAAAGCTACGCGTCATCCAAATGAAACATTTATTCAATATACTTCTCGCTTAATTACAAATTGGCAGTATTGCTTAAAATTAAGGAAGGTCTCTGATTTTGACAACTTAAACGATCTTATTGTGTCCGACAAAATTTTCAGTTCGCTTGAAAAAGAGGTAGCGTCACACATTTCCGTTCGAGCAGGAAATGATTGGTTTCGCCCACTAGAGCTTGCCTAAGAGATAGACTTGTATAATACTTCTCGGGGAAAGAGCTTAAAAACTTTGCCGAATGTTCTTAGTAGAAATAATCCAGTGAAAAACGTGTCAAGGGTATTTTTGAGTGAAATTAAAGATTCTAAATGTATTTGTTGCGCTGAATCGCATCCATTATATAAGTTTGCAGTGTATTTAAAACTTCCCATAAATAAGAGAATTGATCTGATTAAAACTAATAACCTTTGCTTTAATTGCCTTTCTACATCTCATAGAGCGAAAGACTGTAAATCGAGATTTGTTTGCTCTGAGTGTCAAAAGAGACATCATAAAACGATACATTATACAGAGCGCCAGCCAAACCAGGAAGTAAGGAACTCCACCTTTGAACCTCTTAACACTTCAGCGCCAGTCTTCGAGTCGCGAGTAGAAAATCATAACTTATTAACCACAACGAGTATAAACAGAAAAAAATGTGTTTTGCTAAGCTCAGCAATTTGTTATATAAAATGTGAAAATGGTTTATTCCCAGTCAAAGCAATTTTAGACAGCGGATCTACATCGAACTTTTAATGATGAACTTATGCGATTTAATTGGATTGAAAAGATACAAGACTAATGTTTCGGTTTCGGGACTAAACAAAACAGTAATTCCAATAGACTCGCGTGTTTCAGTATCTATTAGCAATAAAGAAGGGAGTTACATTAAAACATTAGACTTTTTTGGTACCTACAATAACGGAAGATCTTGTTCCAACAACGAAAATCGATTTTAATCTGAATAATATTCCCAATCTTAAATTAGCTGACAAAAATTTCAATATTCCAGAGCGCGTGCAAATGCTATTAGCTGCAGAAGTATTTTATGAATTAATGTTTCCCGGACAGTTCAAGATGGAGGGTTCAAATGTTATTTTTCAAAACACTGTTTTCGGATTTATCGTTTCCGGATCTACTTCTTCCGGCGCGAAGGGAAAAGAACATTGTGGGTTTATTCAGGCTGCGGATAATCTAGAGCATTCAATTAAGAAGTTTTGGGAAATCGAAAATGTAGAAATAGATTCTGCTAAAACCTGTGAATTAGATATTTGCGAAGACCATTTTAAAAGCACTCATTCCAGAGATGACCAGGGGAGATATACGGTGGCGATGCCATTAAAAGAAGATCCTTCATGTCTTGGTGAATCCAGACAAACCGCGATTCAGAGATTAAACTCTTTGTGGAAACGACTGAGTAGAGATAAAGAATATTTGTCCCTGTATGAGAAATTTTTACAGGAATATGAGGATTTGGGCCACATGAGGGAAATCAAGGCGGATGGATCTGGAGTTGCATTTTACATGCCACACCATGGTGTTTATCGCCCCGAAAAGTCTACAACAAAAATGAGAACTGTCTTTAATGCATCAAGTCCTTCAACGAGTGGGAAATCTCTAAATTCAATTCAATTTAATGGCGGATTGGTCCAAGAAGACCTCTTTTCCATTATGGTTCGCTTCCGAAAGCACAAGTATGCCTTTACTACGGATATAGAGAAAATGTTTCGCATGATAAACATACATCCGGAGCAAACGTGTTTGCAAAGAATTCTGTGGAAGAAGGGCATAGGAGAGCCAATAAAAACGTACGAGTTAACTACAGTAACCTACGGCACAGTTAGCGCACCTTATCTAGCCACGAGAACTTTGAAACAGTTAGCGATGGATGAAGCTAATAATTTTCCTTTAGCAGCTCTTGTGGTGCTGAGTGACTGCTACATGGATGACATACTATCGGGATCTGAGAGTATAGAAGAGGTAATCGAATTGCAGCATCAACTAATAGAAATGTTCAAGACCGCAGGGATGCATCTTCATAAGTGGTGTGGAAATTTACCCGAGATAACTTCAATCTACAAGAGTATGCTTTTTGGAGTCTGAGGAGACTAAAGCACTTGGAATCATTTGGAATCCTAAGTTAGACTGTTTTCTTTTCAGAATAGAGCAACAAAGGCCAACTTCATTCACCAAAAAGAATGGTTTTGTCTACTATTGCAAGAATCTTTGACCCTTTGGGTCTCCTCGGACCGATCATAACTTGGACAAAGATATTTATGCAAAGATTGTGATTGCTGGAATTGGGATGAAGGATGAACTTCCCTTTAAAGAAGAAGAAAAGAGTGGCGTCGATTTATCGACTCTTTGAAAAAACCGTGAATAACATCTCTATTGACAGATGTATTGTGATTCATAGAGCGGAGAGCATTGAGTTACATGCATTTAGCGACGCATCGGAAAAGGCGTATGGTTCATCCATCTATCTCAAGTCTATATCTGCCCTTGGAGAAGTCAAAGTGTGTCTCGTAACGAGTAAAAGCCGAGTGTCGCCTCTGAAGCAGATTTCCATTCCAAGACTTGAACTGTGTGGGGCAGTTCTTGCCGCTAAATTGATGAAGAAGGTGAAGGAGGCATTGAATCTTCAGATTACAGCTGTGCATTTTTGGTCGGATTCAACTATTGTGATTTCATGGATACATCGAGAATCAAGAGAATTGAAGACGTTCGTGGCTAATCGAGTGTCTAAGATTCATCAACTAAGTTCCCGTGACCAGTGGCATCACATTGCATCAGAACAGAATCCTGCAGATGTGTTATCTAGAGGATTACTTCCTGAGGAGCTTCGTGACGACTCTCTATGGTGGCATGGTCCTGAGCTTCTACAGAGTACTTATTCAACTACTGTCATTGCAGAACCAACCCAGAGAGATGACTTTGACTGCGAACTAAGGGTGTCTGAGAGAACTCTGGAGACTTCATTGCTGAATTCCAAGAACTTTGACTTTTCAACCATCTTATGGACCTTTCTAATAATTATTTTAAAATAATACATATTGTTTCTATATTTATAGATTTATTGAAAATTGCAGATCAAGGTGAAAAAGAGGGGACCTTTAACTACAAGTTAGGTAAATGATGCAGAAACCTGGCTTATTAAACAGGACCAGAGTGGCATTAACTTAAGTGACTCGTCAGGTAATCTTAAATCTTTGAATATATTCAGGATGATAAAGGAATCCTGAGAGTTGGTGGAAGGCTGGAAAAAGCTTCCATACCCTACAGCCAAAAGCATCCAGCTATACTGGCTAAAAATTCTAAATTGAGTAAAATATATTTCATAACTTTGCATAAGAAATTATTTCACGTTGGTCCACAAGGACTGCTGAATGCAGTAAGATTGAGATTTTGGGCTTTAGGAGGTAGAAACCTAGCTAGGAAAACGGTTCATACTTGTGTGGTGTGTTTCAAGTGTAAACTAATTCCCTCTTCTCAAATAATGGGCAATCTTCCATATGAAAGAGTAAATATGGCCCCTCCATTCATTATAACTGGACTAGATTTGGGAGGTCCATATTTTGTAACTTACAAACACCAGAGAAAGGGCGTTTTGAATAAAATTTATGTTTGTGTTTGTATTTGCTTTGTGACTCGTGCCATCCACCTAGAAATTCTTTCCGATTTGACTTCGGATGCAATAATTGCGACCCTTAAGAGATTCATGTCTAGGCGAGGAAAATGTTTCAAAATTTTTACGGATAATGCAACAAATTTTGTTGGTGCGAATTCTCAACTAAAGGTATTTTATAAGACCCTTAACTTTCCAGATCAAAATCTGGCGGCATATTTCACTGAGGAAGGTATTGAATGGAATTTTATTCCACCAAGGGCCCCACATATGGGAGGTCTTTGGGAGGCGGGCATAAAGTCAGTGAAATATCACCTCAAGCGAGCACTGGGAAGATCCCGACTCACCTACGAGGAGTTTGAAACAGTGATTATCAGGTAGAAGGAATTTTAAATTCCAGACCCCTTACACCAATATCCAATGATTTTGATAACTTTGAGGTATTAACGCCTGCACATTTCTTGATTGGTAGATCAATTAATTCTATTCTCGAGCCCCCCTAGTAATTAATATTAGTGACAATAGATTAAGCCGTTGGCAGAGAACAACAAAAGGTAATTCAGGTAGTTTGGAAAAATGGAGTACCGATTATCTGAATACTCTCCAACAGAGAGAAAAGTGGATGATCGAGAAGGACAATGTAATGTGTGGTACAATGGTAATTGTAAAGGAGGATTTTACACCAGTTTGCAACTGGCTTTTAGGGCGCGTCGTTGAGGTCTATCATGGTTCTGATGGTAAAGTGAGAACAGTCAAAATTAAAACAAAAACCGGAGAATTTAAGAGGCCCATAACTAAGATCTGTATTCTACCTATAGATGTAAATAATTAAGGTTAATTTCCATTTAAGAAATTATGTGTTTATCTTTAAATTGTGCTATTGTAATTTAAATCTTTTTTTTTTTTTTACTGAAAATTTATAGTACCTTTTTATATATATAATAATTTTCAAAACAATTGTGTAATTTTTGTGAAACTTGTTGTGAATTGTGAAACTGTATTGCTATTGTTGAATATTAATATTGCAAGGCCGGGGTGGTATGTTCGAGCATGCGCAGTGGGCGCCGCGCGGCGGTGAATAAGTGTATTAAGCGAAACGCAAATTAAGAGTTCTTCAGAGTGTGTGTGGGAGATCAGACGAGCGAGAGCGCAGAAACGGTGCCCATCGTAAGTGTTCCGACATACTCCCTGAGCAACCGAGTTTGGAAATAAAAGAGTTGTATCAACATCCTCGTCTGGTTTCCTGAGACAAAAACACATAGGGACCACTTCCCACCACTCACCTTGAAGGTTCTTTGCGAGGAAAAGGGAGAAAAACGGATTCTATCAGCATTATTTACATTACACACTGTTTCGCATGAAAATAGAGGTTTTAGCCCCTCCAAATGGGCGATGACGAGGGAATTTATGACCCCTCAAAACCTGATTTACGAGTGGAGGATTGTCGGGGAATGCCGACGGATTAAGTAGGTTAGACTGATGTGTTTTTAGTTTTCTTTTAAATTGCTCTTTCTTTTGTGTGCGTGAATGTATGTATTGTATGTGTAAAAATAATTAATGTGTTTGTTAGCAAATCTTTGAGCCTCTTGGTATTCAAATGTAAGTGATTTGATAAAAAGGAATAAATGGTAAAAATTTCTTGCAGGGAATTGACTTATTGTTATTTTTAATTACCCCTGTGTGTGTTTAAGATAATTGCTCTGCCCGAGAATGCTCTCACTGAATGCGGGACAACTCGCAAGCATGCCAAGTGAGAAACGTTGCTTCTTAGTGTCCCATGAAATGGACACTTGAAGGGCGGAGGCAGCTGTGACGAAGCCGATCACTTCCCCTCAATTACTACGGACACCTCGCTCTTGCCGCCAAAGTTGCGGAAATTCCAGTCTATTCATTAATTCCTGGAAAGGAAGTTCGGAACTTGGTCCTCGGCGTCACAACGCATCAACAATGTGTTTGTTTGCTCCCGATCCGGTGACGGCAGCGCGTCTTGAAACACAATGTGTACCCAGAAATCGGCGCCCGTGGGGCTTGAGCTGGAATGTGTCGAAACGGATGGGAGCGCTTGTGTGACAAAAGTTCAAAAGAGCCGAGTCCGATAGGGGCGGAAAAGGGAAAAACATCTGTGGATATATAAGGGAAGTGAGAGGGACAGTTTTGGAGGGTGCTGTGTTGAAGCCCCTGGCAGCGATAAAAGATTGTTTTTTGGAGGGTGTTGGTGTGAGCCCCTGGCAGCGATACGAGTTTTTTTTAGGGAGAGCGGTTGTGAAGCACCTCCCGCAAAGAGACTGATTTTTTGAGGGTGCCCTAGTGAGGTGCCTTCCGCGAAACGAACTAGGAAAACCGCGAAGTCTGCGGAATCTGTATTTGGACCTGCGAACTCTCCCGACTCGGTGGGGAATCTGTGATGGAAGCTACCCATCTTAATTCTAATTCTTTGTGATGTGATAGCTTCAGATTAAGTGTTAAAAATAAATAGTTGTAACTCAGAACTGTGCAAAGTCATTACAAGGCCCTGCTCCCCTACTCAAAAGTAAGTCCTGGGCCTCTAAACAAATGTAGGCCCTCCTATGACTCTTATAAGTAGACAGTACACAGCAAACGGTACCAAATACTCGTACAAACAATAATCCGAAACAAATCAATGTGCATGATTTACAATCGCACATACCGACTCGACCGATTGCCACCTTTTGACTGAGTGAGTAATGATAGTGTTTGGTGGCAGGCCTAGACCTATATGTGGACGACGGTCATCACATATAGCCAGTTGATATATCATCCGAAATTTCCAGTTTTTCGCAGAATAAAACCGGGGAAAAAAACAGTTGACCGTTGAAATGATTCAAATTACGATCTTATTAGACGAGGCCTCCATTGTGGCCGAGACCCTGGACCCATGTCCAGTTGGCCCATGCTTAAAGCCATCCCTGCTGTTGACCTAACACTAACAAAGTCTAGAAGAGCTCTTCCTAATATTTTTCTAAAGCATTATTTCTTAGATTTCACTAATTTCTAGTAGAATCACCTCGGCCAAGTCGTAGGCTCTAAAATGTACTTTATCCTTTTGTTCATAATGAAATTCTGTGTAAAACAGTCTTTAATTAAAAAGTGGGGAAATGGGCCTCTTTGTTTGCGCATTTGATAATCATAGCAGAATATGTAGTATTAATATTACCTTTTTTTTGTAAAAAAAATAAGCCAACGCGTAATTAGTAAAAACTTCTCATCGCTGAACTTCGAAACCAGTTTCAAATGCACCGCTATTGTTATTTGATTTGATTTTCTTACTGACGTCACAATCTAAAGCAATGCGAGGGCTATTGGAGACAGACCTCGTAACTTTGAACCTCGATCAAGTAACGAAGACGACGCCCACCCCACTCTACATACTTTCACACCTCACCGGACTTTGAGGAAAAAACATTAAATTTACGTCCTTCTATTTACATGGCGGATCTTTTGGGACGTCAGATCCCACGACTCGACAAAAGCGCTGCGAATTCGCGACCATTTCAATTTTGAGATGAAAGTGCTGAAATCTGTGCAGCAGATATAGCAGATTAGGTATTTATGTAACACTTTTTAATAAGTTGTAAATGAGTTCCAAGCTTACTTTGGGACTTAAACACTGGGGGCCTCGCTCCAGACTGACCACCTAACCTTTGTTATTGTTGCCACCTGATAGAGACCCACGAAAATCATCATGGCAAAGGGCTAAGTGACGCCTGTCATTAGCCGTAGCTTTGAGCACCATACAGGTGACAGTACGATTTGGCTCGTTTCCACCTAATTTTGAGGGAGGATACCTGGGTGGTCAGGGGCCTCCCACCTCTCTACCCCTTCCACCAACCACACGAGAGGACTTGCGGCTCGACGGCTATTTAAAGTACCCCCATGTCACAAAGGCACTATACATTTACACACATTCATATCTTCTCCGGGATTCGAACCCAGTCCCTACGGCACCGCAGTCAGCGTCGCTAACCACTATACCGGTTGGGCGACTTTGTAAATTTAAAATTCCTAATGAGCAAATTTGGATGTTTCTGGTCTACATTGAATTCGGAATGATCTAGGCTTCCACCGACTCAAAACATCTTTTTATCATCTAAAAATGCATCAAAATCTTTTATTGTGAAATTTTCAGCAATTCTTTTATTCTTTTCAAGCTCATTCTCCAAATGAAATACTCCTTGTTCTTGGCAAACCCATGTTTGGTGTATTTGAATCTTATTTTGAACACAAAAAATATTAGAGTTGCCATTTTCTTGAAAATTACCGCGTTCCTTTTGAATTGATTTTTTTTTACTCATTGTTGAAATTTAATTGTGCTTTCATTCTCAAACGAATCAGTATACGCTCTGCCCTTTATCTCAACCATCCTGAATGTTTATTTAAACTTTTAAAACACATCTCTGATTGTCTCTTTCTGATTGGAAACTCCAAAATGAAAAGGAGGAGAGAAGAGAAATAAAAGTCGCACACAAGAAGAATCGTGTACCATCCACAGTAAAGAATATGCATATATAATGCACTTCAAAAGTAATTTATTATAGTAAAATCAAATGAAAACGTTTAGTAAAATATAAAAAAAATATATTTAATCTGAAGGCCATTTCTATTATCCAAAATAATTTCTTTCAAAACAAGAACGGATAACAGTTAAATATATTGCAGATTTATATATATATATATATCAGGTCCTCAAATAAATTTTAAAATAAAAAAAAATTTAAAACCCGATGTTTTTTAAAAGGAGGCGGCGGGCCGCAACTTTCGTACCGGCGGCACCGTGTTTGATTGACACCTCTGATGTAATAGATAAAAAAATCTCATAGAAATAAGTATTATAACAGATTATTTTTCAGAAGAAAACTATTAACTTCGGGGAACTCTGGGATATTTGCGATCTGCATAATTACCATTCTAATTCGTTATTTTCAAGAATGGCTTCCCCTCATCTTAAAACAAGAAAAATTATTGGCTATTCCTATAACTTGATATGTATTTAATTAAATTTGGCCCAAGTATAAATTAATTAGCACACGAAATTAAAAATCCCATAACCTAGAAGAATTTTTTTTTAATGAAGAATTTCTTTCATACTTACAAAAAAAAAAATTCATGTTCGTACCTCTTTTTCAAACGGTTGAGGATTTTGTGTGTATGTGCAAATACATATGCACACACAAATCTTACACTGCAATGGAATAGAGATAATATCGGATTTTTTGGATTATCTTTCCATTTTCACACACATTCCTTATCAAGCAACAAATTACACATTACCTTGCCCATTCCTGTTCTTTCTTGAGTATTTTCAAGAATTTTAATTCCAGACTTCAACGAATAATCCCCACCTTCACAACAATGAAAATCCCAGATGAGAGAAGTACACTCAGGAACATTGAAAATAGCGACCCAAGAAGGAAGCTAAGTACAATCGCGAAACTTTGCAAATAAGTACAGCGTAATGTCATATGCAAATGATCCAAGTTTTGTGCCAATACGCATGCTCATACACGCCGAGGTGGCGCTAAAATCAGGAAGAGGGTGCTATATAAGCCAGCGCAAATTCTAAGATTCATAAACGTGACGATTACCCGCCGATTGTAGGAAGACTTTGGTAAGCGAAACATGCCAGGTAAACGTGCTAGAAGACATTTCTCACGGTTAAGCGAGTTTAAGAGAGGCCTGATCATCGGGATGAAAACTACAGGCGGGTCGACGCGCCGTGTTGCTGGCCAGGTGGATCGTTCGAAGTGTGCCGTTAGAAATTGTTGGGAGCAGTGGTTACGAGAAGGTACCCACGCGCGGAAAACTGGATCTGGAGCGACCAGGAAGACCACGAGGAGAGAGGATCGAATTATCGTGCGGGAAGCACTTGTAGACCCCACAGTGACTCGTTCAACGATACGAGCAGACGTAGGCGTAGCAATTGTTCGACAAACAATTTCCAGACACCTTGCAGAAGCAAATCTTAAATCCAAGCGCCCTTTCCATGCACTCCCTTTAACACCGGAACATCGGCAACTGCGTCTACAGTGGTGCCAAGCCAGATCAATGTGGAATGTCACAGATTGGCAAAAGTTTGTGTTTAGTGATGAATCCCGGTTGGTTATGGGGACAGATGATAACCGTGTACGGGTGTGGAGGCGCCCTGGTGAGCGGTACAGTTCTCCCACACTGTTCTACGTCACACTGCCCGCACAGCTGGTGTAATGGTCTGGGGGGCCATAGCCTATGATAGCCGGTCCATTTTAATTGTGATGCGTGGAACCTTAACGGGCCAAAGTTACGTTGATGATATTCTTCGACCCCATGTAGGACCTTTCCTAAATCGTCTCCCAGGGGCAATTTTATAGCAAGATAATGCTCGTCCGCATACAGCAAGAGTTACTCAAGACTTCCTACGTCCTTTTCAGACTCTTCTATGGCTGGCCTGCTCCCCCGATTTGTCCCCTGTAGAGCACGTGTGGGATCAGCTAAAACGGCAGAAGCCATCGTGTCACTTTGTACATGATTTAGAGTTGGCTGTTCAAGATTTGTGGGCCCATCTGCCTCAGGACAACATAAGGTGTCTAATCAACTCAATGCCGGACCGTGTGGCGGCATTGCAGCTGGAGGTGGTCCAACGCGCTATTGAAGTTGCCCAGTATTTGTATCGTTGCACACCCTGTATTCGTTTAATTGTCTTGTTTTTGAGATCAAGTGAATCTCTCATCTATGTCATTATGTGTATTAAATTTCATTTCAATCTGATGCTTTCTTCTTGGGTCGCTATTTTCAATGTTCCTGTGTGTATTTCAGTACCATGTGTGGACAAACTGCATCTTTTAAAAAACTAGCACTAATAATCTCACTATAAGAATGAAAAAATATGTGCAAATCATAGATAGAAAGAAGAAAATATCAGTGCCCGTACAGGATACGGACAAACCGGTTGTGACCAGCTTTCGGTAGCCCATACGGTGCCCGGGCAAACTAGTTAAGGGGTATAAATAACTCTAAAGAGAGGGCTTAGATAATTTTTTTCTCTGTTTTCAGTTATAATTTATTTTCGTCCGAAAGCATTCTAACAGTTCAGGGCCAAAATTCATAAGATTTTTTAAGAAATGTGGAGTCGTCCTCCATCATAGACAATTATTTGACAACTCTTAAAGCTTTCATTGCTCTTATCTGCAATCCGAAGAGAGAAGGAAGGGACTATAGAGTTTTTTTTCAACGGGGCTCACGATGCGAACTTGTTTAAGGAATTTAATTTTGCCGAGAGCACCTAAGCCAAACAGGCACTCATTTATCTTTTACTTGCAGCACAAACATACAACGTGGACGCTGTCGATTTTCTGCATCAAGGAAATTCTCCGACTTGGGCCGTGGTGGAACTCGCAAACTAAGGTGCAGAAGGCCAGCGACAAACCAACTACGCCAATTAGCCGGCTGACTATTTGTAAGTCCCAAAAAAGCTCTACAAAATCTAAAAATATGCATACCACCTTCTTCAAAGGTATCATTACAGCAAAGCAAACATTTCAATCTGTTTGAATCTTGCTCCTCCATACATGGATATTATTCAGAATAGCCTATCTCAAATCAACTTGAAATTCACAACGGAATTATCCCATAACTTTATTAAAATTTCTAAAATATTATTAGTCAAATTATGTCCTACGCGTAAGCACTCATTCTAGAGGGGAAGTGTTTTGTATAAACCCCACCATTGAAGACGATTCTCAGCTTAGTCATATGGCGGCTGTTACGGACTACCGCTCAATCGAAACCTATCAAAATCATTATATCATTTACATCATGTTCATAATTATCTGCTAACTAGATGTGTTTCAAAACTCCCCTTTTTTTTTATTTCTAATGGGCTGCGCATTGGTGTTCTACCATTGCACAGACCTGGTACATTCCCCGGGAAGCTGGCATCTTTCTTTAGTGCGACACTATATAGGCGGATACCATTCGCCGCAGGTAATTTTGACGCCCAGTTTCCCTCCTAGAGGGAGGCACCTGAGCTCTGAGTATGTGAACCTGTACTAGGATTTAATTTTGCCTAGAGCATCCAAGCAAAACGGACACTCAGGGACCTTTTACATGCCATAATATCATACGACATGGACACTTTCGATTTTCTGCATCATGAAAATCCACCTACTTGGATTGGGGTCAAACCCGCATCCTCTGGAGTAGAAGACCAACGATAAACCAACCACGCCACCCAGCCGGCTGTTTCAAAAACCTAGATTTTTGTGTTTTTGTCAGGGGTGAGTAACTTAAAGCACAAATATTATTCATTTCAAAGGCTTCACTTACTATATTTAAGTCTATCTTCATCAGCTCAGATTTTACTATATTATATGATTCGGCTTTTAAGTTTGACAGAACCAAATTAACAAATTAAAAGTTTTTGTTCTCTAACATAGGAGCAATTAATTAAGAGGATCTAATCAATTAAAATACAAGGAACTATTTTAGGAAACGTGAAAAAGAATCACAAAGTAAACATTACTCAACACGTCGCGTACTGGTTGAAAACGCACAATACATGCTTAGCAGTAATCTAGAATTCTTCTGTTGCATGTTGTTGCTAATTCTACCTGTTTGACGGTGTCAAATCGAAGCCAACGAAATTCATCGTGACAGAGGGCTAGATGTACGCCTGCCATTAACCGCAGCTTTGAGAACCAGATGACAGTACGAGTTGGCTCAGTTCCACCCCAATTTTGAGGAAGAGCCCCTAGGGTCAGGGGCCTACCACCTCTCTTCCCCTAACTTCACGAGAGTTTTTGCGGCTCGAAGGCTATATAGAGTACCTCCATGCCGCGAAGGCTATACATTTACAAATATCCGTGACTTCTCCAGAATTCGAACCTAGGCCCTCCGACACAGCAGTCAGCGTCATTAACATCTAGACCGGGGATGAGGGTTTTTTTTTTCTTTTCTGAATGATTTAATTTCTTATGAACTTTGTACTCTGAAGCAACACGATGGCTATTGACGACACACCTTGTAATTTTGAACCTTGAACAAGTGACGTGGAAGACACCTGAACTGAAACCCAACTTTTCAAACATCCTCACCACGCTAATGTAAATACTCGAATAAATTTAACGTCTATCAGCCCCTCTACACCAAGGATTCTTAAGATTTTCGAAGTGATAACCCCATTTTTTGAAAAAAAATTTGTGCTACCCCACAAGTATTGCGCAATAAGTGCAAAACAAATAAAATAAATAGTTTAATATTATATTCTTCCATGCGCATTGAGAATATTTTACTACGGAATCAAATTATTCAAGGCATCTCTATTAAAATTCGTATTTAAACAAACATATCTATGTATATATCCCAATTTTCTCACGAACCACAAGATGCAGAAACTAGCAGAAGGTATCAAAATTTTGGAAATGATCCCAGGAATCCGTTTTGACCATTTATATTCCGATATTCCAATTAGTTAAAAAGATATTAATTAAAAACACAAAAATCTTCCGATATTTAAAGATTATTTTACCCTTCTAACCGTAGGAAAGCGTGGCATGGATGATTAAGGCGCTGCTTTTTAAAACGGCAGTTCGCAGGTTCAAACCTGAAGAGGAATAGCGGAACGGTATATCGAAAAAATAAATTTTTATTTTAAAGGTATTAATCACCAAAATTTCGGGAATGATCCGAGGAATCTGTTTTGACCATTTATATTCCGATATTCCACAATTACTTAAAAAGATATTAATTAAAAACCTTAAAAAGCATTTAAATGCATCGTGGTGTCATCTGCAGAGAATATCGCGAAAAAATTCTGTTTTTACAAAACAACGAAACTTTGCATATAAATAAATTTATTTAAAAATTAATATAATAAATTTATATATATATATATATATATATATATATATATATATATATATTTATATATTTCAATTTAATTATTTTATAATTTTTTTTAATAAAAAATGAGTCGAAATCGGTTCTTTTTTTTGAATACGAATTTTACACTAATAAAAAGTTCATGCTTTTTTTTCCGAGTGTAGAACAATATTATACGTAATCTGTACAATGATTGATAAAATATCTTAAAAATTACGGTTAAAAAACTATCTTTCTTTCAATTTAATTATTTTACAGTTTTTTAAAATATTTTTGGAATTTCTTTTTTTCCCAGAGGTTTTTAAAACACGATCTGATAATTTTGTAATTTTGAAAATTTCTGTTCTATACATAAACTATTCTTTTAAAAAATGTACTTTTGGGTTTCCGGTGGCTACAAAATTAAACGAAAAAAATTGCCTAAAATGTCAGTAATAATTAATTAATTATAATTACATTCTTTATTTTTGTTTCATACTTTTTGATTACAAAGCAATCGTTTCAATAACTATCTGTAAATTTTTCTTTTATTAATTACTTATAGAAATTTGATTTTAATAAATATATATATGTTTTTTTTTAAAGTATTATATTTCTATTATTTCATTACTAAAGGATTTCTTTGTTAATTAAAAAAGTACACATCGTCTATTAAACATATATTTATGCATTATTCTGTATTAATTGTCCATAAAAATGACTTTTAAACCTTTTCTATGGAATTAATAGGCAAAAAAATTACTTTCATTTGTGTTTAAGGTAATAAATAAATTTCTAATTTCATAATTTCTTTTTAACAAAATTCTGTGAAGTTATAAACCACTTAAGGATTGAAAGCGTTTTAGTAATCACCGAGGCCATTTTGTTGTTTGAAATTGTCACTTATAAAACTGAATACGTTTCAAAACATGCAAAACAAACATGCAAAGATGCAACGAAATGTTTCGCTTAGTAGTTTATTTTTCTACAAGGCTTTTTCATTCTAAAAGATCCCTGGCTGGAGAATCGCAAAACTTCTCTTTTACGTCTCTTCTCCCTCCCCTACATAGCCCCCCCCCCTTATTTAATCTAAACCCAGCGTCTATCTTTGTTCTTGGGTTGAAACTACTCATACATTACATGAGCTGGCTTCTGAAAGAAAAATTTTCCGTTTCCCGAAGATTTATTTAATTTCTTCTTCTTTTGTGTTGTTTTCCTTTTAGATTTATTTGCTTTCTTAGCCGAAACCGAAAATGCATAGAAGACTTTTTCCCACTTTTTTTTGTTGTTATTTTATTTTTCTTTCTTTATTCTTTTCATTTCATCATTCTTAACTTTATTTTAGAAAGAGCAGAAAGGAAAGGAACGTAATTATAAAAAAAAATAACGAAAAATGTGAGGGATGTTAATTTTGGACAATAAAAAAATTCTTTCCGGATTTTTTTCTTCCTAATTGTTTCATTCTTCCATTTTGTAATATATTTTTTTCGTGGTAGTGAAACTTAAGATTTTTCTAAAAAAAATTATTTAGATACACCTACTTGAAAGTCTCAGGTATTCTTATTTTCCTTTTAAATAAAAATGAAATTAAAAAAAATAAGCACACAAAATAATCCATTCGAAATTGCAAACACCTAGCACAATAATCTGAAGTCTTTTTTATAAAATAAAACTTTTTTTATTAAATTTTTAAAATTTGGATTGTTTATCTGTGAGAAGGAGAGGAAGATAGAACAATAATTTTACACTAAAAAAACCGTGTTCGGGCTATAGAGAGGGGAAAGAAACCTGTCTTAAATCAAAAATAAGAGTGGAATGGAACAAATTTCGAGAAAGGGAAATTTTTTGACATAATTTTAGAAATCACTCACATTGTGCGCGTACAGACACACACACAGAAATGCTGGTGTCATAAGGAAAAGAGAAAGCCCGATCAAAGCAGGGCTAAGCGGTGGAGGGGGGGAGTCATTTTGAAAATGAGTATTAGAAGTTCTGATTTTGTGAAAGAAAGAGAAAATTTATATACAAAAGTAGAGATAGCCCGTGCAACACCGGGCCATGCAGCTAGTGAATTGTATAAAAATGATATGAAATAAAAAATTCTTTTTCGGGTTTCAAATATTTTTTTTTTTAAGAAATGTTCTACAATTATCCATTCTCTATTCTCCAAATATATGGAAGCAAGTAAAAGAAGTAAAGATCCACTAATAATTACGTGGCGCCATCTTTTGGTGGAATTCTCAGTTAAAATCTTAAAATAACTGGAGAAACTGAATTAAGAAAACTATATTAAAAAAACTGTACTTAAAATAACTGAAGAAACAGGGGTGTCAAACTCGTACGATATTACGGGCCATATCATCCATTTTATTATAAGTGGAGGGGCGCATGTTTAAGATCTTAAAAAATCAATTGAAGACGAATTTTATAATGTATTATGCATTTATTAATGTAAAGCTTAATGCATTGTATATTATACACACATGTAGTTGTTTTAATTTCGTGTTATTGTTTAAAGAGATTCGGCACATGAATTTTTGAAAAATTATCGATTTTGATTTGTTTACATTTTTTTAAAAGTTTAAACATTTCTGCTTAAAAGGATGCATGATATATAAAAATACGATAATTAGAAGTATTTTTATTTATTTTTTAAAAGGAAGCCACTCTCATTGACAAATTACAAATTTTTACTTTCAAGCCTGTTTTCTCAAAATGCAATCTTTTTCCCTTTATGTACCTTTTTCTCAAAAACTAATTAATGTTGGATCCTCAAATTTTCAGTGAGCATACTTTCAACATGTTTACACATTTTAATGGAGGGAATAAGATATATCTAGCGAACTGCTTTAGATAATGTATTTTTAACCTAAATTTTAAAGGAAAAAATTTGACATTTTTTAAAAAATTCATAATTATTTTAATTTTTAACAAAAAGACAAAACCCTCCATTAAAGTTTTATTGATAGTATATATAACCTACTGTGAAAATTTCATCTATTAGTAGCAAGAAGTTTCTGAGAAAAAGGTACATAAACTTGCGTAATTTAACGTGGGCTCCTATGGAAGTGCCGGACCCCCTTAAACTTAATCTATACATATTTTATATTTTTTAATGAAAAAAATAATAAAAACCCAACATTTTTGAAGAATTTCAATTTAACATTACCTTTTAGAAAATGTTTGACATCAATTTTTTCACGAAGCGCTTCATCAAGATTGGATTAAAAATACTGAACTGATGTAATTTTTAAAATTGACGATAAATTTTGAATGGGGTTAACCTTATCTTTCTGAATTCTCGATATTTTTCATTAAAGAAAATGATTTTACGTATAAATAAGTGCTTCCGAACATAGCTATATTCGCATAGCAACGATAAATTTTAGGAAAAAGATCTACTGATAAATACGAGTATGTATAAAAATCTGGAATTCCAACTTCCATAGACTTTTGCTTCGACAAAGAATCTCACTGAGTTTCACACAATCTATTTGCAAGTTTTCAGCGAAGATTTCAGTACCGTTAAAAAAAGATAAAGTAAAAGTGCGAAATTATAACTCACAGCTCTTAAAATTAGAATTAATAATTCTGTTTCAAACAATTTAATTTTGTGAGCTTATTCGGTAAATTTTAATTTACGGAATTTAACAGATATTTAGAACTTTCAAAGTGAGACAAGTTTTCTTTTTCTATTTATTTTTGCCAAAGTAATTATATTTAATATTATCAAATATAGTTGTAACAAACATGATTTTTGCCTTAAAGCTTAAAATTAAATTAATTGAGATGACTTGTAAAATCAACTTAGAAAGCCATATCCTTTATCCATTGTCCATCTTTTAAGAAATTCAGCACATTCATTATATTTTTTATTTCTTAGAAAATTATAATTTCGTCCAGCAATCTGAAGAATCATTTTAACACTTTATGATTTGAAAGCCAATGAATTCCCATATAATATGGTAGAGATCGTTGAATTCATTCTCTATATCTTCGAGAAATGAAGCTAATTTACAATGATTAAGCCTATGTTCTGGAATATAATTTACAATTTTAATGTCTATTTTTAAAACATGTCATAATTTTAAAATTTTGGAGCACAGTACCTTCTAGTGTATAATACAATGAAAATGCTCAAAATTATAACTGCCATGCTGTTTGCGTGTTTCTTTTAATCTTGCAACCACTCCTGTAGTAATATCGAGCATGGTAGGCGCACAAATCATGCAAGGCAAAAAAACTTTTCCAATGGTATAACTTATATTTCTTCAAAACATCCATAAGTACATTAAAAATATCAGCTCCAGATGTTGTATTTTGTGTGTGTGCGAATATGAATGATTTCCAAAAGAGAGAGTTCTCTTATTTTTAAATTAACATCGCATCCGTGTAAAAAGGCGACTAGCTGAGCGAAATTTTAAATATTTGTACTTTCATTAATATTGCAATTAAATAGGCTTGAAATGTTGATATTGTTGAATTATACAGGGTCCATTATGAAAGTAATGAGCATTTACTGGCAAAAAACATTTATTGATCGTAATTTGTACAAATGTTCAATATTCTTCAAAATACATTCCTCCTGCATCAATACACTTGCGGAGACGTGTTTGCCACGCCTGAAAGGCACCCTGAAACTCCTCGACGGGAATGCCTCTCAGGAACGTTGTAACATGGTGTTGGATGTTTTCCACGGTTTCCCAATGTTTTCCTTTCATCTCTCTCTTGAGTCGTGGAAACAAAAGAAGTCCCATGGAGCTAAGTCGGGACTGTAAGGGGGGTGAGGGATCACCGAGGTGTTGCTCCGGGCCAGGACGTTGATAATGATGAAGGCTGTGTGGCTGGTGGCATTGTCATGGTGGAGCTTGGCCGTGTCTTTAATGTCAGCCCTCACGCGCGCGATCCGGCGTTTCAATCTCCTGAGCACCTCCAGGTAAAAGGCTGAGTTTACAGTTTGTCCCTGCGGTACAAACTCACAATGTACTATTCCTCGGATGTCAAAGAAGACAATGATAATCTTTTTGATGCGCGACTTGCTCATTCGCACTTTCTTGGGACATGGGGATGATTTTGTGTGCCACTCACAGTTCTGCCTTTTCGATTCTGGGTCGTACTCAAACATCCAGGATTCGTCTCCGGTTACGACAGAGTTCAGAAAGTCCGGTTCATTTTGAATCAAATCCAGTAATTCTTGACAGCGCAAAACTCTAAGTTCTTTCTGGTCTTGCGTCAACACTTTCGGCACAAGCTTCGCACAGACCTTACGCATTTGCAGATCCTCGGTCACTATTCTATGTACCACAAATGTGGACATGTGTAGTGTGTCAGCAATTTGCTGGATGCTTAATCGAAGGTCGGTACGCAAAACTTCGCGCACACGATCCACGTTCTCTTCAGTTCTGGCTGTTGTTGGGCGTCTAGAACGGGGTTCGTCGGTGACCTCCTCCCGGCCCTCCTTGAACGCCTTGTGCCACTTCCCAGACTGTGATCTTGAAATGTAATCGTCCTTGAAGGCTTCTTTCAGCATCTGGAATGTTTCGGTTGCATTTTTTCCAAGCCTCACGCAAAACTTTATGGCGTATCGTTGTTCAAGCGAACGCTCCATCGCGCTATGTAACAAAAGTTGAAAACACACTTCAAGCGGAGGCACGTATCTCCGCTCACACTACTCGAACTCAACTGTCGACCGGATGCATTGAAAGGGCATATCCCCCACCACATTTCCCAGCCGGTTTTACCGTGCTTCCATCTATCATCGCGTCACAATAACATTATGCTCATTACTTTCATAATGGACCCTGTATGTGCAGCTCTCTCAAATTCTTGGCTATTTCATCAACCCTGTTAGCTACAATATTTCGATTTAAACTTGCACTATGTTTTGACTCAATACAATAAACAACACTAGTAGTGGACTGTGATCCTTTAATTTCTCTACTCCGTACACTACCTCTCGGAGTTATTGTTACACACACACTGAAGTTTTATTTTACAAGCAGCTAGAGGGCGCTGTTCATTAACAGAACTAACATACCGCCCACATTGCACTGGTTTAACCATGCAATCATTGTTACTAAATTAACATTCATATTTGTTACATCTAGAACACTTAAAACATTCAACACTTGACAATTCTCAAGAAATACAATTACATAAATCATTATATAAATGCAAGATTTCACAAATAACAATATTTTTTTATACAAATACAAAATCACTTTACTAACAATGAGCCAAATTTACACACCACCAATGGTACACTAAATGAAAAATTCAAATTATAGTTAAGGATCTTCCATTGGTAAAACACAAATTTTTGATATGGCTCTTTTACATGTACTATACTGAGTTTTAATTTTAACAACATGAACTTTTTTATCTTCGCCATAATACAATTATACGATTCTACCTAATACCCATTTATAGGTTGGTAAATTTTTTCAATTATTTAAACCAAGTCTCCAATTTTAACGTTGTTTTTTTCAAACATCCATTTTCCCCTCTGTTGTAATTGATTCAAGTAATTACGACTTCAAAATTTCCACATTAATTGAACTATCTTAGTTATTTTTTGCCACCTTTTGAGATTACTCTCTTTACATTTTGTCAAATTAGGCTCTTCTGGCAAATTTAAAGACCTATTAATTAAAAAATGGGCTGGTGTAAGCACTTGGAAATCATCATCATTGTTTGATAGGGGGCAAAGCGGTCGAGAATTTAAAATTCCCTCAATTTGTACAGTGACCGTAAGTAGTTCCTCGTACGTTAAATTAATTCCATTCACAACTCTTTTTAAGTGATATTTACATGACTTTATGGTCGCTTTCCAAAGACCTCCAAAATTGGGCTACCTTGCGGGGATAAATTTCCACTCTATTCCTTCTGCTGCTAAGTAATTAGCTAATTTTTCGTCTGGGATTCTGATTATTTCAAGGAGTTTTTTAATTTCATTGCTAGCTCCGACGAAATTTTTACCATTGTCCGAAAACAGTTTTACCCATTTGCCTCTTCGAGCCATGAACCTTTTCAACGCGGCAATGAATGTTTGGGATGTTAAATCTGATGCACTAACTCAATATGTACCGCTTTAAACACAAAACACACAAAAATACAAATATACACTTTAAACAAATTTCCTTTACCTTGTCCTTTATTTTTAATGAAAAAAGGACCAGAGAAATCTACTCATGAAAAATTAAATGGATAATCAGTAATAAGTCTCTCTTTTGGAAATTTACCCATAATTTGAGTTGACACAACTGGTTTCGCTCTAAAACATACAACACATTTGTGACGAATCTGTACGGAACCTTTCCACTAATTTTCTTAGGCTTCATTTTGGGGAATATAAATTCGCGTTTATTTCCAATCAACTCCAAAAGGATGAACGGGATATTTAAATTAGAAAAGGTATTTAAGTCGAGCGTTGTGAGATAGCAAGGTAGATGATGGAAGGCTATTGAGCCAGCAACTTTAACCGCAATATTAGAGGATTCCAAGATATTTTAATAGTGTAGAGGAATTGCTGTGATTATAAGGAAGTACCAGAAAGCTGATATAGCCAACGGTAAATATAATTTACGTACGCTTAAAATAAGCGTCAGTTTAAGCAACTTAGTTAAAGTTAATGAAAGTTAAGAATTCGAGTACGTGTATTTCTCGAATCTCCTATTTCGGTAGACCTTACATGATCTTCAGCTTAATTATTAATTAATTGCATTCTTAGTAATTTAATTTAATATAAAGGTAAATCCCTTTAAGTGACGTAACATAATAGTATTACATGTTATCAGAGATTTTTTTGAAAAATTTTTAATAATAAATAAATATTATTATTATTCAAAATGGCTCTTAGTGGTTCTTTGCCTCAAATTAATCTTGGTGTTCAAGGTGAGACCCAGGGGGGTCACCACACATTTATATACAATTTTTCTGCAAATTGAGCTACCATTCAACGGCCAAAATTTTCCCCGAATATAAATAAGTAAAGATACAGTTCCCACATGTAAATATTTCTTATGAAAGTATTCTATTATTATTAAAGTTAATTTATTATTTTTTGGTAAAATTATCTGGTGCTTTTTATTAAAACTTAACTCTAAATTACACAATCGTCCTCCTACTCTTAAGACAGTGTTGTCTTCTAAAAAGGGATTCAATGTCTTTAACTTACTGTTTGGTGGCACACTTCCCTTACTTTTAAGATGTTTCATGTCACTGGAAAATTCTTGCTCTTGCACTTTTTTTACCAGAAAGGTTTCAGCTTTCTCAAATTCTTTTGTTGTGAGTGGACCAGCCACTCTATTTATTCCTTTTAAATTTTCCACGAACCTGAAAATAAAACTTAATTCACGTAAAATAGTTATATATATATATATATATATATATATATATATATATAATTATTGCTTAGATTAAGAAGGTCGTTTAAAAAATCATTAACATGAATATTAAGCACCGATTGAAAGTTTTCAATTTGTTCATTAACACAGTTTTTCAGTTATGAATTATATTCATCTAGTTTCTCTCTATAGTTTATAGTTCGATTGGGATAGTCATCACCTGAAAGAAATGATGGTCCTTTAAACCATAAATTTTGTTGCAAAAGTTTATCATGATCGACTCCTCGGGAGACTAAGTCTGCGGGATTTTGATCAGATGGTACGTGTCTCCATAACTGATTAGGATAGAGTTCTTGTATCTTGGCAACCATATTTTGAACAAAGGTCTTTAAGTCCATCGGTTCCTTTCGAAGCCACGCCAAGACGATCATCGAGTCCGACCAAAGATATAATTCAGCAGTTTCTAGTTGTAAAGCAGCTACAACTCTTTTCACAAGTTTTGCCAATAGCACTGCCGCACACAATTCAAGTCTGGGAATTGTCAGGCTTTTAATAGGCGCTACTCTCGATTTGCTTGTGATTAACCGAACTAAAGTTTCACTCTTCAAATTTTTAGATTTGCAGTAAACTGCTGCACCGTAGCACCGCTCTGAGGCATCAGCAAAGCCATGGATCTCAATAACTTCTGAAAAAGCGACAAGAATACACCTTGGTATCTCTATATTGTTGATATTCTCTAAGGATACTAGGAATTGATGCCATTCTCGGTATTCTTCAGCTGGCAGAAGGTCATTCCATTCCAATTTGCTTCTCCACAAACGCTGGAGGAAAATGTTTGCTTTGGAAATTACTGGTGCCATCAGTCCAACAGGATCAAAGATCTTGGCAATAGTAGACAAGACGTCTCTTTTAGTATAAGAACTGTCCAAACTGACTTTCACTTTAATCAAAAAGCAATCTAGGTTCGGCTTCCACGACACTCCTAACGTTTTCGTCTCTGTTGCAGAATTGTAATTCTGTTCGGGATCTGGTGACAATTTCTCGTGATTGGCGCAAAGTTTATGCAAATCCATTCCAGCACTTTTCAAAATTCCTTTTAATTGTTGTCTGAGAACAATTGCCTCCTCTAACGTTGCAGCACCACAAAGGACATCGTCCATATATAAGTTGTTCCGTAAAACGGAAGATGCTATAATAAAAGTTAGCCTCTTCATCCATCGACAATTGGGTTAAAATTCTCTGTGTTAAGTAGGGAGCACTTACAGTGCCATAGGTAACAGTCAAAAGTTCGTAAATTTTGGGTGATTCATGTTCTCTTTCACACCAAACGACTCTCTGCAGATTACGCTGGTTAGGGTTAATTAATATAGTTCGATACATCATTTTAATGTCTGCTGTAAATGCATACGTGTAAGTTCTGAACCTGAGCATTTGCGCATATAAATCCTCTTGTATCACTCCTCCATTATATTGAATTTCATTTAAAGATATTCCATTATCAGTTACAGAAGAGCAGTTAAAGACAACTCTAAGTTTTGTTGTGGACTTTTCTGGACGATAAATTCCATGATGGGTAGCGTAATATGTGATTTCGGGTTCAGTTTCGTTAGTCACTTCCTTCATGTGACCTAGTTTTTCATAATCTCTTAAAAATTCACGATATAAATTTAAGTAATTTTCATCTCTAGCTAAGCGATTCCACAGCGATTCAAGTCTTTTGAGGGATATGTCTTTCGAATTCCCCAAACATGAGGGTTCCTTTTTTAAGGGCATAGATCAGTGTTTCTCAAACTGTGGGGCGCGCCCCTCTAGGGGGCGTGATAAGCCTACAAGGGGGGCGCGAGCGTATCGAAAAGTCGAAAATAAAAGATAACTTAAAAAATAAACAATTTACTAAAAGGAAACAAAATGTATTCTGACATAATAAAAAAATACATATTTACTCTGATATAGTATACTTATAAATGTATCAGTACGGCACAATATAACTAAGTTAAGAACAAGTTTAACAATTACTAGTGATTTTTCAAACACAAAATTTAATACTTATCTTAATACTTTGTACGGCCTAAAATTAGGGTCGTATATAGTAGCTTTACCGTCTCTCTCTCAAATTATTATACATTATTGCTGCATTCAACACATTGTTATTGTATGGGGAAGGGGGCACGATGAAAATTCTAATTGAGAATTGGGTCGCGAATATAGAAAGTTTGAGAAGCACTGAAATACGCGAATAAAATTTTAGGTTATTGTTTCGAACCCGAGTAAACATTTATAAAGAAGCGCTTTAAACGACGGGGCCACATAATTTTAGGGAACAAGGAGTGAAAAGACCTGTAAAATAAAAGGAAATAAAGGCGAATATTCAATTTCGCCAAATCTGGTGATTATCAATATTTAAAAAAAGACGAATCTTCTTTTCTAGTGTAACCTTTCATGAAACGTGACGGGCAGAGAGAAAAAACTCGTTTGGCGCTAAACAGGTTTTCTTCGCCAAACCCTCAGCTATTGAAAAATGTGTTATTTGTTAAAGTTTTAATTTTTTTCGGGCTTCATTTTAAAGTTAATGCCTTCAAACTTCATTTGTCGATTGCTAACAACGGTAATTTTTAAACAAAAAAAAATGTAACAAAATTAATGCTTAAATATTTTTCACATGAAGGGAAAAAAAACGAAAGAATAAATTGTTTTTTAAAAACCGTAATTTATAAGTATTTTTTTGTTTCAATCTTTATACAGATTACGGATAATATTGTCCTTAAACTTAACTCAGTGGCGTGACATCCCATGAGGAACAAGGCCTACTGTGCCCAACTCAGTATACGCGACCTTGGACTTTGAGGTGCATGAGCAGATGTTCCGGTCAGGTGTTCAGTCTGACGCAAAAACCCACCGTGTTAAGTTCCCAAACAAGCTTGGTACTCAATATTCTACACACGGATAAATGATTCGTGAGATTGTTTTTAAAAATAAAGGAACCATTGAGTACTTAAATAAAATTTTGAGTAATTTTTGAAATATCGTAAAAAAAAGTTTTAAACATTTTATTTTTTTAAATGACTGGTTCTAAAAAAAAAAAGCATGAACTTTTTTAGTTTAAATATCATTTCATTAACTCGAAAGAAAATGCAATCGAAACGATTTAGAAATAACCTTCATAAAAATATATCGATTTTGACTCATTTCATAAAAAAATTGTAAAAAAAAGAAACTATCATTATTTTGTAAATTTAATTACACCGTAGCGTGGCGAAGTAAATGATCTTTCCGATTCTGTAATTATTTTTTGTCTGAGTCTCATAACAGAAATTAGATCATGTTTTAAAAACGTCTGAAAAAAAAAGAGTTCCGAGATTTTGAACTTGGTCCCTGGCGGTGAAAAACGGCACTAATTATGCATTTTAAGGTTTTTAATTAATATCTTTTTAACTAAATGGAATATCGGAATATAAATGGTATAAACAGATTCCACGGATCAGTCCCAATCTATTGGTACCTTTGACGAGTTTCTGCGTCGTGCACTTCGTGAGAAGATAGACGTACATACTTTAGTTTACCTACGAATTTTAATAGTGTAGATAGAATCTGTAGCACTTTTTTACACATGTCACATAATAAATAAATGGTCTGAATAACAGTTGAAACCTTTTAATGTAATACAAACGAAAGCTCCCAGAATTGCACTAGGTCTTCCACAATGGACACCAAATATTGTACTAATGAAACTGGCTGCACAAGAAATTATCTCGGACAAAATCAGAAGACTGGCAAAAATTTTTTCCTTTCTCAAATCTCCAATGAAACTTTTTCTCCATGATACAGCAATAATTCTGATTATCTGAATTTAAAAAATTATAAAGGAAGATAAAAATAATATTGTTCGCATATTACACTCTTTAAATGCTAATAATTGGAACAAATGCTATGCTTTAAATGCTAATAATCGAAAAATTGGAGTATCCGCCGTCTGGCGGGAAACATGGCAATAATTATGCGTTTTAAGGTTTTCAACGAATTTCTTTTTAACTAATTGTAATTTGAATATAAAAGGTTATGATGTTATACCCCTCGGATGACCATGTCTTTGATTATCAGCATGAGCTAGAGGTGTAGGAATAAAGGAAGAACTAGGAGCCGTCATGATCTTAATATGGTTTTATTAAGATTTTCAACTTAATCGTGGAACAAATTATATTATAATAATATAAGTTACAGAATCTCTACGGTGGCAAAACGCACAATATATATTTAATAACGAAATTACCTAACTCGGACCACTATCAATAACTGACTCACATAAACTCAATTCCAATACTATCACAGATCCTAATATTGAATATTCAGTACTACCTTGATGTAGTCTGAAGTAGCGATCACCATAAACCCAGATGAAGATGCGTATTTAATTGAGTGCAATGGTATGCACCTTGACTTAAAGGTTCTATACCACGTATAGCTTCCGATAGCTGTCACTTAATGTATTCCAAAAGCTCTTAAAGCTTGAACCATGGATTATCTTTACATTCCTCAAATTGCCACGTCGCTTACTCTAACTTCTGATATTCAAAAGCTTCTTAATTTGCGTCTTTCTTTCACTCTTCACTTCTTGGATTTGGTTGGAAATGAAATGACATTAATTCTGGCTCCAAATAACCCAATGGACATGTTAAAGAAAAGACGCATGCGCCCGTCACAAGGTCAAAGAGGTTTCCTCGAATCATTCCCGATATTTTGGTACCTTCGGCGAGATTCTGTGTCGTGCTGTTCGTGAAAATATACATCTAGTTTGTAAGAGCGTTCCCCTCGGGTGCCCTTCTCCTAGATTATCAGCGTGAGCTAGAGGTGTAGGAATAAATGAAGAACTAGAAGCTGCAATGATATTTGTATGACTTTATTAAGATCTTAACTTATACCAATAACAGATTAGGCAATAATATATGTGAAAGAACATACGGTGGCTAAATGCATAATATATATAGTACCGAAATAACGTAACCTGGACCACTATCAATAACTAACTTGCCTAAGCTCAATTCAAATGTACACTCAGAACGGAATATTTAAATAGTCACTCCTACTTTAATGTCCAATGAAGTATCAATCTATCTGATCCTAGCTGAAATTGCGGTTAACTGGTGTGCAATGGTATGCGCCTTGACTAAGGGCTCTATGTACCAAGTAACCACTCTTGACTGTTACCTAACTTCCCGAAATATTCTTCACACTTGCCACACGCACGAACATAACATTCCCCAAATGCCACTAGGCTTACTCTAAACTTCTGTTATTTAAAAGCTTCCTAATTTGCACCTTCCGTTCAGGCTTTACTTCTTGGATTGGTTTCCAAAGAGTTGCCATTCATTCTGGCCCCAAAGAACCCAAAAGGACATGTTAATGAAAAAACGCGTGATCCCGTCACAAGTTTTATGAATAGATACGTTTGTTTACCTATGAATTTTAATAGTGTAGATTACGCCTTGATGAGGTTCGTAATGAAAGAAAAGGATTTTACAGTGTAAAAACATCCCTTCTACCAGGGACATCTAAGACTTCTTGAGGTCCTGGGCCTCAACACAAAAGTAGGCCCTACGCTGATGCACAAACGCATTCCCCTTTTATGATACTTAAACGTAGGCAGTACTAAGCATAAGTTGTCAAATACTGTTACCAACAATAAACCGAAACCAATAAATGTGCATTACTTACAGTAGCACAACCGGCTCGAACAACTGCCACCTTTTGACTGGATGAGTAATGAAGGTTTGTGGTCCTGGGCCTAGGCCTGTACATGGACGACGGTCATCACAAGAAGCCAATGTACATATCGTCTGAAATTTCCAGTTTTTTGTAGAATAACAACCAGAAAAAAATATTTAGTCGTTTCAATTCTAATAATGATCTTACTAAGGCTGAATCAAGAATGATACGAGGCGTTCATTGGGGCCGAGGTTTTGCTCCCGGGCCCAGTTTCTCCATACCTTAAGACGTCCTTGCCTTCTACCCTATTTAGGAAAATGTCCTATTTGTCTGTCCACCCTATGGAAGCAAATAGATATCTTTTTCCATCTATTTTCAGTAAGCACTATTGATAACTTTGCAATTTGTGTTTCCTGAATTCTGGTTTGGAAAAAAGAATGTCTATTTTGTGGTCACGAATTACTGCATTTTATCATAAAATTTTTCCGGAATTTAAAACTGAAAATATGATGACTGCAATGAAAAATTCGCATAAATATCACCCAAGTGATTCTATTTTAGTATCCCTTTCTCAAACATCAGTAGTCAATCATAAAATTTTAAAAATAAAATAACTCAGTGAAAAGTCCGTTTTAACCTATATAAAGAATTATATATCACAGTAATCCTCAAAATTATTAAAATAAATGTGAGAATAATACACTCATGTCCATGAATTAAGGATAATTCAAACAATTTGTAATAGTCACACGGAAATTGAACTCTAATATATGTATACATACATCACCCGTAAAATGACTACACAAAACTTCAAGAATCATATGTAAATTACTGGAAGCCACCAGTTGTCACCGAAAGTACATCACACTGACAAGACTGTAAGAGTTGGACATATAAGGAATGCAGGCAAAGAAGTAAAATTGTTCGCAAGCTCTTTATAAGACTTGCAGTACAATAACCGCATAGTTATGACACAAAGGAAATATTTGGAAGATTTTTTACTTCGTAGGATTAGCGGCTGATGGAATGCGGGCGTACCCAGCCGAAAGTATCCGAGGAACTTGGAATCGCCCAGAGTATCTCCTCCATGCTTTGGCAACTATTCCTTGATGCTGGTAATGTAAGTAGAAGTTACAGGTCGTTTCCGAGTTAAGAAGCCGAATGAGGACCGATATATATATATATATATATATATATATATTTGGCACTTACCGCCAAAAGAAACCGACGGAGAACAGCATCATACCTATCTCGTCGGCTCTTTTCAGCAACTGGTACGACAGTTTAAAGGCAAACCGTGTACAAACAATTATGACAGATTGCTATATATCAAAGGTACTCAACCTTTTTCCCACCGGGCCACATACATATGAAAGGTATTCCCACGCACTGCACCATAAGGATATACTGGGAAGAAAACATTATAAGACCAAAGCAACATTCAATACAGTTAAATTGATGAAAATGCAAAGCTCATTTTTTTTCTCTCTCTCTCTCTTATTTTAATACTATATTAATTTCTCTATCAAACTCACAAATTTTTACTTTTATACGTTTTTTACTAAGTTATGTTATAATTTCGATTTCCTTTCATCCTTGACGAAACCCTTTATTTACATTCTACTCTAAAAAAGCATATTCGTAGCAAAAGTGATGTGATTGCTTGAGAGGTAGAAATTCTAGCTAAGATTTAAGTACATTTTTCTTAAATAATTGAATTTCTTTGTGCGATGGGCCATGAATGGGCGACTTAGAAAAGGCCGCAGGTTACTGGTTTATATATGCACGGAGACCTGTCAGATGTGTTCCCCATACTGCAAATCGCTGTCGCCTGCGGTTAGCCTGGAGTGGAGAGCGTGCATTGTAGACACCGCAATATTGGGTTCGTCTCCGTCGAATCCAAGTCTAGCTTGAAGACTGATTCCTGCCAGACTCTCATATGGAAAAGACCACGTACCCGTTACACCAAAGAGATTATAATTCAACGACAGCTTTCCGATGACGCAGGATTGCCCGTATTTTTTGGGGGTGGGGACTCTTTGGGTTCCAGGAACTGATAGTCATTTTTATGCCGAATGACTAATGGGACGTCGTTCTGGAACAATATGTACGTTATTTTCGAGGAGCAGCATGGGTGCAGAATTTTGTGTTTATGGATGACAAAGCCATCCTAACCTTGCAAACATCGTAAGGGATTGTCTTCATTGAGAGGATATGACCAGTATGGACTGACGAACCTTCTCACCGGACTTGAATCCAGTAGAGCATGTGTGGGACATACTTGATCGAAGAGTTTGAACACATCAACCACCATTACATGTCTACCGGAACTTTGGAGAGCTTTGCTTATATGAGTGTTGTAATATCCCCCAAGATATCACACAGTCGATAATTTGATACTCAGCACGCCTAGGAGATGTACAGATTGTATTGCATCGTCTGGGAGGCATACTATGTGTTAACATTTATACCAGTGCTTCTCAAACTTTCAATACTGGCGCCCCCCTTTTCAATCACAATTTTTATCGCGCCCCCTTTATACATAATAATTTACTGAATGCAATAATAATGCACTTTTACGATAAAGCAACAATATTTATTATAAACCGTACAAATTCATGACATAAGTATTAAATTTTGTATATGTTACTTTTAAGCAAAAAAAAAGTTAAGTAATAGGATAATTACTAAGTTATTTTTCCTTTCTCTGATTTTTAAATTGGAACATATTACAAAATGCGGTGGTTGCTTAGAAGACAAAATATAGATATCAGCTAAATATAGAAAATGAACTCAGAGGGTCAATTTCTTATCTTAAAACTCCTTTCAAAAACTTTGCTCTGTGATACAAGCCCATGGAAGTAGCTAATAATTATTAAACTTGTTCTTAATTTAGTATTAATTAATTAGTCATAAAATACTCTGTGCACCACTCATGCATTAAAAGCAGTGTTTCTCAAACTTTCAATACTGGCGAACCAATTTTCAATCATAATTTTTGTCTCGCCCCCGTGTACAACAATAATGTATTTACTGCAATAAAAATGCACTTTGAGAGAGAGACGCTAAAGTTACAATACGATCTTAATTATAAACCGTACAAATTAATACGATAAGTATATTAAACTTTGTGTATATGTAACTTTTAAGTAATATATATTTTAAGAAAATTACTTAACATAACTTATAGAATTATGTTATTTTTCTTTCTCTAATTTTTAAATTGGAACAGATCGCAAAATGATGTATTTAATTAAAGATTTATTTCCTTCAGCATTCATTTCTCAAAGCACAAATGTCATTAGAAAAATAGTCTAGTCAATGTCGCTCTCTATCATATCCATCACATCTGGCATTATAGGGTACATTGGGTGAGTCTGGGCAACCTATCGGACGTCTGCGCAAAACATGTAAAAATGCTTTTCCTCGTACAATTCCAGTCAGTTTTGGTCGACTCGATACTCCTATAGCTACCGAATCTAGCTTGAATGTACATTTTTTAAATTTCCACGTTAATTGTAATTCACGGTAATTAAGTATTTACGGCAGTAGATTAAAACAATATCATACATACATTTTTAAGTCGTAAGCAAACATTCGACCATAATAAAGAATCAACAAGTACACAGACGAACGAGCATGGTTCCGAAAATTAAATCAAGGCGATCTCTCAAAAATACTTAAATTTTGGATTTACCACTACTGAAGTAAATGATGGAAAAAAGCCCCAGCTCCAAATGTGTTAAAACTTACAAATCTGTAGAACAACATGTGAAAGTTGTTTTTAAAACATGTAAAATCATTTAGCTATGTTGGCAAAGAATTTTAAAAATATTTTCTGGATGAGGACAGCTTGGTAGCAAGTTACGAGTGGATTAGTGATCTATTTCAAGATACTCCAGAAGGGCTCTCAACTTCCGAAGAAGAAATCTTCATAGATTTCACATCCAGTGAAAAATTAAAAGGCAATTTTGTAATAAATCGCTCTTTGAATTTGGGGTAGAGGTGGATGAGGAATTTTCTGTACTGAAAACAAAAGCACTTCGTATACTATTACCATTTTCAACATCCTACCTTTTTCAAACCGGATTTTCTGCAGTGGATGCCTTGAAGACAAAATATAGATCTCAGCTAAATATAGAAAAATAACTCTTTAAGTGTCAATTTCTGATATTAAAACCTTCCTTTGAAAAACTTTCCTCTACAAGAAAAGCCCGTGGAAGTCCCTAATAATTATTAAACTTGTTCTTAATTTAGTAATAAGATTGATTGATTGAATATTAACGTCGCACTGTTCAGCTGCACGAGGGCTTTTGACGACGGACCACGTAATTTTGAACCATGGTCAAGTGACGTGGATGACACCTGAGCTGGCACCCTTCTCTCCTAACTACCACACTACACCAACGGGAAAACGTTTCAACTCTCAACAGATTTAACATGCATCGTTGCCCTACATGGCGGGTCTTTAGTGGTACTGGGCTCGAACTCGTGACAAGGCAAGCCACGATCCGATATCTATACCACTCGGCTACCGCGGCCAAATTCAGTAATAAGAAATTATTTATAAAATACCTTCTTCAGTACTGATACATCAAACGTAAACTGGCTGAAACACCGACTCTTCGCACGAGTTCATTTTTAAAAAATAAAACATTATTCTTGATATAATAGCTGAACTGTAAGGAGAGTAAAACTGTGTGCACGACATTGTATACAAAAATGTAAAATGATTTTTTTAGATAAATGCTATAATTGTAAATAACTGTTTAAAAAACTGTAATTTTAAACCTCACACAATCAGCATTTAGAATTAATGTTAAATTATGAAAAAGAATATAAAATTCCGATGAAGAATAATTGTGTTACTTTTTAACATTTAAAGCGAGAAGATTTCAAAATGTTTTAACCCGGGAGCAGGCGCGTACTCGATACTAACATTAATGGTAGTGCGGGGGGACTCAGTCACCCCCATCATTTGTTTAGAATTATTTTTACTGTACACGATACAAATCGGAATTCTAGTGAATATTTTAATTTATAGAAAGTATACTTACCTTCTTTCAAGGACTATTCAATTCTTTGATGATTTGAGAAAAAATCCAATAAAACTGAACTAAAATGATTCAAAAGTACAAGACCATAATAAAGGACGCAAATCAGACACTTTTCAGTTATCCTACAGAAATGTTAAACCAATCAATTCTTTCCAAATATCGCAAAACTCAATTATTTACAATTTCCCTAAGCGAAAAGCAAACGCATAAAAGATGGGAGGGAACTAATATTGATAATAACCATACCATAAGATTGAAGGTCAATCAAATGGTTAGCAAACGTACTATGCAGCCTGGCTGAAAAGTGAATCATGACTTCCTTTTCTTTTTCTACAACTAATGTACAGTGTTTCAATAATAATTACAGCGGAGAATTGTTTATCTTCTTAGAATTTTTCTCAGGGTCTGGGTTTCGTTTTTTCTTTTAACGAGTAATATTTTATGTTAAAACGTAATAACAAAATCTCTCATTGAGGAAAAACAGCAAATAAAACAAAATGTTTTTTTTTTTTTTAATTTGGTTTTGGGATCAAAGATCGCTATTTGATGACGGAAAAAGCCAGATAATAAATATAAATTATGTCAGTGTGTTGTTGTGTGTATTTTTTTTATTATGGAAGAAAGCATTTTGTTTTACTTCTCTTTCCGGTTATTTTTTTTTTAAAAAAAATCTTTAAATTTTCGATACGCTCGCGCCCCCCCCGGGGGGCGCGCCCCACACTTTGAGAAACACTGATTTATACCAAGCATGCATTTTTTGTAATTCACTTCAGGGAGCAAAATTCGTAATTTTTATTAATGGTATCAAACATATAGCATCATTTTTGCTCTTTACCTTTTTTTTTATATATAAAAAGGCTTTACAAGTAAGTCACATTTGGTTTGATTCTAAATCTTTCTTTGTGTGAACTTGCATTATTCTTAATTTATTGACATGAAAAGCGAATTTTTCAATTGAAATTGCTTTAAAAATAGTAATCGAAACCTTGGCATAACGTACACCCCTGCAACCCTAGAGGGGCAAAGTCTGACTGACGCCAAGTACCGAGCCTTTGTAAGATCAGGCTTGGATAACAAAACCTGATTATACAGGGGAGCATTAATATTCTTCGTTAAGTTACTGATTTGAAATGTTGCATATTTCGTAAAAATACAGAATTTCCTTCACATTTTAGTAAACAATGGAAATTACGTGAATGATATAACTTTTTAAAAAAATGAAACAATAGATTTACATGATTAAAGAAGAAAAAATCACCATTAAAAAAAAGAATCTATTTTAAACACTCATACGAAAATATGCTCAGATTTAACTCAGTTTTATTCTAATCGAAATGCCAAATATAGTTTTGTAGATTTCGATATTCACAATACATTCATACCCGCATGAAGTGTGATTCATTGAATAAATATGAGTGTGGAAAGATTTTGTGATAAATGTGTATACAAGAAATGTATGAAATTACGTGTTGGAAGTAAGCATTGAAATTATCAAATTATGAGAAATAAAAGTACTTTTTTAATAAAGATATTTTAATGATATTTAACAAAAATCGAAAAGTTTGGTTTTAACCTTGAGAAAAACATGATGACGAAACTTACAATGTACTTTTTTATTAATTGTATTTAATTAAAAAGTTTGGTTTTATCCTTCAGAGAAAAATGTTGACGAAATTTACAATGTATACTTTTTTATTAATTGTATTTATTTAAAAAGTTGCCAATATTTTAAAGAAATAGAAAGTCTGGTAAAGCATAAAATTATTTTGCTTTCAGCGTTGCCAACTAGAAAGGAGTATTAAATTTCCGCAATAATCGGCTCCTACTTTCTGAATCACTTTCAAATATAGCTGGGAATGTATTTTTGTTAACTTTGAATTTTCATATTTGTTCTGAAGTTGATTACCCAAACACAAATCTTCATATATTCTTCAAAAAAATTATGACTTAGCCTTTAAATAAGTTGAAGGTTTTGTTTTGCAGAGTGATGATGCTGCGAAGCTCATCTTGAAAAAGTTTGTTTTTCTTAGATTTTGTGTTCAAATGACACAGGTGAGTTGTTTTTATTATTTTTTGAGTGATCTTCAAATATCTTGTTGCAAAGTGTAAACTGTTTCCTTGAAAAAATTATGCTTTTCTCTTTGCAATCGGCTTTCATTTTGAAACAGATAGAGATATATATTTTCATAAAATGCATTGCTTTAAAAAATGTCAAACTTTTGCTTGTTTTCTTAAATTGTTATTTTGCTAAAATAATTAATTAATAATTTTGATTTAGCAGGAATTTCATTTATACATAGAATTCTACTAAACTTCCAGTTAAAAGAACTTTGTGGAGCTCTGATCTTAATTTAATGTCAAATGTAAAGGTTTCTAATAAAATACATTTGGTTGATTTGTCGAATCGGGCACTTACCACGCCAAGTGTTTTCTTGCCAAATCGATAAATGCGCCAAATCTGGCAACCCTTCTGAATTTGTTTCCCAGTGAAGTCGCTTTTTTGCCGAAAATGAGCGCATGCGCAGTAGATTTCTTTAATTTTAACAGTTAGCGCATTCGTAATTGGTTATTTTTTTTTAGCAGTTTAATTCTTCAACGGTCTTTCTCGCGCATGAGCAGAAAGCTTTTTTTTCTTTAAAAAATCCGTTACACAGAAAACGGTTATTTCTTTTGCTCCGGTTGGGTCAGTTGTTCGGCTTCGTTTTGGGAATTACTTTTTGCAGGTAATATTTTTATTTCTTTCTCCACATAAATTTCAAAAGATTGCCATGATGTCCAGCGGTGCTGTTAGGATTAATTTGAATGAATGCATGAAAAATTACGATTACTATTGTTAAAGTTTTTTTGCCATGTTGCCTGTGCTTGGAAAGAAAGCTGTTTTAGAATGGTGCATGAAAGAAGGTTTGATTGGATCATCGTATGTATGTCCAAAATGTGGAAAAAGTATGGAATTGAGAGAAAGAACGGGTAAGAAAGTGAATGATGGTTTTTGAATGGTACTGCAAAATTCAGTCCAGTGTGAAAGAGGATACCCATCATGTGTATAGTACACTGGTCTCAAAAAGTTAAGGTACAACCGGGTTTTTGTGTCTAATTTGCAAATGAATGAATGTAGAAACAAAAATTTGGAGGATATGTGCATTAAATAGTTTTTTATTGAATGCGTCATAGAAATTTGTATAAGTGTATCGCAAAAACGATTTATAACAAAAAAGCAATCTCTGCGGAAAAGTCCATTCTTGGAGAAAACAGCACATCACAGTGTTATGTGGTAAAATGGCATAAAAAACAATACAAAAATGGGTTCTAATAAGGAATGTGTCCACCTCTAACTTGAATGCATTGGCGGCATCGATTTCCCATGCTGTTTATTAAGTTGTCGGACACCGGAATAGAAGCGAATACCAGATTCGCTTCCTAAGCCTTGTTTTTCAGCTCATGTAACGACCTTGGAGGAGGATTTAAAGCAGCAACCTCTCTGCCAAGATAGTCCCAAAGATGTTCTATCGGATTCAGGTCTGGAGATCTAGCTGGCCATTCCATTCGTTCCAAACCGTGATCCTCCAGATACTCCTCAACAATCCCAGCTCGGTGAGGTCGTGCATTATCATCCATCAGAATGAAGTCGTTGCCAATAGCAGCAGCATATGGGCGGACATATGGATCAAGGATCTCATCCCGATATCTAAGACCAGTTACGGTTCCTCCATGGAACACATGCAGGTCAGTGTGGCCACCGAGCGAGATCCCTGCCCAAACCAGGATTCCACCACCTCTATAACTGTGTCTTTCAACAGTGTTGGATTGATGGTATCTAGTGCGCTGTTCCCTCCAGATCAGTAGATGCCCTGAATCACTCTCCATTGTAAATCTGGACTCGTCTGTGAACAGCACAGAAGCCCATTGTTGCTGCGTCCAAGAAACATGTTCTCTTGCCCAGCATAAGCGGTTCCTTCGCTGTCGTCCGTTGAGGGGAACGCACACAACTGGTCTTCTTGCATACAGACCTGCATTGTGAAGACGATTTCGCACCGTAGTAGCGGAGATTCTTCTTCCTGATGCTTGAAAGTGGTCTGCAACGAGCTGCGGCACAGTAGTGGTTCTTCTCCTTCGTGCCGAAAGAGCTAGAAAACGGTCTTCTGCAGGTGTTGTAGCTCGTGGTCGGCCTGAACAGGTCTTCTGGACACAGAATCTTCGGATTGGTATTGATCCCAAAGTCGCTGAACAACACTACGAGACACATTGAGACGTCTAGCAACATCAGCCTGCGACAATCCCATTTCCATCCATCCAACTGCCCGCCACCTTAACGAATTGAGTAAACGACGTCTCTGAGACATTTTCTAAACTCTATTGACTATTGTCACCGAAACTGCCAACAACTGTTGAAAATCAACACAACTTACACACAAAAGTACGAAAGCTTGATATTTGCATATTTTTCTCTCACTCATAAATATACGTTCTTTTCTATAAAATAAAAGTTGTAGCAATCGTTTTTGCATTAATGTTTTTAAAGTTCGTTATTATCATTCATGTAAACTATGCATTTTATTGTTACTGCCATTTTTTTTATGGTGTGCTTCGAAAAACATGTTGTACCTTAACTTTTTGAGGCCAGTGTAGTGTAAAGAAAGGTTTTTGGTTTGAATTGAGTAATATGGATTCGTGCATCGTTTTGTTAGTGATACATAAATAAAAGTGTTTCGGAAGGTGCTCTCAGAAATATGCAGCAGCACACTGGTATAATTTCAGTAGGCAACTCATCGTCATCATAAATCATTATATAAATTCAAGATTTCACAAATAACAATATTTTTTTTTTCGGACTGTAATATTTTTAATCTCTCTCTCTACTCCGTACACAACCTCTCGGAGTGAGTGTTACACTTACACTGATGTTTTTCTTTACAAGCCGCTAGAGGGCGCTGTTCAATAACAGAACTAACATATATAATTGTAAAATTTGATGAAGAAACTCGTTAGAAAAATAAAATGTTTAATTTAAAAAAATTGCGAAAAAAAGTTTTAGTTAACCAAATGGGAAAAAGAATTAACTAGTATTTTATTTAATGCTAATTCAGAAACTCTTTCAAGTAGTATAATTTTAGCGAAAAATATTGATATTTGTAGTATGCATTTCGCCTTGTTTGTTTCCAATAAAAGAAGTTCTTGTTTGGAGACTCAAAATTTGGCTGGCTTTCAAATTTCAGTCTCAAGTGTATATCATTCAGAGTACTTATGTACTATTGCAACAATATTGGTGACATTAAACAAAACTGTACATATGCTAAAAAAGGAATGAATGCTAACCTGAATATTTAGCTTGTATTGGAAAACTAAGTAATTATAATTAGATAACAATCAGTAAAATAAGAAGCAACTAATTATTATTACATTACTAATTATTATTATTTAACAATGAATGTATTATTACATTATTTTGAGCACAACAAGTATTTTTTTAATCAATTTTGATACCTTAGCTGTAGCGCCATAGCAGCAATATTTGCTCCTAGAGAATCGCACCTTAATATCTATACAACAAAAATTCTTACATCATTTATTTGAAGGAAGTTGATTCTCATGCTGAAATTTTAGTTGTGCTGATGCTCATACTCAATTCGTAAAATGACTTGGGTGAAATTTATTATTTTCTTATATATATAAATGTAAATATCTGTTATCTTTTAGGTCATTATAAATGTTTCCTATATTTTTAACATTTTTTTTGTAGGGAAGAAACACATCAATGTTGACAGTTTGTTCATAAACTTTTTGTACAAAGTAGGTCCTGTTTATGTATTCTTTTTGTATAATATTTCACCATTTTTTTCTGTTTTTGATTTAATTTTTTTACAATTGAAACTTTTCTTTCCATGCATTTTTGTAATTTAATTTGTAAAGGTGCTATTCACATCCTTTTATCTCAATTTAAAAAATGAGTTGCTCATATGGTGGGATATCATAAAAACTTGTTTCGTTAAGGACAATAGTGTAAAAAAGAAGGGGGGTTGAGGGAAATCAAAACCCCACCATTACAGTAAGAGATTTTTAATTTTTATAATAAAAATCATATTTCTCTAGGGTGGATCATGGTTAGAGGAAAAAAATTATTATTCAACTAAACCTTTCTCTTCAGAAAAGTTATTCTATGATATGGAGATGAGAAGAAAAGAAATTTCAAAATTAAATATGGTCACAATAAGATGGATTTTTTGAGAAAATGATTAAAGCCTTAATTTTGGTTTCAAGATTTTAAATTCAAAATAAAATTATCTTTCTGAAATACAAAAAAATTCAAAAGTGACTATTATTATTGAGTACCGAATAAAATAAAAAGTAAAATGTGCATTGCAACATTCATAACCCCTGCGCTGTCTCACCACACAATTTAGAGTCTGTCGCATCCAAATTTTTTTTATCTGTTTTGCTTTATCATGCACTGTAATTTTAATAGTAGGTATTATTGAGAATTTAATACTAAAAACCTGTTAAATGGACCTGTTGTTTACTTCCTGTTATTTTGTAGGTGTCCATTCATTGCATAACCGTTAAAGTATTCAAAATTGCAATGGCATAGCCAGTCCTGAGTGGGCACCGTATAAAAAATTCATAGGGGGCTCCAATTTTGAAAAATTAAATAAAAATGATCACACACATTACTGAAATTAATTTGAAAGTGTCAAAATAAGTATACAAAGACATGTGTTTTAAAATTTTATTACTTAAGAATTAGTTTATTGGTAGTTGTTTAATAGGTGCTTTTCTGGATTTTTTTGTCAACAAACACATTTATGATAATATTCATAGCAGTCAGTGGTGTAACATACACAACCGCAAAACCTTTATTGTGAGGGGGTTTAAAGCCTTGTGTTATTGTTTTGCAGTGCTTTGTAAGATCCGGTTTGGGGCTCACACACAAATTCTTATTTTGCAAGGGGCACTAATATGCTCAGTTATGCCATTGATAGCAGATGTTAGTAGAAACAGATAAACTTGAAAACTGACGGTTTTGTGAAATCCAAAAACCAATTTTTGTCTCTGAAAGTTCTAGAATAATTTTTATGATTTTTAGCTTAGAAAAATTGTTGCAGTTGTGACAGGAAAGGTAAAAAATAGCAGGCATGCTATAATGATATTCGGGAAATATGTAGGTTAGGCTACTGCAATTAATTAACAATAGTTCTCTATGAGCTATTTGATAGAATGATTTACTCAATTTTTCATAGATATTGTGTGTTAAGTATTTATCATATTCACAGTAGCTATAGTTTTGTGGCCTGTTTTTTTTTATTTCTTAGTTTGAAAAGAACTATTGTTTATTTGGTTGACAGATTTTAAAAATGTTACTAGGATTAAGGAATCTGAAATCTTTGTCGAGTTTGAGATATTAGCACATCTAAACTGCAATAATTCACATTGACTTTGAAAAATGATTCTGGATCTAAACTTCTTGTTCTCTGATAACTCCTCAAAAAAAGTATTTTCTTCTCTTTCATTTCTGAAAGCATGGTATTACAGCACATTCATTGGCAAGATCTCCGGACTCGTTTATCAAACCATTGAATGAAGTTTGATTTTTTATTAGTGCCTGACTGCTCAGAAGCTTATTATACAGAGTATTTGCTTTTCGTTGGTCATTATTTTTTATCATGCTGTAGTGTTAAAGAAATAGGGTCTAGGATTTTACATAACCAACAAAAAAAAATGGTCATAAGCATTTTATAAAAACGTACCTGTCTAAATGTAGTAATTATATCCTTATATTCGTCATGTTTACCTCCTTCAGTTGAAATTTAACTAAGATTACAAAAGGATTTCATTATTGCTGAGTAACTTTTTTAAATTGCAAATAAGGCATAATTTCATGTTGACCATCCATTTTGTACACAAATCTGGTAAATAATTTCTAAAATACTATTAACTATTATATCTCAGTGAACATAGATCTTTATGTTGAAAATGCGGATTTATACTTATTTCACAAAGTATTAAAAATACATTAAAAACAAGTAACCCTGGTGAATAAATTATTACTATTTCAAATATAATTAATTTATTGTCCTACGTTTTGAGGAAATGTGTGCATTCCTCATTTTATTTTAACTTACGGAAACATGTATAAATTTAAAATTTGTGATAAATGTATGGAATTTTAAAACCCCTACATTCTTAATTTCATAATACCATGACTTAAAAGAACGTAACTCTCCTTTTTTTATTCCACAAATATATTCTCTATTGCGCATTGTTTTACGTGATGTTTCATATATTTTATCAACCATGTAGAATAAATTAGGATGTAATATGAACTTTATTATATAGTATAGGGGGGACTCATACCTTTAGAATTGAAGTAAATCAGACTTGTTGACTGTAGGAAAAAAAGATGTAAATTTGATAATTTGTTTGGAATATTTTCTTAATTTAACATTCTGAAGCGTAAACTACATTACTCTCATACTTTCTGTAGTGACTACGCTACTAACTACAATTAACTCTACCACTCTCTAATAAGAAAAAACTTTATTTACAACTTCTAACTACTCATACCTTATTCATTACTATATATATATATATATATATATATATATATATATATATATATATATATATATATCACACCTTATACACTACTTAACTCTCATAACACCTCAGAAATACTCTACTTAAACTCTCTCATGCTCCTTTCTCTGTCTCGTGATACACACAACTCCCCGCACTCTAGGGGATGATACACTTATACAACGCCGCTGTTGAAACACAGCACCATCTATAACCTCATCATACTACCGACCGATGACCTTACAGGACATCAAAATTTACAATGCACTTTGTACAATATTGCCACACGCATAATTTGCTACAAGTCCCGATAGCCGAGTTGGCAGAGCGTTGGACTGAACTTCCTCAGGTCTCGGGTTCGAATCCCGGCCCCGGCAGATTTATCCAAAGACTGGAATTTTGTTTCCGTTTTTAATGTATTGTTTCTCTAGGTTCTAGATGAATCCAGATCATTCTTTAGAGTGCATACTGGTTATTTCTCGAATATTCCGAAGTGTATAAAAGCAGAGTTCATCGCCAGTTGGGCATGTTCTCAGTCCAGTGTTGTATCGAGCTCCAAGCGTTAGAATAAATCTAATTGTTTGTTTAATTGAACTGTGTACTTCTTTCGAACTCCGTGACAAGTTTGGTGGAGGCGCCGGGTAACAATTACGTCAAACGTGGATAATAGTGACAACCTTCGCAGGAGCCTCCGGTTAAGAGGATTATCCCCCAATTCGGACTGTTAAAAAATAGTAGGAAGAGGACAAAAATGCCGACCGAGCAAGAAGCCAAGCCCGCTGTAGTAACACCTTCGTTACAGCAATGGAGGAGCCCATCGACCTTCCGAGGAGCGCCTGGGGAAGACCCTCTCAAATGGCTTAAAGAGTACGATCGAGTAGCCAACTTTAACAAGTGGGATGATATGATGTGCCTGGCTAACGTTTATTTCTTTCTTGACGGAACTGCGAGACAGTGGTATGTCAACAACGAAGACGCCTTAGATTCCTGGGAAGCGTTTAAAAATGGACTAAGTGGACTTTTCGGTGACCGTCAAAAATATACCAGAAGGGCAGAAGAACAACTAAAATGCCGAGCCCAGCGTTCAGGCGAGAGTACACAGTCCTACATACAAAGTGTATTAGGACTTTGCCAAGAGGTAAATCCTCTGATGAAAGAAGACGAAAAAGTGTCACACCTAATGAAAGGTGTTGCTGAGGATATTTATCAGGCCCTGTTGACGAGAGAAATCAACGACACAGCAAGTTTTATCAAATGGTGCAGTTATATCGAAGATATGAAGCAGAAGAGAGTTGGTCGACCGAGATTTGAAAGGCTTCCAAACGTCGTACCGGTTGCATCCTGACGGATGAGACTGATTTGGTCTCTCTTATTCGCACAATCGTACGGGAAGAAGTCCATCGACTAGTTAACCAGACGCAAGAATCTTTGGACTCCGATCCCCAATCCTTAGAAGAGATCGTTCAAGACGAAGTTGAAAGGGTTTTGGCCCCAGTGTCAACAAAACCTACAGAAACTAGACCACGACCAACATACGCCGCTGTAACCAGGAAATACAGAGCTCCTGTTCAGAAATTCCCACCTGAACCAAGAAAACAGATGTGTGGAGAACGGCTGACAACAGACCTGTTTGTTTCCACTGCGGACGTCCTGGACATGTAATGCGCTACTGCCGAGAGAGAAAGGCTGTCTTTGACAACTCTCGAAACCGCCGACGGAACTTCGACGACGTTGGCACTGAAGAAGAAATACGTCGACCAAACTCTTCTCGCCGTTTTACGCCAAGTCCCACGAGAGGCCGATCCCCAATACGTCGTTACAGATCCCCGTCGCCATATCGCCGATCCAGTCAGTCGCCAGGCCGTAGGAGCGAGGAAAACTAAGGAGAGCGACCTTCCAAGGAGGTGAGGCCGCGTGTACTGGAAATCCTCCGTCGACCGCCAAGATGACTGGTAACCAACTAGACGTAATAATAGATAAGAAGCCGATACGTGCTCTAGTAGATTCTGGGGCATCGTTTTCTGTCATATCCGATAAGTATCGCCGATTTTTAAAGAAAGTTCTGTTTGCTGATGCCAAGAGCGTTATGCTGAAAGTTGCGGATGGAAATTTTGTTCGGCCGATAGGGAAATGTGTTTTACGTGTCCGTATAAACAATCGAGAACTGCCTTTTGAATTTATTGTTTTATCACATTGTAGCCATGACGTCATCCTAGGATGGGACTTTTTAGAGGCGTCTCAAGCCGTTATAGACTGTGGACAAAATGAACTTGTTCTAGAAGACATCTGTCGAGACTCCACAGCGCCTGACGCCTGGAATTTGTATGCCACCAGGGACTATACACTTAAGCCGCATTCTTTAACTAGAATAACAGTATCAGGATATCAAACCCGAGGAGACATAAATGTAGTTCTAGACGGCAGCAAACATTTGCTCTTCGAGAAAAATATTGCTACACCGTCCATGGTATCCACATATCGTAACGGAAAAGGGATGTCTGGGTTACCAACCTGCAGTTCCGAAACCAAATCATCCCTAGAGGAATGTGCATAGGCCAAGCTGAACCACTAAATGAAGGGCATCTATGTGTTATTTCCGACACATCGGGTTGCTTGGATGACCAGCAAGAAACTTCGGAGTCACAGATGAATTGTTCGTTAATGATGTCACCCGAGTTAAGTGACGAACAGAGAAACAAGCTATCCGAACTACTCCGGAAATTTTCTGGGCTTTTCACGAAGACCGACAAGTCGACAGCCGCGAAGACGAATGTGAAACACAGGATTTTTACTGGTGACCATGCTCAATCAACCAACGAGCCTACAGAGTCTCGCCGACTGAAAGACGCATCATTCATGAAGAGGTTCAGAAAATGCTTGATGAAGGTATCGTCCAACCCTCTGAAAGTCCTTGGTCATCACCCATTGTGCTTGTAAGAAAAAAGACGGTAGTTGGCGTTTTTGCGTCGATTATCGCAAGCTGAATAGCGTCACGAAAAAGACGTTTATCCTCTGCCTCGTATTGACGATACGCTCGACTGTCTGAAAGGTGCCATGTTCTTTTCTTCCATGGATCTCCGATCTGGTTATTGGCAAATAGAAATAGACGAAGCGGATCGTGAAAAGACGGCATTTATTACCCCGAAGGCTTATACGAGTTTAAAGTCATGCCGTTTGGTCTCTGTAATGCACCTGCGACCTTCGAGAGAATGATGGACAATTTGCTACGCCATTTTAAATGGACTATGTGTCTTTGTTACCTAGATGACATAATAGTGTTCTCAGAAACTTTTGAAGACCATCTTATACGATTAAGACTTGTTCTAAAATGTCTTCAGGAAGCTGGTCTTAAATTAAATTCAAAGAAGTGTCTTTTGCTGCCCAAGAAGTAAAGATTCTGGGCCATCTTGTATCTAGTAATGGCGTTCGTCCCGATCCCGACAAAATAAAAGCCGTAAGAAATTTTCCCACTCCAAAGAATATACATGACATACGAAGTTTTCTTGGCCTTTGTTCATACTTTTAGAAGATTTATTAAAGGTTTCTGTTATCTCGCCGAACCTTTGCAGTCGTTGCTGAAAAGTGGCGTGGAGTTTCATTGGGGTCCTGAAGAGGTGGAAGCATTTAACAGTCTTAAGAAAGCACTTACTTCGGATCCAGTATTGGGGATGTACGACGAAAGGGCTTCTACAGAAATCCATACTGATGCAAGCGGGTACGGTATCGGAGCTGTCTAGTACAAATTCAGAATAATGTCGAGAAAGTTATAGCATACGCTTCTAGAACTCTGACAAAAGCCGAAAAGAATTATTCCACCACAGAAAGGGAATGTCTTGCCATCGTATGGGCTACCAACAAATTTCGGCCGTACATATTCGGAAAACACTTTACTGTTGTAACTGACCATCATTCCTTGTGCTGGCTCATGAATTTAAAGGATCCTTCAGGAAGGCTTGCCAGATGGGCCCTCCGACTTCAAGAGCATGATTTTGACGTAAAATATAAAACCGGTAAGAAGCATAGTGACGCCGACGCTCTTTCGAGAAATCCAGTGGAAGAGGAAACGGAAACATCAGACAAATTTTTAGCAGTCACGACGAGTATGAACCTTGCGATGGAACAGAAAAAGGATCAAGACCTTGCGAAATTAAAACTTTTGAGCAACTCATCCAAAACCGAAGAATTCAGATTTATCGACGGTATCCTTTGCAGGAAGAATTTTGATCCAGATGGAAAGTTGTGGTTGCCAGTCATTCCTAAACATCTACGAGCAGACATACTAAGGCACTTTCATGACGCCCCCACCGCAGGACACCTTGGTTTCGCGAAAACTTATGACAGGATACGCAAGAGATTTTACTGGCCGGGAATGTACCGAAATGTCGTTCGGTATGTCATGCATTGTCGGGAGTGCCAAAGGAGAAAGTCCGTTCCTCAACGACCACCTGACGTTTAGTTCCCATCCCTCCAGCTATAGCTCCTTTCCATCGCATTGGAATTGATCTCCTTGGGAGATTTCCAAAGTCTGCTCATGGAAACAAATGGATAATAGTCTGCACGGATTACTCAACACGATATGCAATAACAAAAGCCTTGCCGACAGCCGAAGTCGACGAAATAGCGAAGTTCTTACTTGAAGAAATTGTCCTCAGGCATGGAGCTCCTCGAGTAATTATCACAGATCGTGGAGCCGTCTTTCGATCCAGACTTGTTTCCTCTCTCGTCGACTTGTGTAACATTGATCATCGTTTCACAACGGCGTATCATCCCCAAACAAATGGACTGACGGAGCGCTTCAATAAGACCTTGGCCGACATGTTGTCAATGTATGTGGATGTAGAGCAGAAAATTGGGATGAAATTCTACCATTTGTAACCTTCGCTTATAATACCGCTAAACAAGAGACCACAGGTTTTACGCCGTTCTATTTACTTCATGGTCGTGAAGCGGAAACGACACTAGATACAATGCTACCATTCTGTCCTAACGATTTTGATGACAATAACATCACCAAGATAGCAGCCAGAGCCGAAGAATCACGACAGCTAGCCCGAGTGCACACTCTGAGAGCTCAAGACAAAGATCGTCGACGTTACGATTCCAAACACCAAATGGTATCTTACGCTCCCGGAGATCTCGTATGGGTTTATACTCCAGTGAGAAAAGTCGGTCTCTCCGAAAAACTCTTAAGAAGGTATTTCGGACCGTATCAGGTGCTACGCCGTTTATCAGCCGTGACTTACGAAGTACAAGATTTTGATCCTGCTTCACGAAAAAGAAAACTAAGAGAAGTTGTCCATGTACTGCGTATGAAACCGTACCATGATCCCGCCGAGCAAATCGAAACCGAGGATATTCCTCCCAAAGAATCATACAAAGGACCCATCACTCGTTCCAGAATAAAGACCCTTGAACAAAATGACAGCGGGCGCTGTCTTCTTTTTCGAGGGGAGCAATGCCACACGCATAATTTGCTACAAGTCCCGATAGCCGAGTTGGCAGAGCGTTGGACTGAACTTCCTCAGGTCTCGGGTTCGAATCCCGGCCCCGGCAGATTTATCCAAAGACTGGAATTTTGTTTCCGTTTTTAATGTATTGTTTCTCTAGGTTCTAGATGAATCCAGATCATTCTTTAGAGTGCATACTGGTTATTTCTCGAATATTCCGAAGTGTATAAAAGCAGAGTTCATCGCCAGTTGGGCATGTTCTCAGTCCAGTGTTGTATCGAGCTCCAAGCGTTAGAATAAATCTAATTGTTTGTTTAATTGAACTGTGTACTTCTTTCGAACTCCGTGACAATATTATCTTGAGTAAATCATAACTTCAATATAATCAAAATAGAAATATACAAGTATAATACAAAATAGAAATAGGAAATATTAATCATAGATAATAAAATAATAACATTTAGTACACAACATTAACCCATTAACGCCAAACTTAATTTAAAATTGTAATTTTGTTGAAAACTTTTAAAATTATGTTCTAAACACTTAAACTAAATATAATATGCAATTAAACTCCACACCATTAATGTAGGATCCGAGATAATTACTGTCTTATAAATAGGACACTGGGCGGATAAGAAAGTTTTTAACACTTAGTATTTCTCCTTTGTTTTTAGTTACATAATTACGTTTCTGTTCCCTAGCAATTGAACTTTTATATTTTATGCAAAATAAAATGAAACACAAATAAATTTGACATTTTTTATTAAGTTTAAACATATTCACACTATTTATGGTAATTTGGAAAACATTTTGTGCAAAGTGTTGCATTACATTTCATGCAAACTGTAAATTTTTTGCAAAACAAATTTTGCATTTTACATAGTCTTTGTTTTTCTCTTTTACCAATTATATGACTAACTCCATCATGTCTAACAGTGTCCTTTTTCTTAACTCAAGATGAAATTGTATAACTTGGTGTACCTATTTGTTTTTGTACTGTGTTGCCTTTTTTCAGGTGGGCTATTGCAATATGTCTCTTTATTTCTTTGATACTCTTTTTCTCTGCATTTACTATGTTGTAAATAATGCAGGTATTTACAACAGCAATGTCTACAATTTGGGTAAAAAATGGCGAATACCATTTTTTTTCACAGATTTTTATGGTATGTTTCTCTAAAAACTAATCATGAGAATCTACACCACTCATATTTTTGTTATAATTGCTTACGAGACATGGCTGATTGATTATATTTTTTCAGCTTTCCCTTTTCATGCCTTGAAACAGATGTTAGAGGTTCAATTATGTCAAAATTTGTCGCAAGTGTAACGCATTTGTTATCCTTCCATTTTACCGCAGTAATTTTACTTTTCACATCAAAGTAGAAATCATGTGAACCACGGCTAGTCTTTTTGAAAATAGAATCAATTTCAAGGGGACAATGCTGTATTCTGTCACTTCTTATTGTTCCTGTTGCTCAAAATCACTCTTTCTTAGGTCAACTAACAAATTATAGGAATTAAAAAAATTATCAAAATAAACTACACACATGTCCATAAATTAAGGATAATTCAGAATCACACAGAAATTGAACGCAAAAATAAAAATTTCACCTATAGAATTATCACACACATCTTGAAGAAGAATTTGCAAATTACAGGAAAACCACCAGATTGCGGGGATGGTACATCAAAATGACGAGAGTGTAAGAGAGGGGTATATAAGGAATGGTGGCAAAGAAGTAAAATTGTTCACAAGCGATTTAAAAGCCTTTCAGTGCAATAACCGCATAGTTATGGCACAAAGGAAGCATTCGGATGGTTTTTTACGTGGTAGAATTATTGGACGACTGGAATGTGGACGTACCCAGCTGGAAGTATCCGAGGAACTTGGAATCGCCCAGAGTGTCATCTCCAGGCTTTCGCAACGATTCCAAGATGATGGTAATGGGAGTAGATGTTACAGCACAGGTCGCCCCCGAGTTACAACGCCGAATGAGGACCGGTATTTGGCAGTTACTGCCAAAAGAAACAGAAGGAGCACAGCATCAGATCTATCTCTTCAGCTACCGGTAAGACAGTTTCAAAGCAGACCGTGTACAGAAGCTTAGGGCACATTGGTCTATATGCTCGTAGGCCTGTCAGATGTGTTCCACTTACCGCAACTCACTGTCGCCTGCGATTAACCTGGAGTAGAGAGCATGCATTGTGGACACCACAACAGTGGTCTTGTGTGATGTTTTCCGACAAGTCCAGGTTTAGTTTGCAGTCTGATTCTCGCCGGACTTTAATATGGAGAGCGCCAGGTACCCGTTACCACCATTGAACGACACTGTTTACGGTGGTGCAGGATGGCTTGTTTGGGGAGGAATTATTCTTGGTTCCAGAACTGACCTGTATCTTCAGAGTGTAACGATGACAGGCCACATCTATCGGGATGTCATTCTAGAACAACATGTACGTTTGTCATGGGTGCTGAATTTTTGTTTATGGATGACAACACCCGTCCTCACCATGCAAACATTGTAGAGGAATGCCTTCAATCGGAGGATATCACCCGTATGGATTGACCAGCATACTCACCGGACTTGAATCCAATAGAGCATATGTGAGATATGCTTGGCCGACGAATTGCAGCTCGTCAACCCCCTCCCACCATTCTACCGGAGCTTCCTGGGACATTGCTTGATGAGTGGTGTAATATTCCCCAAGTTCAGATTGATAATTTGATACTCAACATGCCTAGGCGTTGTAAGGCCTGTATTGCATCGTCCGGGAGCCATACTCCGTATTAACCATCATACTAACCATGTTATACTGTTTTTTGTAAATAGGTTCTTTTTTGAAATTTGCTCCAGGGAGTAAACATCACAATTTTTATTAATTATGTCAAACATATAGCATCTTTTTTGCTCTTTACCTTTTGTTTAATAAATAGAGTTTAGAAATAAGTCAAATTTGTTTTGCTTCTTTCTCTTTATTGCCTGAACTTCATTATCCTTAATTTATGGACATAAGTGTATATGCCCCTTGGGATCAGTAACTGGCTGAAGCATTTTTTTACAACTCGAGTTCTCAAGGTTTCTTTTGAAAGAACCACAGTCGAAGCAGCATCGACAACTTCCTTGCCGCAATACAAATCAAAATTATAGCAGTAGCCATTGTTTCCACATAATGCCCACATCTTATACCCAATGTATTGCTTGAAGTAATGATGGCCATAATATCGTATCATCATTTCATCAATAGATAGTGCTTGTTAAAAATTCTTCATTTCTGAAAATTTGCGTTCATTTCAGTAATAAATTTTCGAATTTTAAAAGCTATGTCATTTGCTTGGGACTTGGCTTCATTATTATCAACAAAAATGAATCAAAGATTTTATTTCTAAGTATTTATTTCTTGTCATTGAGTTTTTTACTATAGGAACGGGAACGATTAAATCTTCTTCATCTGACCAATAGTCACGTTCACTTTACAGCGTATGATATCCAGAGAAAATTAAAAAAAACGCTAAATGTTTTTAATTCTTCAGTTTTTAAGGAAAAATCTGGTTTGTTTTCCCTTTGTTTGGCGCATTTTTCTGTTTCTGTTAAAATATGCTCCAATTATGTCTGAGACAAAAATTCTTCAAAAATTTCTACGGGCGATAGACCCTCTAAAGTGTTTACAGGTATTTCATAGTTTATTTTTGAGGCATTATTTTCATCAGAAAAATTATAACTTGACGGAACCTTTTTCCAATCTGCAATTAACTCTTTTTTACCTTTCTTACATGTATTTGATCCTGATTCCAAGGAACTTCATTTTTTACTTTTGTTTGATAAATCTGCCTCTCTATGATCATCATGGTTTTCATAAGGTACAGAAATTTCAATACTACCTGCAACGTCTCTTACAGATGGGTCAAGAGTTTGTAAAGGACAGTTTTTGTAGAGATTTTCTCTCGCTAGATGGCTGCACCTGTCAACTGTTTTTCGAATTCTCTAAACGGATATTGGCAAGATAGAAATTAATTCTATTCAAATAAATGTTAAACTTAAATAATAATTGTTAAACTTATTTTATATAAATGCATTTAAATTCTGTTAATTTTTAAAATGGTTTTCATAATTTATATTTCTGTTTTTATATTTTTCTTTACTCATGTAGTCGTATCGATTGTATTATGCTTAACTGCAGCATAACTGTATAAAATACTAAAAACGTGGCATTTTCTGTACAACGTGAAGATCTATCTTTGCCGCCTTTGAATGAGCACGCAGAATAAAATTCCAGTAGATTTTGATAAAGTTTAATGTTTGAATTAAATGAAAACTCAACACACTTGAGTATTATTTAGAGTGCTATGAAACAAGCACCTAATAACTGGTGACCCTGAATTTTTTTTTTTACTGGAAAATGACAAAATAGCGCATTGGCTAACAAGATCGTGGAGATGGCGCCAAGAACAATTGATGCTGCAGTGGTTCAGAAAAATTCCCTAAGAGTGGATGAACTCCTCTCTAAATTAGTAAGTCTGGAAGAACAACTTGCCTCTTTGAAGCTACAACGAAAAGTTCGGAGCTCTAGCCCTCATCACCATCAGAGGAGTAGAAGTCGCAGCAAATCAAGGCGCCGCTACAATCCTCAGGGACGATATTGCTTCTACCATTTCCGATTCGGGAAGAAGTGCCTCCCTGGTAAATGCGTACAGCCGTGCAGTTTCAATGAGCCGGGAAACGAATACCAGCAGTAGACGCCGCGGCGAGTCCTGCTGCCGATATTTTAGGCCGCAAATTCCGATTATTTGTCAAGGACAAAGAAACCGGATGTCAATTCCTTGTGGATAGCGGAGCAGACGTCTCGATCCTCCCTTGGACAAAAACGAAAGGTGAGTGCCAAGCCTCTCAATATAAACTGTATGCTGCTAATGGCACTGAAATTCCAACATATGGTCTAAAAATTCTCACGCTGGATCTAGGCCTAAGACGCCCATTTCAGTGGCCGTTTATTATTGCCAAAGTTGAGCGAGGAATCATAGGTGCTGATTTCCTTCAAAAATTCCAGTTGCTGATAGATCTGCACAACAGGAAATTAATCGATGGAGTAACAAATCTTTCAATTAAAGGAGAAGTTGCTACCATCCAAGAAAATGATGATCTCAGCACAGTCAATAGAGCCTCCAAATATTTCAACCTGCTTAAGTCGTATCCTGATTTAACGAAGCCAAACTTGGTTAACAGAGTTGTTAAACATGAAGTAAAAGCACCACATCCTAACAACTGGCCAACCGGTTTATTCGAAGGCAAGACAACTAGCCCCTGATAAGTTAAAGCTGGCGAAGCAAGAGTTCCAGTTTATGCTGGACAACGACATTATTAGACCCTCAAAATCTCAATGGGCAAGTCCATTGCATTTAGTAAATAAAAAAGGATGGCACATTAAGACCATGTGGCGATTACAGGCGACTCAACGCACAGACAATACCAGATCGATATCCAATTCCTAGAATTGAGGACTTTAATCACATCCTGAAGGATAAAAAAATATTTTCCAAGATAGATCTAGTAAAGGCTTATTATCAGATACCAATTGCTGAGGAAGACAAAGAAAAAACTGCCATCACCACCCCATTTGGCTTGTACGAGTGCAATACTATGAGTTTTGGACTGAGGAATGCTCCTTCAACCTTCCAACGTTTCATTACTGAAGTACTGTATGGACTCGACTTTGTTTTCCCGTATCTTGATGATGTACTTGTTGCCTCATCTACTGAAGAGGAACACAGTGAACACCTAAAAATGGTATTTGAAAGATTCCAGCAATATGGACTTCGAATAAATGTCTTCAAATCAGTGATGGGAGCTGCCCAAGTTGAATATTTGGGATTTCTGATCACTGCAGAAGGTTCTCGGCCATTGCCAGAAAAAGTTCAAGCTATCTTCAACTACAAACTACCAGAAACTATTCATGACCTGCGAACGTTTCTGGGCATGATAAATTTTTACCGAAGATACCTAAAGGATGCTGCTAAGACCCAAGCACCTCTACATGAACTGTTAAAAGGAGCGAAAAAGAAAGACCGCAGAAAAGTGCATTGGACTGATGACACCAGGAGAAGCTTCGAAAAATGCAAAACTGACCTTGCCGAAGCTGCTCTTTTATCATTTCAAGATCTGGACTACCCCTATCACTTTGCACAGATGCATCAGATTTTGCTGTGGGCGCAGTACTCCAGCAATTAGAAAACGAGCGTTGGAAACCAATAGCTTTTTACTCAAAGAAGCTAAATGAAACACAAACAAGGTATAGTACCTATGACCGAGAACTATTGGGAATATACCTTTCAGTGAAACATTTCAAACACCTGCTGGAAGGGAATGATTTTATTATATATACTGACCACAAGCCTCTAACTTTTGCATTTAAGCAAAAAATGAAAAAGCATCACCAAGACAACAACGACAACTTCAATACATTTCAGAATTTAGTTGTAACATTCAACATGTATTGGGTAAAGATAATGTTGTTGCAGATGCCTTATCCAGAATTAATTCAATTTCTGAAATCAACTTTGAGGAAATTGCAGAAGAGCAAACTACTGACGAAGAGTTGCAAAAATTATTGCACAACAATTCTTTAAAATTTAAACCTTCGACATTGCCATCTGGAAAAAAAACTTTGGTGTGACATCTCAACACAAAAATTAGACCTTACATTCCACAAAAATTCAGGTTTCAAATATTCCAACTAATTCATGGCTTAGCTCACCCTGGTATTAAATCTACAGTAAAACTGATGACTGAAAAATATGTATGGTCAGATATTAAAAAGCAAGTCAGAGAATGGGCAAAAGCTTGCATTAGATGCCAAAAATGTAAAGTCAGCAGGCATACAAAATCCAAATTAGGAGAATTCGAACAACCAGATGAAAGGTTTAGTGTAGTTCACATAGATCTCATTGGAAAACTACCACCTTCAGAAGGGATGCAGTATTGCTTAACCTGCATTGACCGATTCTCTTGCTGGATGGAAGCAATTCCTATACCTGAAATAACAGCTGAAATAGTTGGGAGAGCATTTTATGAGAAATGGATTTGCAGGTTTGGAGTACCTGCCAAAATAGTCACAGATCAAGGTCGACAGTTTGAGGCAGAACTATTTAGAAGCATAGCTGCAATATGTGGTGCTAAAGTAGCCCACACAACATCTTATCACCCTCAATGTAATGGGAAAGTTGAACGTTTACATAGGACCTTGAAAGGTGCTATAAAAGCTCACAACAATATTAGATGGACAGAGTCATTACCCACTGTGTTGTTAGGTTTAAGAGCTGCCATAAGACCTGACATTAGTTACACAATTGCACAGATGGTCTATGGTACTTCCATTAAATTACCTGGCGAATTTTTTGATCCCCCTACTATTAACATGGATCCACAGAATTTTGTCGCCAAATTACAGCAGCACATGGCAGAGTTAAAGCCACTGAAGTCTCCTAGCAACAGGAAGCAAAATATCTTTGTGCATAAAGATTTGAAATCCTGTTCCCATGTGTTTCTTCGTATCGACAGAGTTAAAAAAGCATTAGAACCACCATATGAAGGACCATATACTGTACAAAAAAAGTATGATAAGTATTTCACAATCTTAATCAAAGATAAGACAGTAAATATTTCTGTAGATAGACTGAAACCTGCCTATTTGTTAGCAGTGGACAATCAAAATGAACCAACTAGTGTTGGACAAAAAAATGAGATTTCAAATTGGAAAGAACTTTCCCCAATGCCTGATGAACAATCTACTACCAGCTGTGGTAGAAAGATAAAAAAACCAGTAAGATTTAGAGAATAAACAAAATAGCAACTATTATGTATGTAAGTGTTAAAGTTTGAAATTCCTTTCACTTATTACTAGTAAACAGTTATTAAAAATTAGTAAATTTGAAAATCACCATTTATAAAATGTATCTAATTGATTAAATATATACTTGGTAATAATTCTCTTGGTAATGCAATTCATGTACATATAGTGAAAAGTTATAGTAAACACTGCTTTAAATGTTGTAGATATGCTTATAAAATGACAATGTATGTTAATTCCTGGATTTTAGAATTGAAAATTGACTCTTAATTGGTTATATATACATGTATGATTTTTATGCTAGTATTGTGAAATTTAAATAATTATTCTTCCACTATCCTGATATAACCTCATCAGTAAGTTGTAAGCTTAAGTAGAATTGTGTGTAATTTCATAACAGCGAGAACCTAAATCAAACAAAAGCTTTGTAAATAAAAAGAAATTAAAGAGCATGATGTAAAATTTTCCATATATATTCTCACATTCAAATTAATGTATGTTATACAAAGTTCAACTTTATGTCACAAATAATTATTCATTACTACTGTTTTTTACATTGTCGACAGAATTTCCCTCATTAGTATTACAATTTGTGGGCATCTCATCTCTTAAATGTGTTATAGAATGTGTGTTTTTTTCTTCATTGGAAAGTATGTATTTTAACAAAATTATCTATTATGTATTTAATAGTGAACATAAAATTTTCAGGATATCAATATAAATATATGTTAGCATCAAATTCTATGTTTATAAATAGATATGTGTTAGCATCAAATTCTATGTGTAGAAATAATATGTGTTAGCATCAAATAAAATGTGTATAAATAATATGTGTTAGCATCAAATAAAATGTGTATAAATAATATGTGTTAGCATCAAATAAAATGTGTATAAATAGATACTGTTTTGCATAAAAATGCTCAATTGTGGTAAATGGATTGTATTAGTGATTAACTGAGTTATAATTAATTATGTGGTGAATTGAAACTAAAGTTTTCTGATATTCTTTCTTGTAAATAGGAAGTTTTCTGTATGTATATATTATAAAATTACCCATTGTGTATGTAAATATGAAAATTGATTTTTTAACACTATTGGATTTGATATGTTTCATAATATTCAAAAAATTAAGGTGTTGTCATTGCAGAGTAACTTGAAATGTTTTTTTTTAATGGCATGTTAACTTTCATTGGAATATGAATGATTTTTTTTTCGCAAAATATTTATGTACTTTTAGTTTCCCACGTTCAAATATTGACTGAGTTTTGTGTATTTGCAAAAGCATTCTGTAGTTTATTATTTTTTTTTTGAGTTATTGCATATCTTATATATACTCTTTTTTGACTTGGTTTAAATTTGATTGTTGCTCAGTATAAATATACATTTAAAGTAATTGCTGAACATTTTAGTTGTATTTTTCCATGTATTTTTAAGAAACAGGAAGGTAGCTGTGTTTTTAATATTTTAAACTTGTAGCATATTTTGTGCATTAAGACTTCTGTATCAATCCTGTAGTAGTAATTTTGTGTTGTGTAATGCAATGATTAGTAATAATTGTGTTAAAAGCGGTTTGTATAAGTTTAATTTGTAAAAAAAAAAATGAAATTATAATCTGTTCAATAAGTCTGAAACTGTCCCTGCCATATATTTTTTTCTTGTATCGTAACTTTGTTACTGGCAAGGGAGTAATGTAAAGGACAGTTTTTGTAGAGATTTTCTCTCGCTAGATGGCTGCACCTGTCAACTGTTTTTCGAATTCTCTAAACGGATATTGGCAAGATAGAAATTAATTCTATTCAAATAAATGTTAAACTTAAATAATAATTGTTAAACTTATTTTATATAAATGCATTTAAATTCTGTTAATTTTTAAAATGGTTTTCATAATTTATATTTCTGTTTTTATATTTTTCTTTACTCATGTAGTCGTATCGATTGTATTATGCTTAACTGCAGCATAACTGTATAAAATACTAAAAACGTGGCATTTTCTGTACAACGTGAAGATCTATCTTTGCCGCCTTTGAATGAGCACGCAGAATAAAATTCCAGTAGATTTTGATAAAGTTTAATGTTTGAATTAAATGAAAACTCAACACACTTGAGTATTATTTAGAGTGCTATGAAACAAGCACCTAATAAGTTTCAGTGTCATCAAAACCTTCTTCATCTGTTAATTCATCTACTTCAGGTGGCAAAGCAATCATTTTGGATTCTAATTCCTCCGAAAATAGATATTCTACAGCTTCCTCGTCAGTTTTAAAAACTTTTTTTCCGCGACATCTTGAACACCTATGAAATAAACTAAATATCTGAAAATTTAACGAATCCGCCTAGCTTCCTATTTTTAGGACAGCAGTTTAAATTTGTAATTAAAACTAATAAAAGTAAAAATAATTTTAAAACGTTATAAGATATTTGTTAATAGAATATCTGAAATATAAATTCGGAAAAAATATTTTAACTTACCTTTAAAATCTTTTCATACAATTACAATGAAATTCAGCAAGAAAAATCAAATTTAGGGGCGTAGCTACCACTACATCAGAAATATCATTGATACAGGGCCCCAACATGTGTAACTACAGTCCTACCAACAGGGCTCTTATATCTAAAAAAGGGAACTGAAAGAATTTTGATCATGCTCTATTGGTTGGTAACCTCTTACGTTGGCTTGCTAGAAAACCAGATCTTTTTCCAACAATAGCGGGGGAGGGCAGGGTTCTAAGGGTCCCAAAGCCTGACTGACGCAAGTGCCTACCCTTTGTAAAATTCAACGTGGGGGCCCAAATGTTCTCTGTTACGCCACTGTTTTCCAATCTAACATGAATGGGACATCATTGAATGGCAATGACAGCTTCATTCAGAACCATAATTAATCATTGGTCGAAAATATTTTTTTGGGGGTAATTTTTTCCATCTGTGTAAAATGTACCTGAGAGTAATTAAGCATGGCTGTGGATTAAAAACGAACTTGTGACTTGAATAGTATTCATTTATTCAAAATGAAATTTGGGCCAAAAGAAAAAAAAAGCTCATGCCAAAAAGTTGAACAGGTATACCGAAAAATGATGGCTAGGGCTGCTGCACGACTTAAATATGGTTTGCAATATGGATTCAAGATATTTTTGTTGCACTTTGAATTTATAAATGAAATCTATCAAGCTTGATGGCACTGGCGCCTGCCTGGTCTGCCAACCGCTTAATTGACTTCTGCCATCTTGGTTGTATCACCAAGTTCCCATTCAAACGACGTTATTGTAAGGAATAACGTTGCATTACAATTTTGAGTTTTCTGACTGGCTGATGAAAATTGGAAATAATGAAATAAAACAACTAGAAGTTCCAAGAGCACTTTTTGCGAAGATGTTGTTAAAGAAATATATCCTAATGATATAACAATGGAACAAATGAGATAGGGCTGCTTGAAATGATGATGAGAAAAAAAAAGTCATTTTATGTGCAACATTGAAGGAAACTATTTACTCATGGACAATTGTACAGAGCTCTGTCAAAGTGAAGCAAAGATACAATAAAAATTCAGTTATATTTAGAGGAAAAGGTGATTAGGATCATTATTTCTGAAGAGGCAGTAAATTGAAGTATAGATTAGAACTACATAATACATGTAAATTACAGTTTTACAATTTGAGCAAAGAAACTGAACAGGGAGAGTTGTATAATTTATACAATCAGGGTTGGTCCTGTATTAGGCAGACATGGGTAGGTACCCTCTCTAGCTTTTTTTAAAAGCTTTTTTCATTTCGAGTAAAAAAAAGTGAGAAGGCTAAAAATTAATGTTTTGTAATTATTCTGCAATATTTAATTCATAGAGATCTAAAAAAAGAAATTTAATTTACAAAAATAAAGTATGAAGTTTTGAGGTTCTCAGGATTTCCTCCTTTATCTTTCAATTTGCATGTGTAAGAAGAAAGGTTTATTATTTTTTGCATAAAAATTGGAGGTAAGTTAAACAATTTAATTTGTTCTTTTAATTTTTGTCCAATAACCAGGAAATATTTAAGTTCAGTCATTTGAGTGTTAACATAAGAGACTAAAAGTTACGATAAATAAAACTTAATGGTAAGAAATAGTTTCAGAAATTTTTTAAACATATTTGTACAATATGGAAAAACATTAGCTCAGTAGAGTCACAAAAACACTGCCTAATGTGATCCAAAGAATGGCTGAGCTTGTGAAAATGCTGGGTTATTGAGAATGGGCTTCAAAAAGAATAATTGCATGTAATTCATTAGAAAATATTGTGCTGCACTTGTGTCTCATTTGCTTGAGAATACAACAAAAAATAAACCACCCAAATAGCCTTAAAGGAAAAGTTCACACTTTATGTAGGTATAGAGCATTTACTACTTGAAAATAAAGCTGTACGAATACAAAGTATACAGTAATATACCTGATAAGTACTGGCGTAGCTGGTTCTGAATGGGTCCTGTATCAAAACTTTTTCGGGGCCCTATTTTAAGAATGAAAGCCCTGTTAGTGGTACTGCTTCTACACACGTGGGGGGTCCCTGTAGGTTAGGGGGCCCGTCTCATTGATACAGCGGTAGCTACGCCCTTGTTGATAAGGCAACCTCAGACAAAATATTTTGCAAAGGCATAAAGCTGTCTATTATAAGCATTTACACGACTTTGTGATAAATGGTTACCTTTTTCTTATAGAAATGTGTAATGTTATGTTGTCTTCTGTATGTTTTGGTGCTTCAACATAAAAACAATGAAGGAGCGGTAATTCGAATATCGACACAGCTTGTTCAAAATATTTAAATGCAGTTTCGACAACCTTTAGTCCCTCACTATGTGATATTTTAGGAGTGTGTAGGATATGGGTGTCAAGCTCGCTGGACACAACAATAATTTTTGCGGAACAACCAAAATATCGGCAATCAATAATATGTAATAAAATAAGGTAATTTCTCCATAAATAGGAAAGATAGTAGCAGAGATAAGATGTCAAATGTCAGAATGTAAACATGAAATTTTTCTTGTTCTTTTATATATGTTTATTATAATATATTTAAAATAAACTTACATTTCTAAGAATACCAATTTTTTTGCCACTCAAATAAAGTTAAACCTTGTTTATTTGGCCCTAGTGAAGCCTTTGAATTATACACCCTTGATGTAGGGTGACCTTTATGTTAACATCATGACTTTCTGGCACTTTTTCATTAACTACAACTGCAGTAATAGTTTCTGCATCAAACACAATGTCTTCGGTATTGCGAGCTAAAAAATTACCATTAAATGATATATATTTCCTTTTTAAACTAACAGATTCTCCTTTGTGTGCAGATTGTAAAGTACCAGAAACTAGTGAACATTTTATATTAAACTGTATCAAATACAAATCACAGCGTGAAATTTTGAAAAATTTTATCTCCAACCACGGAGAATGGTCTTATTCCTCAATAGCGAAATGTAAAACAATAGAGCATGTTCAAAAAGTTGAAAAATTTCTGACATCATCCAATAGATTCTAAAATTCCAGTTACTCTATACTCTACTTTCATCAATCTCAGTTGAAGCACAACGCGATAATTCAAATTACTGATAGACAGTGCAATCACGAACTGTGTGTTATAACTTGGATTAGAAACTGATCAAAATTTTATCGGAGCATAAGGCGTTAGCCAAGTCTCCACTTTTTCACCCACGCCCACTTTCTGCGATGATCGGTCTCGACCAATCATAACGCAGCAAGCAGGGCATTTTTTCATCAGTGAGCGGACTTCGTCCGCTACTGTTTTTCAGCAGGTATGTCCTGCCCATCGAAATTATTTCACTCTCTAACTAATTCTTTATGTCACTTTCATTAATTCGGCTCTAAATTTATCAATTCTGATGAGGAGGTACGTCCCGTTTTGGGACAGGAACTCCGTAAATTACATGCCACTTGCCACTTTTTCAGTGTTTTCACTGAACTGAACTGATGTCTTCGGTATATATCGAACCACTGTTCCCCATGATTTTCACCTACCAATCAGGACACTCTCTCCCAGGCAGGCCCAATCACATCAGGCCACATATACAATCTAGACATGGGATGGAGGAATGCTTCGCGTTTCGTCATTCCAGCCTTGGATCTTGCCTAAGCAAGTCGAGTATAATGGAAGCTCCGGTCGATGAACAATGTATCACTATGGAGGACCTCGGTCCCATCCAGCCTAAATTCCCTGATGAACAACGTTGCATGCAAATCAAAAGCGTTGCAAAGGAAATCAAGATTTTTTCCATTCGGAAGGACTATGTCGCTAAGATGTTGGAGGTTGAAGAAAGCGACCCCAGCAACAACAAGGAAACAAAAGTGACTTTGGAGACTGAACTGAAGTCGCTCGAGGAAAAGATTGCTACCCTGGAAGGTAAGATGACTGATTATTTACCTTGCCCAATTACCCTCTGTTTTCATAACAATAAGAGTAAAGCGGTAAAAAGAACCGCTGATCCGGTCATTAGACCGGCTAAGTTTACGGCAAAAGCCACTCAAAATCAAAATCAAAATAATAATAGTAAAGTCAATAATAAAAGTAAAATTGATGCGGACTTTGTTTTCCCTACGAAAACAACCAAAACTGCTCCAGCGAAGGAAATAGAGAAAGTCCCAACTAATAATACTTTTGCAGCACTCAACACTGCAAACGAAGACGACGAGGACGTTTCCCCACCCAAATATAAAATAAAACCCATCTTTATGCGTATGATTGATTCATACAACTTAATTTTACAGGAAATTCATCGAAATTACCCGACCGCTACTAATACCCACACTAAAGGGTATATGAAAATTGAAGCGCAAAGCGCTGATGATCATAGAGAAATCACCAACTATTTAAAAGAAAAACAACTTGAGCACTACGTTATTGAACCCCCATCCACAAGACCGCTAAAACTTGTCATTAAAGGACTTCCCGAAACTATTGAACCCGAAGATATTAAAAATGATTTAATATCCAAGGGAATTAATATTCTTAAAGTAAAGTAGCTCAACTTAAAAAATTTATAACGAAAACCCCCTTCCTATCTACATGATAGAGATTGCTCGCGATGATAAAGTCAATGACATTTATCAAGTGCGCAGCTGTCTCTACATGCAGATTAAGCTGGATCCATTTAGAAAAGGCAACAGAATAACGCAGTGCTACAACTGTAATTTCTTCCATCACGCGAGCCAAAATTGTAGTATGAAGACACGTTGTTTGAAGTGTGGTGAAAACCACAGGACAGGCGCGTGTCAAATTAAAGAAAAAATTGAAAATCCGCTATGTATCAATTGTAATGCTAAAGGTCACATGGCCTCCTCTACCGAATGCCCGCTCTTTCCCAAGCCTAGAAAAGGTAAGGAAAATCCCAAGTCGAAAATGTTAAACGACACTTCAATAATTCCCAAGTAATCCCCGGAGTTAGTTACTCCCAAGCTTTAAACCCTGAAAAAAGCCAACAGATGGCAGCACCCGGGAAAACCTCCTCGGCGTCAGAATCTAATGATAATAATAAAAATAATAGTAAAAACACGGAAGCACTAAATGCTATCCAAAATGACTCTAGCGAGTTTGGCTTTCTTCAAGCCATTCTCGAGATAAGAAAAATTTTTGATCTTTTTCCTTCACTTCTCACTGAAATGAAGAAATCTTTTAGTTGCAATAACCCAGCAGACAAGCTAAACTGTCTGCTAAAAGGAGTTTGCTCCTCTTTCAATAATCTAACCGTTAATGATGTATAGTTTCTTTGGGCTCTCTATTTATTCCTGGAATGCTGACGGTGTGAAATCGCGTATTGTTGAGATGCGCGATTTCGTTGATAAGCACGCCCCCGATTTGTTTTTAATTCAAGAGACACATCTGAGACCAGAGGATTCATTTAAAATTCCAAACTATAGATGCTATAGAAACGACAGGACCCACCCAGCCCCTGGCAGGGGTGGAACTGCGGTTCTTATTAAAAACTGTATTCCCCACTATCATGTCCCCACCCCGCCCCAGTTCACTGGTGTAGAGGCGACGCTTTTGATGCTCACTCCTAAAGATCACGAGCCGATTCTTATCGGTTCGACTTACATCCCACCGATAAACGATTATTTTAGAAACCTCGGTGCCGCCCTCGACACCATTTTTAATATTACCAATATGACCATTCTTGTAGGGGACTTTAATGCAAAGCATACCTCCTGGGGCTGTCCTGTTAATGACGCCCGAGGAAATAGGCTCTACAGATACGTTGTTAATAGTGGCATAGATGTAATTGCACCCCCTACCCCTACTAGGTTCGGTACTGCTTCAGCTACTATAATAGATTATGCACTAATGAAAAATCTAAATTGGCCTTGTACCATTGACTCAATCTCTGAATTAAGTTCTGATCATAATCCAATTAAATTAAATTTCCCAAGAACACCCAGCTTTGAAATTCCCCCTCCCCAACTTTACACTAACTGGAATCTATTCACAAAAAATCTTGCAAACAATGATAACTTGTACCTTCCACAGGCCAACTCAACCCCAGAGATTGAGTCCCAAGTCAATGATCTCACTAGTGAGATTCTCACTGCGCATGGTAATGCATCTAAACCTATGATTCACAGGGAGCCACCATTTGTGCAGGGTGAGCTCAAACAACTGTTCCGCGAAAGAAACAGAGCCAGGAAATTATGGCAATTTACCAGATTCCCGCTTCACAAAACTGAACTAAATAGGATTCAAAATAAAATTAAAAGAAAGGTCGGTCTCTACAGACAGCAACTTTGGGAGGAACACCTTACTTCCTTGGATGCCGAAGACGGCTCCCTCTGGGGAACCGCTCGAGCATTCAGGAAAAAGGCCACTCCAATCTCCGCCCTTAATGGCCCAAACGGCGTCGCTCTCAGTGACACAAACAAAACAGATCTTATAGCCAAATCACTCGAGAGCCAATTTCAATTAAACAACATCCAAAATCCACAAAAAGATCATATCATTTCCAATATTGTCGAAACATACATTACTGATCATACTAACAATACTGACCCTATCCCGCCTGCTCTTCCTTCGGAAGTAATTAATTACATTAAAAAGATTAAAATTAAGAAAAGTCCGGGAAGAGACGGAGTTACTAATAAAATGATTAAAAACCTTCCCCTTCTAACAGTTTTCAAAATTACTAATATCATTAACAATATGTTCAAACTTAGATACTTTCCGAATGCATGGAAAACTGCAGTTGTAAGTCCTATCCTGAAACCAGGGAAAAATCCCAAACTTGCGGAATCCCATCGACCGATATCTCTACTACCGATTCTTAGCAAACTGGCAGAGAAAATTATCGCTGCCAGACTTAATGATTACTTGGAAAACGAAAATATCCTTGTTCCGGAGCAGCACGGGTTCCGTCCTCGTCTCTCCACCACCCATCAACTGCTTCGAGTAGTTGAGTATATCAAAGATGGAATTGACAGACATCAATATACAGCTGCAGTGTTTCTAGACATTCAGAAAGCTTTCGACAGAGTTTGGCACACTGGCCTTCTCTTTAAATTAATTATGTATAAAATCCCACCCCCACTAATTCTTCTCCTAAAATCTTATATCAGTGACAGATCCTTCACTGTCAAAATTAATAGAACTTTTTCCCAAGTAAGACCTGCCAAAGCCGGCGTCGCACAAGGGTCCATTTTAGGACCTGTACTTTTTAACCTCTACGTAAATGATATTCTTAAAACTACTAACACAATGATTTGTATGTATGCGGATGACACTGCCATTTTAAGTAGACACTACAACCCCAACACGCTGACACAAAACATAAATGAACACCTGGCTCACCTTGAGATCTGGTTCTCCGTGTGGAAAATAGCACTTAATACTACGAAAACTGAAGCAGTATTCTTTACTCAAAGACGTCCACCCCCTGAAATCACGCTCCAAAACCAAAGAATTCCTGGTCTCAACACACTAAATACCTCGGTGTTATAATTGATAAAAACCTCACGTTCAGACAACACATTACATACGTAAGAAATAAATTTAAAAATGCTACGCGACAACTTTATTCCCTAATCTGCAAAAAGTCTAAATTAAATAGACATAATAAAATGCTTATCTACACCCTGATTTTAAAACCACTTTTAACTTATGCTTCACCAATCTGGGCACACGCAGCAAGAACCAATATCAATCTCATTGAAATTTCCCAAAACGTTATTCTACGACAAATCCTCGATGCACATTGGTACATGAGGAATGCTGACATTAGATCAGCTCTTAACATTCCGACTATCAGGCAAACTATAAGAAAACTAGCTATTAACTTCTTCAGTAATATTGACGGGCATGAAAACCCATCTATTCAAGAGATCCCTACTTATCCAACTTATCCCTTCATCCGTAGACCAAGAGATATCTTGGTCGATCCTGATTTTAATTAATTTTTATCTTTTTTCCCTCTTTTTTCTCTTCATTTTCCAATTTTCAAAATTTTGCTGCGTTCCAACTCTGTTGAATCGCAGTGTGTTCTGATTGGCTGCCTATCCTAGCAATGTACTTATACCCCATTTTCTGAACTCCTGGCTCGGCCAATAAAATCGCTCTCTTTCGTTCACAGCCCTTATTCCCACCTCCTGATATTTTTTCCCGCACTTTCTGATCTCGGTTCTTGCTGTAACCCGATTGGCCACTGTAACTCCGCCCACCTAATGGACGCTTCGAAAAACGATTTTCAGCTCTTAAAAGAGCTTTTTTGATTACTTATAACTTTTATTGTAATTATTTCTCCCATTAAATTTTTTAAATTTCAAATTATTCATAAACTAAATTTTAATCTTAGTTAAATACTTTTCTAAAAAGGGCAATGGTAAATTTTTTACAGTCATCTTTATTCCAGGATAGGAGATTTGAGTCCGACGGGACTATGTGCTCCAAAATTCACCCTAACGTATATCGCGTTTCGTTAACCAGAGACGCCCAGCATCATCATGATTTTCGTTGGCTTTTGCTCATCCAGAAATTCTTTTAGGTCTTTGAGTAAGTTAATATTTTCTGCATTATCATGTTCAAAAACTGCATTTAATCGTGATCAGTTTTCTTCGGGAAAGAACTAATGTAAGTGACTAACGTGTTCCAGACATCTGCAATCAACCCAAAATACGACATTGTATAGGTTAATTTTCTTCTAGTTATGGATATAAGACTTTGGTCATAATCTTTTTGCAGAGAGAAAAGGGAGGGCACAAGTTTGCACATATTTTATACATTTTTACACATGTTGGATCAAAATTTAGAATCTTCCTTCCTTCAAAAAATAAAATATTTGATAGAATAATTTTAAAAATTTTGAATGCTGAGGATAGCTGCTGATAGAGGTCTTAGCTAAATGTTTGTAAACTGATTTCTAATTCCAGTAAAACAGGATGCTGCTTCAAAAAGGATTGATCTTTGATGTAAAGGTGAGAATCATATTTGTCGTTAAAGTTATACTTACAAGGTCCATCACCATTTATCAAGCACAAAGCAAGCTTTTTTAACAGTGCCATGAAATCTAATTTGGGAAATATTTAATTAAAATTTCCTTAAATAAACTACCATTTTATCCTAAATAAGACTAATATAATCAAATAACATACTTTATTCCCTGAATTTATGTACATCACACTTTTAATTAAGGATTGTTTCCAGCTGAGTTTATACTTTTGAACCTCAGTCATGTAACAAGGAGGAACCTGAGCTTCTCATCTAGCTCTCGGACTTTGAGAACTTTAGCTTCGATAGAATTTTTCATTAATTGGCTCCTCTATATGGCAAGATTTTAGTTGGTGCAGGAGCAATGCCTTTTAGGACATTGTGGGACAGACCAGCTACCATGGTCTCTTCATTGTTTGAAAGAGTTATTAAAAAATCAATATATATTTATTTCCTTTTTGTTAGAATGTTGTCAGAATAGTCTGTTTCTTGTGTAAATTATCCTCATCATAGTAAATGTGTAAATCTAACAAATTATAAGAGATATTTTTCTATATTTAAAGCCTTATAAAGCTTTGTTTTATAAAGTCCCTTTGAATTTTTTTTTTTTTTTTTTTTTTTGTAATATCAAAAATCTTTTCCATTAGTATATTATTAAACATTATGTTGTCTGTGAACAATATCTTTTTTTTTTACTCTTTATATCTGTAATTATTTAACATAAATATAGGCCTTACAGTGCTTTTTTTTTCAATTTCATATCTGCTTATTGTTTTGTATACCATAATATAATACACAAACCTATAGAATTCTTCTCCAGTATTGAATTTTATATTTTATTATCTTCCTGAATTTCCTGTACATTGCTTTTATTAACCTGTTCATTATTATAAAAAATGAAAAATGCTGGTATATATTTTCAGTAACTAAAATGTTTAATATACATTTTAGATTTTGATTTGCTATCTGAAAGCCAACTACTTTCTTTTGATTTCAGAAGAAAAAAAAATTTAGCTGATTCTTTTTAAGTTGTGATATCCAGCTAATTTTTTTCTCCCTTCATAATTTGTTATGTAGAATACAATTCAACTTATATTCTGAACAGTGTATGTATATGTTGTGAAATAATTTAATTTTTTTTTCTTTTACAGAAGTATGCTATAAACTGATATTCTGAACAAGAATGCAAGACCCATTTTCTTCATTGTTGTTTTTGAATAGAGATTTGTCGCTACATCTGTAAAAAAAACTTACACATTTAAAATTAGCAAAATGTTTTTCTCTCAAGGGAACTCAAAGCACCATTTACATGCTCGTGATAATGAAAAGCCTTATGTTTGTGAAACGTGCAACCAGGGTTTTTCTCAAAATAGTGATTTAAAATTACATTTGCGGATTCATACAAAGGAAAAACCTTATGTTTGTGAACTGTGCAACAAGAGGTTTTCTCGAAATAATAATTTAAAGGAACATTTGCGGATTCATACAAAGGAAAAGCCTTATGTTTGTGAACTGTGCAACAAGGGATTTTCTCGAAAAAGGTGTTTAAAAATACATTTACGTATTCATACAAAAGAAAAACCTTATGTTTGTGAACTATGCAATAAGGGGTTTACTCAAAATGGTAATTTAAAATTACATTTGCGGATTCATACAAAGGAAAAGCCTTATGTTTGTGAAATATGCAACCAGGGGTTTTCTGGTAATAGTAATTTAAATAAACATTTACGGATACATACCAAGGAAAAACCTTATGTTTGTGAACTGTGCAACGAGGGGTTTACTCAAAATAATAATTTAAAGGAACATTTGCGGATTCATACAAAGGAAAAGCCTTATGTTTGTGAACTGTGCAATAAGGGGTTTACTCAAAATAATAATTTAAAGGTACATTTGCGGATTCATACAAAGGAAAAGCCTTATGTTTGTGAACTGTGCAACAAGGGATTTTCTCGAAAATGGGGTTTAAAATTACATTTGCGGATTCATACAAAGGAAAAGCCTTATGTTTTTTAACTGTGCAACAAATGTTTTTCTCGAAAGAATCATTTAAAATCACATTAACAATGTCATTCAAAGGAAAAAATTTAAGTGTGCAACAAGGGTTTTTCTTAAAATTATAAGTTAAAATCACATTTAGGGAAAGCCTTATGTTTATAAACTGTGCAACACAAACGTTTATCTCAGAATCAGAGTTTAAAACAACTTTTACACATTCATATGAAATAGAATGTGCTGCTGGGGGCTTTCTGAAACTGGTCATTTAAAGCACATTTTTATTTTCATAGGAAGGAGAAAATCCCACATATTTGTGAAATATACAACATTTCTTTAAGGTGTTAGTTTTAAAACCTATGAAAACTCAATTGTTGAATATGTTTAAAAATGTAGTATTTCTTTTGTTATACCTTTTAAAAATGATATTTTCTTTTGTAACCAGATAGAAAATTTTATATATAGGTTTTTGCAAAGAAAACTGCTTTTTTATGTTGTCTTTTTATGCTCAGTATTTTAAGAAAGAAATTTTTTTATTTGATTATGACTTGTATATTTTTATATGAGAAAACATAAATGAGTAAAATATTAATATATTTGTAATTATGTTGTTAAATGTTATATTCTCGTATAGCATTAAATGAATAAATTTAAATGTAAGTCAAACTGTTGAAAATTACTCATTTGGATATTTGTTAAAATAAATTCCGTATATTCAAGTATGTTGTGATTTATCTATATTTCTGAAATAATTGGGTGTACTTTCAATGTGATGATGCATAATACTTGTGTTAAAGATATATACAGTCAAACTCCGATTTTATGAATTTTTCTTTTCCCCCAATTAAAGTTAAGGCAAAACCCTCTATTTAACGAATAATAAACCCTAAATTATTTTAGCTGCTGAAATTTTTTGTTATTAGTTTGTATTACAAAAATTGAGGTTATTTTTCTAAATGGCATATTTTTTTTGTCCAGAACATCAAAACTTTTTGTAAGCAGCAAATTTCAAGGAAAGGACGAAAAGACCATTATTAGTCATGCCAGTGAGCCATGAGTGTAAACAATCGCGTGAGTCTTGTGTAGGACAGGAAGGCCTAATCCACAAAGCAGTATTTTTAAAGATTTTAACACTTATGATACATTTGATGACTGACTGCCTGGTTTTGGAACTGAAATAGTGGAAATTGTTGATTTGTCTTACTCAATGAATGGTGATCTTAATGCTGAAATTCATAATGAGAGAGAGAAACCCTATCAAGACTTACATTTTCTAGTGTTTTACATTGTTTGGAAGATGTGCAAACACACCTCTGTTATGCAGCAGGATGTAAATGACGCAGTGTATTATTTTCTGCATGAAGTCAAAAAAGTCTTTCGAGTTAGGAATCAAAATGATTTATTCGTCAGCATTGTAAAATTCTTTTAACTGGTGCATAATATTTCACTGGTAATTTTTTTATCTGTTAAGTAAAAAGTCCGTAATTTCTAACGTTGTATATTTTTTGTGTAGTTGCTTATAGAATTTCCAAAATGTAAGTGCGAAAAATTTGTATTTTTTTTTTTTTTTTTTTTAGAATCTGATATAACGAATAACCTCGAATTAGCGAACAGAATGTTCGGTCCCAAAGTGTTTGTTAAAGTGGGGTGTGTCCGACTGTATTTCAAAAATTCATTGGTTTTTATATTAATCCTCCAAGTGTTTTGCACGTAAAACCTCCATTCTAAAGCTGCTTCGAAAATGCACCACCTGTATATTTTTGTCTTCAAGTAAGATTCTCAAAAGCGGTTAAGCCGTATTTTTCTGAAATCCATTCCCCCCCTTTAAAGGTTTAACATCTTGAAAGATAATGGAGTAACTTCATGGACAGACTGACGCCAGTCGGTAATCACGTGATTCCAACGTCAATAAACACCACGTGTGTTTCATACCATTGATTTTCCTATACGTTTGTTGATGTCGTTTTTAAATCTTAATTTTATCTAATTAAAAACATATATCATTGTATTTTTTGCATTATTCTAGTATATATATTTGTTAGGAAATAATTTTAACAACTCTTTGATATAATTTTTGTTTTATTCTAATTTATTTATCTAATTAGGTAATTGTCTACTTCCGACTAGTGTTAGCTGTTATATTTATTTATCCTAGTTCGGTTGGATCCTAGCATTTATTTATAGTTCATGGTACACTTAGGTATGACTCTTAGTTATTTTTGTTTTTAATTAATTAGTAGTTATTTATTAAATAGTTTTGCACAAGAATGGTTGACAGTATAGAATTAAAACTACTTTTTTAAAATTGTATGATTATCGAATAACATTGATATCATTTCTTTAAAAAAAGCTCACACCTATTATTATACAACACAGTGTCAGTTAGGTGTGAATAATATAAAAAATGTCTGTTTGTAATTTTAATTAATAATTTAAAGTCAGGAGAAAATATTTATTCTGAATTTTTTCAATTTGATGATAATTTGTGGGAGGAATGTTTACAAAAATTAAAGAAATGTTTTTGATTTTTACCTTCCACACACAAATTATTGATTTCTAAATTATTTATAATTATTCTTTGCTGTTAAAATTTAATGCCATTTCTTTCTTTAAATTAAAATACAATATTCTTAAGGGGAATGAAACCATTACAAAAGGGGTAACAATTTTTAGAAATGATTACATTTAATTTGATATGTTATTGTCTCATTTTTTTGAAGTACATACCAAACTTGCAAAAAAGTTTATTTCTTGAAGCCTGTGTACATAGAACATTAGTTAATATGAAAGTTTTAGATAAATGAAGAGAATTATCTTTTGGTAAAAGGGTTTTTTTCCATCCTTTTTTGAAATCTCAGTGGCTACTTAAGAAGTAAGTATTTGTTTATCCATGATTTAACTATTTTCCTTTTTTGCACAAATCCTTAAAATAGTTTAATTCCTGAAAACTCAGTAGTATGCATGTAAAGGTAATTAAGGATGCGAGCATATGATTCATGTACATGTTTCCTGTGATGAAAATTGAATTTTTTTTACAACTTCATAAATTGCAAATTGTATAATAGTATGGCTTACCAATGGGGACATTAAACACTCTATGTGAAGCATTATAAGTGTCAGACATTTGAAATAATCCCGTAATTTTGGTTTGATTTATCAATACTATAGGAAGTTCTTAATTTTTTTTCCTTTGTACTTATATGCTACTAGCTGATAAACCTGTTCTTCACACAGGTGTGAATTTATATATATAAATAATGTTATGCATGAAATTTCTCTCCCTCCCCTCCAGTACTTCATTATTTAGAAATGGTAAATAACAATTTTCTAAAAAATATATTATATTTACTTGAGTTTACCTACCTACACTTAAAATTCAAATTAATATTTTATTTCACTGTGGAACAGTTATTTGTTGAAAATGAATTTTTTTGTTTACACAATGTATTGCGTATAAATACTTCATATATATTTTGTACAATATTATGAAGCATTTAAAGCTATTTGAAAATGTTTCTAATAAAATAACATTCCTATCTTTGACTGTCTGATTTACTTAGTAATTATCTTTTAAAAATGTTTGGAAATTTTTTAGAAATGATTGTATAAAGTAATAAAAGAAAATACAATTTCACTATTAAGTTAAAGAAATAAATCATATTAATATATAATTTTTAAAAAATATTCAATGTAATATGAACTTCATCTTTATATCTTGGCTACTAAATATTATGCATTGATATGCGACACTTGGATCACAAATTCAGATTATTAATGCGAGTATGAACTATATTAAAAATTTACATTACAAATTCAATAATTTTTTTAATTGCCTTTGTATAAAGTGCTTATAACATGTTGAATAACTTGTTATAAATAATTGTATAATGTTAAAGAATATTTCATCAGAAAAAATACTATAATTTTCACAAATTCAATTTAATTTCTAATTGAATTGCATACTTCTCTAAGCTATTGTTTATCTCATATTAGATAGAGTTAATATGAAAGTTTTTGATTAACAATAAATATTTATCCTTTGATGAAAATGAATCTTATTTTTATAACACAATTAATTGCAAATAAGATAAAAACAATTTAATACAATATGGAAATAAATAGTTGAATAAAATTTCCATTCACAATTTCTACTAGTTATGTCTCTTGACCAGATATTTATGTTTAGTGTTAAACACTTGAGTTCCATTTCATGCAAACTTAAAACTTACTTGGAAAAATGTATTGGCATTTTATTTTGTTATCACTAATATGTATCTAAAGTGTCCTTTTATATATAATTATACTTTTAAAAAAAAGAAATTGATCATTATAATACACAAGAGCCCAAAATTTATCTTCGAAACACACAAAAATAACAGTGATTTTGACCAATTAACCTCTTAATAATTTTGAAAAAAGATTCTCTGTAATTCCCTTCGATAAATATAAAATTGATCAAAGTACTCTTCTTAGGTCAATATTTGCAACAAATTTATTCAGGACATATATCATGAGATTTAATTTTGCAAATGTATAAAATAAATCTAATCTCTATAATGATAAATCTACAAATTGTGCAAATACCAATAAATGCATATTTGTTATACATATGTAGTAAAAAAATTTGTATATATGTGTGAGACAGTTTTTATACCATACAGTCAAACTCTGAAAAACATATGTGTTAAAACCACGCAAATATATTACAATTTTTATTTTTTTCTAAAAGAATTATGAATTGAAAAATGACTTTTTTTTTTTATTTTGGTCTTGTAGGAGTGTGAGCAGGACTTTTATATTTAATATATGGACACAAATTTATATTCTACTATATACACATTCTAATTTAAAAATTTTAATGCCTTAATTTTACAATATTTGGAATTCAATTCTCGATAAATCATATATTTTACCTTAAGTAGTGCAGCGAATAAAGATTTTTAAAATTTAGCACAATTTTTTTATGTGTAATTTTACAAATGGTAAATGATAATTTTGATTTCTAATGTTTGAAAGTGGTTCTTATTTCATCAACTAGTATGAACATTAACAGAGCTGTAATAAAGTAAGATATTTTTCCATTTCTTTATTTTTTCTTTTCCCCTGTAATATTGTAAAATTACTAAGTAAAATAAGTTTTATAAATATGTATACTTCTTTTTGATATATGTATGGTTACATATCAGATTCTTGTGTTCTAATTTTAGATAATTAAATGCTGAAGTACCTCTGTTAACTACTCTGAAGATGTGTAACACATAAGTAAAATTTAAGTTAACTAAACATAATATGTTCTCAATATAACTTGATGTAAAATAAACAAATATTTGCTTTTAAATATTGTAAGTCTACATCTATCCAAAATTCTTTTTGAAGAAGTTTCATTTGTCTTACGGTGTTGAAAACATTATTCAAAGAGTGGTCAAACACTGGGAAGATGCTATATAATCCTCACGCTTCACCATGCTATCAAAGCACTTTGTTATAATGATATTATGAAATGATTTTTTCTTTCTAATTATCTTTTCTATAACTGATCGAGCAACCATTTCAGCAAAATAAGACATTTTAGAAAGTAAAATGTAAAATCTTTAAGAACATAATAATCGTATGCAATAGTAAACAAACGACGCCGTATTCACCGGTTGACGGAATCACGTGATCGTGACGTCACATGAATTTAGTCCATTAGGGACTGTGGAAGCTTTGTGGCTCGCAGGGAACCCCGTGTTTTGACCCAGGAGCAATCGCAAAAAATCGGGGAAGAATTTCTTTAGGGCCCAGTTAGTGTTTGTTTGTTAGCTTGATTTGAGATTTTAAATTTTTAGAAAGTCCCAACGCATAAATAAAATATGTTAAAATTCCCTTTGGGTTTCATATTAAAATTGGAAACCGTAACAAGTTGGGGCGTATCAGAGCAATCTGCTATTTTATATAGTTAGACAAATTACTTTTTTAAGTATATTCTATTGCTTCATTTTTCTTATCTTAATCAATGCTTTCAGTTTTTGAAACATGATTATTTCATTATAAGACACCAAAAATAATAATAAAACACCGAACACTTTAAGATTTGAATCCTTTTAAACTTTCCAACTGCTAAAAATGAATAAATTTAAACTTCATCAAATAATTTGAAACATTTTCTTACACTTTGATAAATGAGAAAAAAAGCTAATTCAGACCTATTAGTTTTTTTTATTATTATTTATTCTTCCTAGATTTCAAAGCCAGGTGTTCAGAGAAGTTTAAGTATAGTACCTAGAGTTATATATTGTTAAGATACACCGAATTATATTTGAATTTTAAGTGCTTGAACTTCAGTTTACATCAAAGAGATGCAAAGATGGTACACAGCTGAGCTACACTATCTGGGATAAGAAACAACAACAGTTGCTTGTGTGGTGACCGATTCCGGCCGCGAAAAATTTGATGGGCCCACTGTACTACACTTTTACTAGAATCAAAAGACAAGCAAAAACTTGGAAGTTTTTAAAGTTTTCAATTAAATTATATCAATTATGTTTTTCAATATCTCCAATAAGTGTAGTGCAGGTAGAATCTGAGGGCTGGGGGTTTTTCTTTTTAAATTTCTGCAATCATTTAACTTTTGGTACTGAATTTATCAAACATCAGAAGTTTTAAGAAACACTCCTTCAAAATTTCTGTATCTCAGTAAACAATTTCATATATTTATTAATAATATAACAAATTTAATAGGATGATGCATTTATTGTCTTTGCATTTTCTGACATTGCCACAGACAAAATATTTTATTGCTATTGCAAAAGGTTCTTTCAAGAATGCCAATTTATCACTTAAAACAGAAACTCAAGGAAAAGAGCCATTAAGCATTGTGTTCAGTGCTAAATAATGAGCAAAATTATATTTTTTAAATATATTTTCAGTACAAATCAAATACGTTATTAACCCTTTCGCGGGCACAAAGCTAAAATACACTTTTCTGGGATAAAGTACTTGATAAATTTAATATTCTCATCCTCTATAAGCATTATTTAGTCACAAAAAAAAATTTATCTTATCAGGGTTCTTTTTTCATCGGAAACACAAATATTATTCATCGGAATTTTATATTCTTTTTTATTATTTAACATTAATTCTAAATGCTATTTCTGTGAGGTTTAAAATTACAGTTCTTTTAAACAGTTTTCACTTATAGCATTTATCTATAAAAAATCATTTTACATTTTTGAATACAATGTCGTGCATGCAATTTTACTCTCCTTGCAGTTCAGCTATTATATCAAGAATGTTTTATTTTTTAAAAAAATGAACTCGTGCGAAGAGCCAGTATACGTTTAATCTTATCAGTACTGAAGAATTTATTTTATAAATAATTTCTTAATACTAAATTAAGAACAAGTTTAATAATTATTAGTGACTTTCATGGGCTTGTCTTTTAGAGCAAAGTTTTTTAAAGGAAGATTTAATATCAGAAATTGACACTTAGAGTTATTTTTCTATATTTAGCTGAGATCTATATTTTGTGTCTTCAAAGCAGCCACCGCAGAAAATCCGGTTTAACAAAGATAGGATGTTGAAAATGGTAATAGAGTACGAAGTGCTTTTGCTTTCAGTGCAGTAAATTCATCATCCACCTCTACCCAAAATTCAAAGAGGGATTTATTACAAAATTGCCTTTTAATTTTTCACTGGATGTGAAATCTAGGAAGATTACTTCTTCGGAAGTTGAGAGCCCTTCTGGAGTATCTTGAAATAGATCTCTAATCCACTCGCAACTTACTACTCAGTTGTCCTCATCAAGAAAATACCTTTTAAAATTCTTTGCCAACATGGCTAAATGATTTTACATGGTTATAAAAACAACTTTCACATGTTGTTCTTCAGATTTTTAAGTTTTAACATAACGATCTGGGCATTTCCCCCCATCATTTACTTCAGTAGTGGTAAATCCAAAATTTTAAGTATTTTTGAGAATATTTCCTTGATTTAATTTTCGGAACCATGCTCGGCTGTGTACTTGTTGATCCTTTATTATCGTCGAATGTTTGCTTACGACTTAAAAATATATGTATGCTTTTGTTTTAACCTACTGCCGTAAATATTTAATTACCGTGAATTACAATTAACATGCAAATTAGAAAATGTACATTCAAGCTAGATTCGGTAGCTATAGAAGTATTGAGTCGACCCCCCCAAAACTGACTGGAATTGTACGAGGAAAAGCATTTTTACATGTTTTGCGCAGATGTCCGATAGGTTGCCCAGACTCACGCAAACGTACCCGATAATGCCAGATGTGATGGATATGATAGAGAGCAACATAGACTAGACTATTTTTCCAATGACATTTGTACTTTCTAAAATGTCATTGTACTTTGAGAAATGGATGCTTAAGGAAATAAATCCTAATTAAATATATCATTTTGCGATCTGTTTCAATTTAAAAATTAGAGAAAGAAATATAACATAATAATAAGTAAGTAATATATATTTTAAGTAATTTTCTTAAAATATATATTACTTAAAAGTAACATGTACAAAATTTAATACTTATACAGTTTATAATTGAGATCGCATTGTAGCTTTAGCGTCAAAGTGCATTTTTATTGCAGTAAATACATTATTGTTGTACGGGGGGACAAAAATTATGATTGAAAATTGGGTCGCCAGTATTGAAAGTAACGCCGGGCGGAGTGGGGGTGGGGTGGAAGTCATTTTGAAAAAGAGTATTAGAAGTGCTGATTTTGTAAAGGAAAGGGAAAATTTATAAAAGTAGAGAGAAAGCCCGTGCAACGCCGGGCCATACAGCTAGTTCTATATTATTGCTTGATTATTATTTTTGTTTGTTACTATTTATTCATTACTCCAATTTAATTATTATAGTAAAATAGCATATTAAAAAGAAGTCACCTTCTTAATTAGGCCATTCCAGGTAAGATTCAAACCCACGACCTTTGGGTTAAAAGTCCAACGCCCTATCAATTGCACTACAGGAACATAACGAACGATTTTCCTTTTTTCGTATGGTGTTGGACTATTATTTTTGTCTGAAATGGTTGATTCATTTATTAAATATAATTGATGAATTAATATTTGAAAAAACTGCATTAACACCAAATGCTATCCCTTATAAGTTTAAAAGAGTTTATTTGAACTCTCAATGGATGAATAAAAAGAATTTCATTAAAGATTGAAAACTGAACAAGAGATATATATATATATAATAGACGTTAT
>BMAU01000514.1:0-145135 GCA_019973935.1 Trichonephila clavipes | reverse complement strand
TATATATATATATATATATATATATATATATATATATATATATATATATATATATATATATATATATATATATATATAGGGACATATACATACACATAAATGAAACTTTAAGGTCTTAGGAAATCACTAGAAAATTATTATTAATACAGGAGGTAAATTTTCAAAACTTAGAATGAATGAAGAAATGAAATAAAAATAACAATTTAGTGAGATCCTTGCGCTTAAAGTTTGTTGCAAAGAGATGCATTGCAAAAAAAAAATTATATGAAAAATGTTTCTAGAAATGGATACTTCTAAAAATGAAATTAATAAAAATCACCAACTGAATATCACTAATATTTATTCAATTTATGTATTTTTAAAAACGGGATTTTTATAACAATTTTACAGACGTTTATTTTGAATTACCTCCCAACGATTAATAGTGAACGATACTGCAGAAAATTGAAAAAACTTAGATCCCAACATTTATTATTTCGTACCATTCAAAACAAATAAGACGATTGTGTTTAGAAAGAATATTTTACTGTCACGAGGACAGATATTTAATACTTTTAATACAATTTGTCTCATATTACATAAACCAGTAGTGAAAAATATTTTTTATCATTGGCTAAATTACGCCCTAAATGAGTCCTTTTTGAATTGCCCCCCTCCTTCAGAATCAAACTGTCCCTTGAGGGACGTAGACCCCACGTTTAGAAACACTGCTCAAAAACGACAACCCTTTAAGTTCATATGGATTGGCATTTCTATAAAAGAAACGATATTTCGATGTATCTAAAAGTCTACATTTTTTTAAAGCTTTTATTTTTATTCTAGGGGTATAACACGCACTCGTAAATTTCGATAGTATTTTTTTGCTTTCAAAGTGCGCGTTATAAGCTGGATACGGTAGTAAAAAAGTAATAAATTAAACAGAGTAAAAAATCTATATTTTTGACAACGTCGCTTTATTATTCATGTAATAATTTAAAAATTAATAGAACTAAATTAGCTCTAATGAAAGTTGTGCACACAATGTTGTGTTACATTGTCACTTTGAGACGCTTTTCAACATTTTCATGGAAAGTAATGACTGATAATCATACATTTAAATCTACAATTCAGTTAAATGAATTATTTGATATTAATTATTATTCCATTTGCCTACAAAAATTCAAATGTCTTGTTTTTAAAGGTATGTATTATTCCATAAGTGCATCTAGTTAATCGTTTTTCATGTATAAATCTTGAAAATGACGACTGGCAGTGTTTAAACTTTTATCCCTTTAAAATAACTGGTAAAGAATTAAAAGATTCCAGATACGATAATAATGTACAAGTGAGATTTTGGTGTATTAATTAATATTATAGATTTGTGGGGGGGGGGACAGAACTAGAATTAATTTGTTTGTGAATTATCAAATTTTAAAAACATACGATGTTATTTTTTTATTCTTTCAGGTTGTTCTCTTGTTCGCTCTTTTTGCACTTACCTCCGCCTATAAGATGGGGGGAGGAGGAGGTTATGGTGGAGGAGGTGGTGGCTATGGAGGTGGAGGTTATGGTGGAGGCGGAGGCTACGGAGGAGGCGGAGGTAAATACGGCGGTGGTGGAGGAAGAGGAGGTTATGGAGGAGGAGGACATGGAGGTGGAGGATGGGGAAAAGGTTGAAGTACCTCGCAAACTATTTAAAGCGCTTGGAGTTCCAAAACACAAGGTAAGAAAACTGCTCCGTTTTGTTTTACTTCAAATTAAATGTATTTTAATTAGATAATTAATAAAAGTATGGAGATTGTCAATTCATAAAATGCACGTAAAAATATTACATAGCCCACATTTCAATGGCTATATAGGTCCATCAAATAAGCGTTAAATAACACCAACAAAATAACTTAGTAAATATCTTTCGAAAAGTAATCTTGAACAATGATACTCTTAATCGCCCTTAAATTAAATGTAAAAAATTGAAAACAAATTGTGCTAGAAGTTTAGATGAATTAGCAGTAATATTTAAAGCAGCAGAAACTTTGAGCTAGGCAACGATTCGAAAGTTGCCGTTTTTTTAAGCAAAAACTAAGAAAAGGAAATCGAAAGTAACGATTCTTTTGATGATTTCAAAATAAATTTCCTTTAAAAATAAATAAAATGTACGTAAAAAAATTAGAATATAATAATATATTAGTTGTGAAAAAGATTGAGTTTTTATTCAATATTAAGAGTTAAATATTTTTTGTAAAACAAGCTTTCACATGTCTGGGATTTTTAAAAATAAGAATATAACATGCAAGAGAAGGAAACCTTCTACTTCTTATTATCTCTTTACCTTTAAAAAATATTTAATACCAACAGACATATTTATTTTCTATTGCCTGGAGAATGAATCATTCAAGAAAATCTCTACCAAACAAAATTTTAAGAAATGACAAAGAAGTTCGTTATCGATAGTATCTTCCATATAAAACAATAAAGGACCTAATAGTTATATGAAAATTATGTTTCTTGATCGCACCGCTATTTTTTATTCCTTTTTATACCAGATCTTTTTATTTAAATCAAAATGTTATTCAAATTAATATACAGCTTATAGTAATTATAAAAAATCTAATAATACAGTTTTTACTAACTCAAATACAGTTTTAATGTAGCAAAGTGTTATTACAACGTATTGATTTAAGTAGTATTAAAGCCATCACTACAATTTTATTACTTATTAAATAATATAGGAAAAAAATAGAATAAAATTAAAAATAAAATGTTCAAATAAAAACAAAATTTTATTCATAATTGCGCATCGTGATCATTATTAGTATGAGAACAGTAAAATTATTTGTATTATTATATTTTTACTATAGAAAAAAAAGGATTACATTTTATGAATAAAAATTAAAAATTTTGCTAAAAAGGTAAGTTTTATTAACTTCATTAGTGTTAAGTTAATATTTTGGATTAGTTTAAGTTGGAATTACATTTTCTCCTTTATTTTTTTTCAGGTCGTAAGGCAGATCTAAAGATGAGTTGAAGCAATTACGACCGTGAGAAAATTTCTTATCCATGTCAAAATCTTTTTAAATTAAAATTCCTATTTTTCTAATTTTTTTTCGTTGTGTTTATTTAATATAGCTCATAAAAAGTGTCTAGAACTAAAAATTGCTGTCGTAAAAACAAGAAATATTTTGAATACGTTTCTCCATCTTGCAACATTGGGTCAAAAATAGTTTCTAGTTGATTTCATTGCATACATAATTTCTCTCTTCGTCCTGAATAATTACATTCGACATTCAGAAAAAAATGTACCCATCTGTTCTATTGTTAAATAAATTTTACTCTTATACAAATAATGAAACTAGAATTTTTCGCTCATAATTCTTGTTGATAATATATTGCTGGAAAATATATTTCGTGTAGTATAAAAATGGAGCTTACAAGTCTTAAACTTTTAAATGACACAGTTGATTTTATTTCTTCCTGTTTGTTTCAAAATAAACAATAAGAAAAGATATATACAGGTATTACATTCTAAATTCTTATATGCAGATGGGGATGACATATTGGTTAGATTGCTCTTTTTGTAAAAGTAAATTGTGCCAAATACTACTTTAAATCAGTAATTCCTTAATCATATATACTTATTATTCAACAAAACTTAACTTTCAGTTATAAAATATAAAACATTTATTATACAACAAATCACGAAACATTTTGCAATAAATTAAATAGCTTTTACAAATCAATGTGTGATATCTGTTAGAAACCTTATTTTTCTGCATTTAAAAAAAAGGAATCGTGACTTTATATTATTCGCTCTGAATGAAACCTCAAATGCATACATCTCTTCGCTTTGAAATAAAAGAAAAAGGATCACTAAGTGTTTTTCTTTCGGCAGATATTTTAATTAATTGATTGCTTTCAGAAATTGAAAATTCATTTCAGCTATTTAACAAAATTTTTAAAAAAATTTGAGTTTACAAATTGGACTAAACATTAGTATTAAACACAATTCATTGGGAAAAGTTTGACTTAAAGCGATGAATTGATTTAATTAAAAAAAATTAAAAACACAACTAATTCTTTTTAAAGAATAAGATTAAATCTTTAATCAATTAAGGTATCCCACTACTTACGACATTTTTAAAAAAAAAAAAATGGAGATGGGGATTTTTTTTTGTGCTTTTTAGATTTATTTAGTACATTTTAACAGAATCGGAAAAAAAATTGGTAAAAATGTTTATATACAAATCCTCAAGTTATCATTTTTGGTGTGTTACTTTGCTATTCATTTTTGAAATAATCTTTACGATAAAAGATATTTTAATTTTTACGAAAACTAGAGCACATTATGTTAGTTATTATATGAAATTGCTTAAAAAAAACAGCGATGGGATTGCAAAATTTCCAATGAAACAGTGATTGATAAATCTGAAAGTTTAAACACTTCTACTATTATTTCAGTTAGTTATTTTCAAAACGTTTTAAGCAATCACCGTCCCCATTTGAAACTTTCCTTTTAAAAAAACATATTTCCATTATTGAAACTCATTTTTAATGTTTGAAATACTTTTTTCTATAAACATTAACACTTACATATTGGTTTAAAGTTCCCTGATTTACGCGTAATGCCCCACATCATCAGCTTTTACCTCAATGACATTAATTTTCTCGTTAATCATTTTATCTTATACTAAGAATTACTTCTTTACTATTTAGTTTGATTAAACAAAAAAAAAGCACGTTTTTTAGTTTTTTAAGCTATATAATTAATTTTTTCCCTGTTTCCTTATTTAAAAACTGTATTCATCACTTCCTGTTATCCAATACATTCGAAAGTACAGTGCCTATAGCCCAAGAGCCCACGACTGCCAGACCTTCGTTATTTTATAAAAGATGAAAGTTTCTCTGCGGATGTCACCAACACAGGTAAGCACGATCAGCAAGTATGGACTTTGGATTGTGGTTACTTGCGCAGGAAACAGGCACTAAAGGTGCATAAAATAGTACCTCAACTTCCTTAAAGTATAAAGTTCATTTTTTTAAAATATTTTCTTCGTAATAACATTAGAAATCACGTCGTCCATTGCCGGACACTTAGTGTAGTTGCAACCCCCTGCCAGACAACCCTTAACTTTAAAAAAAATAATTATACTTTTGTATAAAAGCTGAATTTTATGTATTTTACTTGGGGACCTATAAAGAGATGTTACCTGTATAGCCGGACAGTTTGAATGGTTTTTACATCTTGCCAGACACATTGAAAGTCTAATGCAGGTGTGAATTTAAGGCAACTGTTCAAGCGGGTGCGAGTGAGATAGAGCGTTTAGTCTATTGCGATCGCTTAAAAAATCTAATGAAAAAATAGTTTTATTACGTTTATAAGCATATTATATAAAGTAAAAAATATTATCTTATTATTACTAAGTACAAAAAAAGTATTACTACATTTTAAAATCATACATCATTGTCGTCGATATTTTTATCTTCGTTAGTGCTACTCCAGTATGTGGCTTGATTGTCATCAATATCGCTTTCTCTATCAGTTTCCGAAAGAAATTAAGCAAGTTTATATAATGATGAATAATTTAAAAATTATGTACACTAATTTGACATGATAATTGTATACCCCGATTGAGTTTTAAATGAATCACTGACATAACTTGGTAGTTGATCCCCTTCACACCATTTAAAATGGTATTTATCATTTTCGAATGCTCAGCCATTATTTTCTGGTTGATATGTGGCTGGATTTTTCAGATAAGCATTGTTCCAAATGGTGCATGCATAGTTTGCTCGCAGAAACTGCTGCAATAGCTCCCTTTTGCAAGGTGGTACATTGCTAGCATCAAAATTTCGCAACTTCTTTCGGTCAAAAGCTTTGTTTACATCAGAGATAATATACAAGTCGATGAACATTTGAAGTCGAGCGGCATCAACATCAATTACATTACCGGAATTGTATACATTAAAATCACACCCTGTGATGACATGATATCCAGGTAAGCTCTGACAAATTAACTGTCCTAATTCCGCATATGCATTTTGGTTAGGTCCACATATCTTAAATTATTTCCAGTACCCTTAAGCATCTAAACAACCGAATCCTTTTTAAGAGGGTGCATGTTATCAAGCATTATAGTAGCAATACTTCTGATTACTATTTCTGCTGGATAGTTGATGTTACATGCATGGTATACTGTCTTTGTATCTGCTTCCTCATGCGCTGGGCACATGACAACTTTTCATCAACTCTTAAGACAACTTTGTTGGATTCATTAATAGCGAAAGAATGACATTTTCTGAACTCTATGTGTATAATTTTGTTGCCAATAAATGGAACCACTTCATCAGTAGCCCAATGCGAAATAAAAAAAAATCAACAAGAGATTCTTTAAAATTAAAATTTTCTGATCTTTCGCGAAGTCACTTGATCGAATTTGCTCAAGCCCAGTTATGGTGTACTCTAATTGCGCAGATTCTAACCATTAGAAATGCTCGTAATCTTTGATCGATGGTGTTAAGCAGGGATGTCCAACACCGGCCCACCAGTTGCGGACCGTCGACTCTTTAAAAATTTTTTTTTAAATATCAGGTTTTTAAAGGTTTTTTCATTTTCAAATTTATATAAAGGGAAATTATATATATATATATTATATAAATCTACAATGCGTGTATTTGCCTGTTAACTGTTCTTGTTTTAAAATAAATCCTTTTTGATAATAGAAACATCCTTTAGATTAAAATAAATTTATATTTTATCAAACAGTTACATTTGATTTTGCTATAATAAATTACTTTTTTAATAAATTCCGAGTTGCATTTTATGCATATCCTTTACTATGGATGGTACATGATTCTCTGTGTGTGCGACTTTCATTTCTCCTTCTCCGTTTCTATTTGGAGCGCCCAAAAACAAGAGAGGCAGTCAGAGATGTTTTATAAAGTTTAAAAAAAATTATTCAGAATGGTTAAGATAAAAGGCAAGGTATATATAATTGTTTGAGATGACAGCACAATCAAATTTCAACAATGAGTAACGAAAGATCAATTCAAAAGGAACTCCGCAATTTTCAAGAAAATGGCAACTGTAATACTTTAAACATTATTTGATCATTTTATTATTACATTATATAAACATTATATTATCTGTCTGTATACATGAAAAATAATGAAAACAATAATTCATTTTGTTTTAAATTTTCACTCCAATAAATGTTTTTTTGGTTTTGAGGGTTTTTTTTGGTCTGAGGCAATTGGGTAAGACAAAAACTTTGAAAATGTCTACATTCTAATCCATAGAGATACCCAGCATGCGTCCAAATAAATCCTTTGGATATAATTTTCTTGAATTTTACCACCTACTTGAACTTTCTTCTTTTTCTCATAATCAATGGAGAAATTGTCAATGGATATTTTCTTCATATCTTTTTCAAATCTGTTAATATCTAATAAATATTCGGAAAAAGTGTTTTACGTTGATAATCCCCTTTTTCAATATTTAGAAGGAATTGCCTCTACCGGGGGTGATGTGGATTTTCCAGATGAAATATTTATCAGATGGTCTTTGGGCACTTCTCTGAGCAGAAAGGATTAATAAATCGATCGAAGGTAGCGATAAATTGTCTCAATTGTTTGGTATTTTTCCGGGTAATATGAAGATTTAAGTCTGTTGAAACATCTTGATGAGTTGGCAGTCCTAGTTCTAGATAAACTGGATTTATAATCGTAGACCTAACATCGTGATTTCGAGCCCACCAATGACGTGCCGAAGTTGAATTTATAAATTGTATTATAACACCTGTGAGACTTCTAGCAGCGTCTGCATTTATAGTCTGCTCTAATACCAGGGCAATCGGTTATCTAGAAAATGGTTTAGTGGTCCGTTTGATACTTCGTATAAGTCAGAATGGGTTTCTACAACTTTCAGCAAATTATCATAATATTTAACGGTCCACCGGGCATAATTTTGTTGGTTGCATTGTAGTGGCCTAAAAATTGGGGAAGCCATCTCCTCATCTACTCGACCTAAATTTGTAGGAGGTAAAGATTGATGACCCAAACTAGCCATGAGAAATTCAATTTATTATTACCAAATATAATAATCTAAGACTGTGACGGACTCATCGCGTTTTCTACTAAAAACTCCTCTTGGGTTCTTTGGGGCCGAAAAAGGCAAATTCTTTCCAACCAAATCCAGAAGCGAAACGTGAATATGCAAATTAGAAACCTTTTAAATAGCAGAAGTTTAACGTAAGCGGATGACCTATTGAGAAGTGATTATGCTAGTTAGTAACTGTGATATAAACAGAGATTAGGAATAGACGGGAAAGTTAAATATAGAGGTTAAGATCGCGTTTATTTGGTAATACGTATTGTGTTTCCTCGCCTAGGAGATCCCCTAAGTTATAATATAAATATTATCATTGTTAGTGTTTAAGTTAAGATCTTAATAAAGACATTTTAAGATCATGGTAACGCCTGGTTCTTCATTCACTCCCACACTTCTAGGTCAAGAAGATAACTTAGGAATAAGATATCACCCACGAGTGAATATTTCACAAGACAAGCTAACTATAGCGGGAAAATCTAGAGTGATATAACGATAGCTTAAAACCCTATGTGAATAAGCGAATGAAAACCTAATAGCTTAACTTAACTCAAAGTTATTTTAAGAATCCCAACTTCCTTAATTTATTTTAATAGCTAAAGCCCGTCCTATAATCACACGTCAAAATTCCGATCCTTACCGTTACAGCACTGCTTTCCGCAACTCAGCTTCTTTTCCTTCTCTTTACAATTACTAAACTTTCACTATATACACTAGCTAATATGCATATCAAGGTTTCTTCTTGAGGGGGATGGCTGTGAAATAACTCAATTGCTGGCCCCAAAGATTCTCCAAGAGGATTAATATAAAATCACGTAAAGCTCCGTCACAGCATATAAAAAATATAATATTTGTAATTTTAAGCAATGTTGATATGAAAAGTTCAAAATCCCCAGTGCGAATGCTCCGTGACAGGTCCAAGTAATGATGTATAAAATTGATGTAAATCAAGTAAAATTGTGAAAATTTACCTTGAGACATTGTTGCTTGGAAATATTGCAATTATTCATCCATTTTTTCAGATCTTCATTTTCAATGTGAAATGACGATATTTCACAGAGTAGTAGTGACGATGAAAATATCAACGAAAATGATGCATGATTTTTACATGTAATAATATTTTTTTTGTTCTTAGTAATAATAAAAAAAATATTTTTTTACTTTATATAAGATGCTTATAAACGTAATAAAACTATTTTTTCATTGGATTTATTAAGCGATCGCAATAGACTAAACGCTCTATCTCACTCGCACCCGCTTGAACAGTTGCCTTAAACTCACACCTGCATTAGACTTTCAATGTGTCTGGCAAGATGTAAAAACCATTCAAACTGTCCGGCTATACAGGTAACATCTTTTTAAAGGTCCCCAAGTAACATACGTAAAATTCAGCTTTTATACTATAGCGAAAGTATAATTATTTTTTTTAAAGTTAAGGGGTGTCTGGCAGGGGGTTGCAACTACACTAAGTGTCCGGCAATGGACGACGTGATTTCTAATGTTATTCCGAAGAAAATATAAAAAAAATTGAGCTTTATACTTTAAGGAAGTTGAGGTACTATTTTATGCACCTTTAGTGCCTGTTACCTGCGCAAGTAACCACAATCCAAACTCCATACTCGCTGATCTGTTGGTGATATCCGCAGAGAAACTTTCAGCTTTTATAAAATGACGAAGGTCTGGCAGTCGTGGGCTCTTCGGCTACTACGTCATAGGTGCACTACAACTACGTCCGAGACGAAAATCTGCTGCATTTAAAAATAAAAAACTAAATATTTTTTCATGCAAACAAGAGAATTTAAAATATGAAAAATAGAGAATACTTTCAAAACTAAAAAGAAAAATTGAAAAATAAAAAAATTTAATGCTTTAAATTTCACCAGACGCAAGTTTAAAAATAGAAATAGAAAGAACACGAAAATAAATTTGATAAAAAAAAAAGCAAATATTTTACAAAGAGCTTTTGACGCCAAAAAATTTCAAAAATAAGTAAAAAATATTTGGGAAAGATGTCAGAAAATTCGTAGTGGGCAGGAATCAGGCTGATATGTGCGGTTAAAGGCTGCTTTCAGCCTTTTGAAAGAGCTTGAAATATGATTTATCAAAAAAGACAGGCGATTTCATAGCAATTTATTTGGGATCCAAGAGAGACAATAAAATAATACAAAATGTGAAGTAGACCAGAAAACAGATAAGTATCAGTCCCTAATTGAAATGTCTCTTTTGTAAAACATGTTTCCAGAAATCATTGGAATTATATTCATAGAATTTTCTTCTCAGCGACAAACAATTTATCAGACTGACCGCAAAACTATTACCAGATTTTAAATTTTATTTTTTCAAAACAATTAATAAAAGCTTTTTAGGATTCTAGAATCCAGCTTCTTTTTGTAGGATCTTGATAACAAATGCAGTCAGACCTCCATTTTACTAGCCTCTATTTTATGAATATCTGCATTTCGCTGTTTACAATTTTCTTCGAAAAATAACTTCTAAATAGCTAAATGCATTTTCTATTTAACGAATTTTTTCAGTTGTGGTTCGATTTTTTTCTCCTAATTTATATATTTTTGGACTTTCATATGATGAAATAATAAAATAATTTGAAACGATTCTACGCAGATTACAGAGTACAGAAAGTACGCCTGGAGGTGCATTGCGAAGATATGCGATACGTATTATAAAAAGAAAATTTTTTTACAAACAAAATTAGCAGACTTTACCAGTAATTTAATGTGAGGACGGATGTAATTTATGTTTAAATTTGCTAGTAGGTTAAAATTAGAAAATGCCATAAAATGTCAATTTTAATACTGAACATTTTTTTAAAGCTTAAAATGTAATGTATTTTTGGACAATGTTTTTGTTTTGTTTTTTGCATTCCTTGCAAATTTCTTTTTGATGGATAAAGTATATAAAATAAATAGATATTTATTAACAAAAAAAAAAATTGGGAATAATTGCTTTTTTTTATAGTAAGTGTTTAAAAATTTAAAACTTTTTTAAATGTTTAATATTTAAAGATGAATCTCTATTTAACGAATTTTCCACATGATGAGTTTTTTCCCCGAGATTTAGCGATTTCGTTAAATTGAGGTCGTGTTGTATTTTTCATCAAAATGTTTGAATAAATTTTTCAAAAAAGAAAATGAAAAAAATCGATTTAATTTCCATTATAATTAAGTACAGAAAAATGTGAATGGAAAATAAGTTTAATATTTACTAAAATATAATAACCAAAAATAATTGTGTGCTTTAAATACAGCTTATGAAAGGAATGTGGAAACTCACAAACATGCGTCCAGCAAAATAAATATTGCATTTTAAATGAATATCAACTTGCCAGTAAAATGTTGTACGAACTTAAAAAGGTGCAAGTTTTCCTCAACAAAAAATATAAAAGATAACATAAAAATTGGAATAAATAAATTACTCAAATTATCCGATTCACTCAAAATGAATTACTTTTTTTTGTTTTCTTACTCTCCTCCTCTTGGGTGTTATGCTCGGAAGGGGACCAATCACAGTAAAGCGAAACTTTTAGCTCTTCCCCATCTTTCCTCTCCCCGTGGAAACTATACGGCATGTTCGCAATTTCTTTTTTAATATGCATTGCTAATAATTTTATGGAACTAGGAATTATTCTCAAAACTTAAACATCTGAATCATGCTGAGAGAGTAAAGTACTTATCTATAAAAAGAACCTCGTAATTTTGAGACTAGTGCAAGATTGTATGCCAACCAAAAATATTGTATATATCATATTTATCGGAATGGCAATGGTGAAAAAGTTTCGATTTGCACAGAAAGAGTAAATAAAAATATTATTATATTTAAACCTGTTGATAAGTTCCTGCTCACATTCATTAATAATACTGCGGAAACAGTTTGAAAGCGATAAATTCATTCACGCTGCAAGACGAAATAAATAAGTTATTTTACTTTTTAATGCGTCGTAAAAGATAAAAAGAAATGTTGCTTTGAAAACACGAATTAAAATAGGAAATAAAAATATATAAACAGTTAAATTCAATTAACGAATACAAATCAGGTTAAAGGAAACATAAAAATTTATGCAAATACACATTTTATATAGAATACTTGAAGAACAATATAGCACTCACCGGACTTACAGTAAACGAATGGGCGATTCTCCTTCAAAACTTTTCTTTTTACGAAGAAAACAGTCAGATTAGGATTCGCAAAATGAAATTTAACCCAGGGAACCAAGAATAAATCATGTTGAATGCAGAACCTCCTGGGATTTTTTTTTTTGTTAGTTTTGGCACAATTTTTTCCTTTTAATAAAAAAGAAATACTAAAATTCGTCTAATTGTTTGGTACATTTCTGAAGGTTTCGTTCATTTCACTTTTTGGTTAACGTGTTTTTATTTCAGATTACTAACACATATCCAACGAAAAGTATAACACACCATCAACTTTAAAACAAACAAAACATACCAGCGCTCAAAATTAGAATCACTTAATCACGTGATTTCCTAAATACTGATGGGAGGTTGCCGGTCCCTAGAATTGCAACTGTAATTTGTATATCTGCCCTGTTGTTGTTTACAACGAAAGGAATTTTGGTGGGTGCGTCTCTTTACTCCACCGCAAAGGGTGACGCGTTTCCCACGCCTGGAAGAAGGGCATTGCACCCATAAATACATCATGGTAAGGGGTGTTTTTTGGGAATTTCCCGCGCTTGGGGATGTCACTGACCGTGAGACGGTATTCATCCGCTGACTCTAGACCAATCAGATAAATTGATTGAGTTTCTGTAAATAATCCGCTCCAGAATACAAAGCAAGCCGCCTTGGAATAAAAGCAGATGCACACTCTACCGTATGCAAGAAAATTGTCAGCCACGCCTCCTCTGCCACGTTCGACCAACCAATTGACACTCACTCCCAGGCAGGCCCACCCACATAAGGCCACATACACAATCTAGATATGGGATGGAGGAACGCTTCGCGTTCCGTTTCCCAGCCACATCATCATCAGCATCATCATTGTCACTCTCTTTGACTCTCTCGGGGCTTTTCTCACACACACTACTTGGTCTGACACGTCCCTTAAAATACCGCAGTTGGGGACTCTCCGGGCACCACCGTCATGACTCCTCTCTCTCGATCTCTATCAGTTAAGTAATGTTCTGTTATGTATCTCTTTTATAATTTAACGTAATTTCAATCTTATTGTTTTAAAAATAAATTAATGATTAATTAGAAAATGGTTTTTATTTAGCGTACAGTTTATTTGTCTTTAAAAGATCTAATGTTTAGACGTAAGCTGTAGTGTGACGCCAACAGAAGAATAGAACCGGGTTTATTTAAAATGGATCGAACGAAATAAATTAATCAATTTAACTTAAGTTAAACCGGCGTCGCATTAATACTATCAATTTTGTGCTGCCATCTATAGAATTAAAATCAATTTAATCAATTATTTAAATATATCGAGATATGAATTGGAAACTCACTGTGTGTTACCGTATATTATTCCATTAATTGGTTCGCATCGAGAACTTTCATTTTTTTCATCCCACTCAACAAATAAATTCATTAGAATTGCAGTAATTTTTCATATCTGTCCAGCAGCAACAAATGCAATGCAAAATGAATTCAGTGATTCCACATAATAGGTTTATTTCCAATTTGACGCAATGATTGCGGCGTAGTACACGCCCGAAAACTTATGATCGGTGTTGTCAGTAAATAATCATTAAAATTCGACGGGAAAACAGAGTAATATGTATAAAATAAAGAATGTAAAATAATTGTTCTCATGCAGTGGTGTACACACAAGGGTGAGGGTTTGAAGGTTCAAATTAACCAACTTTAATGATAGAAAAATTATATCTCGTTTCCTTCGTCGACTTTCAAATAAAACCCTTCCCATGAAAGTAATGAGTGCAGCCATATTATTTACCAAAACATTAAAAAAAAAACACACACATTCAAATCATAATTGAAAAATATGTGAATAGAAATTTAAATTCAACATTGTATTGTAAACTAATTTCACAAATTAATAGCAAAGACGCACAAGTGACATAAAACTAAGTTCGTTTTGCTACAACAAGGGTGTCAAACTCAAAAGGCAAACTTGGGTCAAACAAACAGGGTTTAGCTTTAGATGGGCCGCAAAAAAAAATCAATATTCAGTTAAATGTAGGTTTATTTCGAATGATACATTATAATAGACATATATAGAAGAACAAGAAAAATATTTAATGTTTACGTTCTGATACTTAACATCTCTTCCCTGCTACTGGCTAGATATTTCGGGAGAAGTTTATTAATATTATTATATATTATTGTGTGCCGAAAAATTAGCCGGGCCGCAAAAATGTTCGCTGTGGCTTACGAGTTTGACACCCCTGTGCTACAAGATCCAAATAAAAAACATATTAGGGAAGAAAATCCTTCATCAACTCAAATAAGAGACGAATTTTTCGCGTTCAGATAATCAAAAATACACAACTAATGCAACTACAATAACTTTAAAATGCAAAAAAACTCATTTTACATACTTGGTGTAGACTCTTGCCCAACTGGATATTTTACATCATATAAATGATTAAAATCAAACATAAAAGTAAAATAAAATATAAAAGTAAAATAAAATATATAAAAATATGAGTTTTCTCATAAAAAAAAAATATAAAAACGTGGATGAGATGCACCAATAAAATTCCTACATAATTCTCAGTTCTCGGGGGTGCCACGCACAGATGAAAGTGTAGAGTTTACAGAATGGTGAGTTGCAGGCTATTTCCAAACATGTACACACTTTGATAGCTTTGTACTTGGGAAAAACGTTGTTCAGATGTTTTTACAAAAGGTGTCCATTCACTCGGCGTGGACATTTTTCGAAATTATTCAAGAATGAAGGAAAATAAATAAATATTTTACTTAAGGAAAAAACGACATTGCATAAACAATTTCGCGATTACTAAATCGCAGCATTGTCAAACTTAAGTTTTCTCAGTAATTGTAAAATCTAAAAGAGAGAAATTTAATTCGTTTATCGTTTAAAAAAATTGAAACACGTATAATATATTCATTCGAAAAATATATATAATGAATGTTAAGGAAGAATTTCTGGAAAACAGCATAATATATCCGCATCTGTAATTTTCTTCACCATAAGTCAGGTGAAACTGGTAGTGAAAAACTTATTTGAGTATTCAAGAAACAGAAATGTCCTGCAATAATGGTATGCTTCATGAATTTTGTATGTATTTGGAAGAAATTAATGAAAAATGTTGCAAAGCATGGGGAGAATGGGAATAGTGTTAATAATAGGGCTTCGAACCGGAACTGAACCGAAGAAAAAATATCAGTTTATTTCGGTTCAGTGATTTTTATATGCTAAATAAATAAATACACATACTTTTTTTTTATATAATTATTGCAAGGCCAAGTGAATGAGGAGGATAAACATAATCCTGAACAAACTTATCAAATGCGATTTGGATAATGGATAACAATGGCCAAAGCTTGCTGCTCTACTGTCACCGCTCATATCGTTCATGATTGTTGACAGTATCAATTCACGAAGTGCACCAATTTTACAATCTTCTAAATTTTGATATTTTTAGCTTTTTATTGTAATACCATGTTAACTTTTCCATCAAACATACACATAAAAATATTTATTTGTATGCATTTTTTACTGAGTTATACGGGATAATTTCTATTTCCTTTCATTTATGATCAAGTCTCCTGCTTACATTCTACTATTAAAAAGCCAAATTGATATATTTGATTGCTCGATTGATAGAATTTCCCGCTGAATTTTTAGTAAATTGTTCTCCAGTAATTGAATTTCTTAGTGCAATGGGCCCACTCATAAAAGGCCGGTGGCCCGCTGCACTGAAGAGATGAAAGGCATTTTTTTTGTAATATTTAAACAAAATTTTACATAAAACAACACATTTCCCATTCCTTCAAAAACCAAGCTCTATCGAAGATATCTTTATTTTTGTGGCTTAATGCAACAACAACCAGTGTCAAAATATCCTAATGTTGAAAGCTTCCTGAAAAAATTTCTGCACCGTTAATACCAAAAGTTCTTTATTCAGGAATTTCACATTGACTCCATAAATTAAAATTAAATTTGATGGTTCTGAATATAAAAGTCATTTCCATACTCTTTTTTACTAACACAAGCATGTAGTAAATAAGTGTATTAGTCGCTTCAGTTGGATTTTTAAAGTGCCCTCCCTATACAATCATGAGTGCTACCGAACACAGTTTCTTTCCAGAACCCGTGTTCTCCGGAAATCATACGATTTTCATACTTTTTGTATTCCCGGGAACGACACGGGGCTGACATAATCTGAGGTAGCTAGTTTTGACTAGACTGCGTGGATTTCGACCTTCGATATAAATTTTAGCTGACAGCACGGCTGCAATTTACGATCGTTTACCCCGAATTCCTTGGAAGGGGAAATGTCTCCCAGCTGTGGGGTGTAATAAGAGATGCAGAGTTGGGGAGAATTTATACAGATTGTCGTAGGTTCCTGCCTGTCAAACACAGCTTCACTAGCTGAAAGTATTTTAGTTTTCAAAGTCAATCTTCAAACATGAGACTGGGTGAAGCTTTGTGAAAACATTTCCTTAAGATGTCGGCTGAAGACCAGAGAATATTTTCTGCAGGTTTATTGATAACAAAGCTGAAAACAAGGCTGAGGGATAAAAGCGTAGATTGCTTGTGTTTTCTCAAATCACACTTTAAAAAAGGAATACCGTGAAATCCGGCTATAACACGCACCTATACTTTCAAGCTCCATTTTTTAATTTTAATGCATATTCGCCGTAAAACGCGCACCCGCTTCATACGCTGGCAATGCTCTTATGTTTTGGAGGTATTATCCAAGGATTTTGAAAAAAAAATAGTACATATCTTGAAAGGTATGACACTTCTTTTAAATAAACAGTATTCCGATCTTTGTAGAAGTCGTAAGTTTTTTTTATGCGCTTCTTTTTTTTTTATTTTTGAAGCTATCATTTTTATACCCTGCGTATAACACGCACCGTGTTTTTTGTGTGTTCAAAGTGCGTGTTATGCGCTGAATTTTACGGTAATTAAAATATTTTTTATATTTCTTGAATTTTTAGCTAAATTTATAAATGAATACAAATTTTGGAATTTATAAGTATCTTTATTTTATATAATTATTATTCGTCAATTAAAAATAACATGTTTTCAAATTTTTTTGAAAATTTAATGTGTCCCGGAATGACATTTACGTTTCCTGACTTCCCAGGAATGGAAAAAGATGAGAAATCAGAAACCCTACTTCCGATCCCAAGCGTGCAAATAAGTAAGGGTTGCAGAAAATCCATTAAAGGACCCTCTTTCTAAGGCGGCATTTTCCCCATAAATCAGACTTTTACTACTTTAGAACCAACTATAATATTTTCACCTATTATCAATAAATTTTGTTAATGAAAAACAACGTAATAGACAAAAGTGTCTTAGATCAATTAAATATTTAAATGCATATGTAAATACAATTAAACAGGTAATTATAAAAGAGAAACAATGATTTGTACGGACATAATTATTTTTTAATAAATACAGGTAAAAGTCTGAAGAGCCGGAACCGTAATGTAAAGAGCCGCATGTGGCTCGCGAGCCACGATTCCTCATCCATCATCAAGAAGATCAATGAAAATAGAATCTAATAAAAACTATGTTACATTATCATCTGTAGGTTGAATATTTCACGGCTTAAAATACCCACGTTAGAGTGGTGTGGAAGTTCGGAGAGTGGGATGCTAGCTGTCCAATTTTAATTATCAGTCCACGGTTCAAAATGAAGAGGACCGTCACCGATATCTGTCTTATTGCTTCAAAAGCAAATTAAACAATTAATCAGCTACAGCAGATGTGTAACATGTGTCGGTGTCATGAATTTGAATTGGATGAAATCCAAGAAGGATTTTTGAAGAATTCTGTACTAAAATTTCGTCTCTTTTGATTCTTAAAGTAGATCATTTGAAAAGTGAAAAGCAAATGAAATTAGAACAGGAATTTATAAGTATTTAATGCACTCAAGTTATTTATTCTTTCTTCTAAACGTATCGAAAACAAAGAAACAAGTTGGCGTAAAAATTATTCAGAAGTTTGTGAATAATAAAACGAAATACATATTATTTTATAAGCTAAAAATAACATATTTTTATATGCATTGTACATAGGTTGAAGGTTGAATGGTTGTTGGGGCACATGATCTCAAAAGAGGTCTTAATCCCCTATCATAAAAATTTGGGAGTGAGCATTAGAAGACGATTTGCCATGAATCAGAAAAAGAATTCTTATTTTTTTTTATGAAAATATTAAATTCTCTAATATCCTAAGATCCCTATAAAAAATGCTAAATATTATGCTTACAATATCATATTTTACACTACTATAATAATTTTCAAATTAAGGGATGCCCATAAAAATTTCCAGGCATGAAGTCGTCATATTACCAAAGATGCGTTACTTCTGTCTACAGATAAAATTAGAAAAACGCTGTTTTGCTCGGTGTGAATTTATTTTAAAGATATGTTTCATTTAAAATATTAAACCAATTTAATATTTCCTAAAATTTGTAGAGTAATTAAATGATGTGTACGGTAATTCTGTAGTATTAAATTTTTTGCATACGTTTCAAATGTTTCAAGGAATTTAAAGAACAGTAAAACAATAGTTTTATCAAAATAAACTAATAATTTTAATAAAATAACAAACTTAAGCTCCCGAAGAAGATTCTTTGACGTTTCAGTAAGCTTGTTAAAAGAACGGTGAAAATATTATAGTATTCCGACAGAAGATAAAAAAAATATTGGACAATGTTATTTAATGGTCATGTGATTTAATAAAAAAAACCCAATATTTTATAAGGAACGTAATTTTTAAGCTTAGCAATCCATAATCGTATCACTGTACAATGGATGGTGAAACTCGTGGTCATGCAATCAAACTAGAACCAAAATTTATGGCGCTATAAACAAGAAATCGTTTCGTAAAGAGCGGGAGTAACAAGAATTAATGCGTTCTCCGGTAATTTATTTTACACACATCACTCTTCTTTGAGAGGTATTTCAGCTTTAACGTATTTCCTGTACATTCAAAATATGAGCATTCATAACTGAATTTTGCTTAGTTCTTGCATGGTAATGAAGAATGAAATAAATGTTTAATAAATAAATAAATAAAAAATATACAAACACACACAAATGATCAAATAGGTACTAGAAAAAAATAGGCTTGGAATTAGGATGTTCAGATAATAAGTAAGGTTGCACAATGATTACTCTCACTTCTTAACCTCTTTTGATAATTATGTACAACATATTTTTTTCTACAGAATCTACGGGAAGTCCTGCGGACATCTAGGTTTCTACATATTTTTTTTATTACTAAGAACTATTTTATACGTGTAATTGAATACTATTTAAAACGAAAGTTTTTTTTTATCAGTGATTCTCAACCTTTTTTTGAAACTGTACACTTTTAGTAATTTCAAAATTTGGCGGCACTCTAACAATAAAATAATTTTAAAAGAATTTTACTTATCTGTAATACATATTGTAAAATAGTTTATGATAATAATTATCAGGGTTAAAATAATTTTTATGACAAAGACGACAAAATTAATTATAAAAATAAATTTAATGCGAAATTTCAATTGATAATTTCGTTTACATTTGGTCGTAAAAATGATAATCCCTATTTTTATTTCGTCATCTACATATAAATCTCGATCTTTTTTTCACCATTTTTTTATTCGTTAATCTTAAAAATCTGAATTCACACAAATAAGATGCACAACATTGTAACAATAGTTTTGAAGCTATTTTGACTGTTGTAAGATAATTGCCACTATTTTATACTGTTCCGGATTTTTTTTTCAGTGTATAATTAAGAATTTTAATAAAAATTTGGTGGTACACTTCAAGAATTTGGTGGCTCATAAAAGTGCCACGGCACAGTGGTTGAGAATCACTGTTCTAGATGTTATGAAAATGCATGATAAAAAAAAAAAATATTTTAGCACATTTTCTACGGTCTTACTATCATAAATTTATTCAATAAGCAAAAAAAGTAATACATTTATTTATTTCAGTATTTTTTGCTACAAAAAACAGCATTTTAAAAAATTCCTTGATTTCGAATACAATACTTTTTGAAAATCGATGTCTGAAACATGTCAGTTTCCGCCATTTTTTTTTTATTTTTGACTCGTAACATCCAGAAACACGTCGATCTGAACTATATGAAATTTACGCGGTATGAGGAATGAACATTTCACCTTCTTTTAAAAAAAGAATGGGAGTTGATTGTGATTTTTTAAAAAAATTACGCAAACTACATTTTTATTTATAATTTACACAAGCAATAAGTTGTACTTTTTATTCTTTCTTTACGCGTGGTAAAGAGGGGGAGATTAAATGCTTTGCATTTTTGTAGCGTATGTTTTCTCACGTGACATCATCGAAGAATTGTGAGTATTTTTCGAATGAATCATCCGTAAAAACGTATTCTTTCATAAAAATCTAGTATCTGGTTCGTCGTCAGCAATTTTTAGATAAAAATTTTATGCAAACTAGCTGGAGAGATAGATGCGTTTCATTTTTAAAAATTTTAGATTCCACGAAAGAGTACTCTATCTAGCAGAAAATACTTTTCATAAAGGTTTAAATAAAAGTAAAATAACAATAAACAAAGTGTACCCAAGTGCGGGAAAGGCAAAACGTGTCATCTAATTTTTTATTATTTTTAGCGTTTAAAGATTTTATTACCTCATTCTCCTCTTATGTAACTGTTAACGACTTTCTTATATACCAGGTCTTTTGAAATATTAAAGGGAACTTTGGGCCTAGACATGCATTAACTATCTAAACAAAGAACCACAAAAAGAAATTGAATACAACTTATATGCATTTACAAATTCCGACAAACATTCTAATAATTATATAACAACATTTGTTTGTATCAATAAAAAAATCAGCACTTACCTCGTTCCTATTCTACAGTCCATCGAATTCAATAATCACGTCCATCCCAGGAACAACCACGGAAGACATTCGAATGGCGGGAGAAAAGAAACAATTCAACGGCGTCGATCGTATCCGATGACGATGATTTTGACGATGATTTTTGAAGTCTGAGGTATCTAGACTGCGCAAGCAGTCTTCAGCCTTCTATCTGGTTCTGCGATGTTCGTTGTGTTGTTGGGGGCGTGACTTCAAGGATGGAGATCCAATATGATTGGATGAAACCAGTTGCTGTAGTATGGCTTTGATTTGCGAATGGAAGTGAGCTTTTGGGCTTGAATTTTAAAGAAAAATACTGAATACTTAGAAAAGAGTAAAATAAATTTAAGTTAAAAATATTAAGGGTAAATTTTAGGTTAATTATTATGAGTAAAATTAAGAATAAGATAAAGTTTAAACTTTATCCATAATTGCTTCTGCGAGAAGGCAGGTTTTTTCTTCATCTGAGTTAGTGTTCTTAAATTTAGAGAGTAGATCTAAGATTTTGGGGTTTTTCTTGACTAGATTTGAAATTATGTGGAAAAGTTCTAAAACTTGGGTTAAGTCAGAGGAATTATTATTATCTTGACTAAGAAATCCACGGAGGGAATCTTCTTTTTTGTCTTCGATAGGAGTCTGATTGGGGATTTCTCCGCTAACAACGTTAGCGAAGGAAATTCCCTCTTTAATAAAGTTTCTCTTTTTCTTGGGGTCTGCGAACGGGGTTCTCCAACAAGGCTCGGGAATTTGGGGCATTTAGTATAGCATGCCGAGTGACCGTAGTCCTGGCAGTTTATACAGAATGGATTTTCCTGTCTTTCTTTGATTAGGCAGTTCCTCGTGGCGTGGTTTTGATCGTATCCGAGAGGGTAAGAAACACGTCTTACTCCAACAAGTGCACATTTTGATTGTATCCGAGAGGGTAAGAAACATGTCTTACTCCAACAAAGTGCACATTTTGATCGTATCCGAGAGGGTAAGAAACACGTCTTATGATTTAACAAGTGCACAAAGACGAATGCCCTACCCTTCGATTTCATTCATCTAACTGCACTTATCTTCCCCTTGTCTAAATGGTGATTTATGACCCATTAGGAGGTGTGTGCATGACTTTTCTTTGAATCGTAACTTATTGTTAAGAAAATTATTTACACAGTCATCAAACTTGAGAAGTATTTGAATCCTATTTTCCATAAAACGTATTTATAATTGGCTATGTGTTCCAGCAACCAACCCAGCTATAATTCGTTTTGTCTAAAAAGATATATGCTCTATTTTTAAACTATCCTTACAAAAATTATTTATGAAATACATCCGAACATTATGATTTACTAATTAATAAAATGAGCAGTATATATGTGAATCTTGAGTATTTAATCGCAATAAAGTGAATCCACACACACACACATTGTCGCATTCCCCTTGTCTACAATCTCCAAGACTGAATTTCATATATTTTTCTCCAAGTATCATTATTTGAACATCAGTTATCTTAAAAGTTGGGTTGACGTAACTTATTTAAGTTTTTAAACTTTTATTTAAGTTTTATCTTCAAATCTGCAAAAAATAAAAATAAAAAATTTAATCTTTTGGCTAAGCTAAAAAAAGAACACAAGATGATGTTTTTTCGGAATGGGGAAAAAAAAAATTCAAGTAGTTATAAATAAATGTAAATAAAGACCAAAAATAAACATTCACAGAATTAATGTACATTAACTGCTCTACACGGCGGGCATTTAGTGGAATCAAGATTCGAACCTACGCCTGGAATTAAAAATCTTCAGACATGAACTCGGATAATTTCAGTCAACAACGATTTAACATTTTTGAAGGAGGAATTTCAAGCACTTGCATATATTTGTCAATGCATTGTTATTTTAATGTTTTTAAAATACGAATACACACACGCACATTTTTTAGACTTGAAGAAGATTTGTACTTTTGAGAATAGTAATATTCTAAATATCCAGCAACCGAGAGGAAAGATGTTACACATCAATAACATTCAAGAACTTTCTTAATGAGGAAGTTTTCCTTTTCCATTTATTGATGTTTAATTGTTTCATTTCTCAGAGAAGTTTCGCATTTATTAACGACGAACTTAGAAGCGACACGAGGGCTATTGGGGACAGGCAGGGGCGGTTCTAGGGCCGGATCCCTGCCTGGGGCGGCATTTGATTCCATATATTTTCTGAAATATTGTTGGATGTGAATTTGGTATTGCATTCAACGTACTTATTTTTTTTATTTTGTACTCTGTCTATTTAATGACAGTTTTCTTTCATGTTGAAACTTGAAGGGTTCAAGGCGGGGGTATATGTCAAAACATGAAATTTAATACGTTTACACATCTTTCACTTGTAAATTTCTCCCCATCCCGGAGTGAGGTCAAAACGGACATTTCTTTCCCCCTTACGATGTCCGGTGTTAGGTATCCAAAAGAGAACAAGGGTAATAAGAGGTTTTGATAGATAGAGCTACAGAAGAGGTTTTATTTTAGTCCTGAGTGTAGCCACTATAAGTTAAAACAAACGCTTGTGATTTCCACCATCAGTAGACTATTTTTTGAAGAAATTGGCCTGATGAAATGGACGATTCCTTTTCTTATCTTTCAGTCGTTTCATATAATAACAAATAATTATGTCCTTATTTCGAATTATTTGAACTTTTAAGACTTAAAATAACATATATGTATATATATATATATATATATATATATATATATATATATATATATATATATATATATATATACATATATATATATATATATATATATATATATACAGAGAGAGAGAGAGAGAGGTAGCATTTCCATTTTGTGGCCCCGTATCAATGGTACGGGGGCCCCAAGCTACAGGGGACCCAACATGTGTAATATTATACCACTAACAGCGTTTTCATTTCTAAAAAAAGGCCCCGAAGGAGTCTTGATACGGGACCCACTCAGACCTAGCTACTCCAGTGGTGACAGGCCTCATAATTTTGAACTAGTTCAAATTACTAGGATGACGGTTGAGCTTGCACCCCACTACCCAAACTACCACAAAGCCACGATAGTCTAGTGGTCACGGAAACGGACTAGTAGCCAGCGTGCCATGAGTTCGAGTCTAGTACTACTTAAAACCTGCTGTGCAGAGGGGGCCGATGCACAACATGGTAATTGGTATCCACCTGTATGGTGTCGCACTTAATAAAGATAGCAGCTCCCGGGGAAATGTACTAGGTCTGCAATGGTAAACGAACAATCCGCAGTCCGAATTGAGGGAAAAAAACATTTTTGGAGTATTGATGAAGGTTAAAATCATATGAGGTATCTAAGAATATTGCTTAGAGATAAAATGTTTTTAAAGTAGTTATTACATTATAGGTCTTTTCTTTCACTTTATAGATTTATAAATAATTAGAAAATATATCAAATATATATTCAATTTAAAAATATATGCAATTTATTTTTTTAAACATTTCGAATGTTTTTTTTTAAGAAACTGAATATGCTGGACTGTGTGTGTGTGTGAAAATAGAGAACAAATTTTTTATAAATATTTCAGGAAGGACAGAATTTATAAATATATGGAGAATTACTCTTTTCTTCGCTATATCTAAGAATTTCTCTTATCATTGCATTGTTTACAGTAAATAAAAATAAAAATAAATTGTTCACAATTTTGACGTATTGCATTCTGGTATGCATCACAGCAATATGTTCTGAGCAGATTCAGCTTTTAACATTTTTTAGTTTTGTGTATTTATCTTTGTGTGTGTGTACAAAATTCGCAGTATTTCTTATTCCGTTCTCGATGAAGATGTTTCATTAACACTGTCTATCTTTCATAAATAATATAACACTGCCTATTTTTCAAAAATATATTTCAGGTACGATTTCCTTTTCTGGCCAAATTATTTAAATCACAAATTGTGCTTTTTTTTGTATTTTGAAGTCTTAAATTTTGGTGACTAAACTGCATTATAATCATATGTATTGCGATTAGATTGTTCTAATGCTGTTGTAATTGATTCTATATTTATAAGCATATAATTTAGGGAAGAAAATTTTCTACTTGAATATAGATATATATAATTTATATATTAAATTTGCATGAGTCACATCCTGTGATAGCGGAAGTTTAGTTAAGTACATATATTTTTTTGTGTGTGAGTAGCATGATTATGTAATACTGTGTATTTAATTCGTTGCATTTCCGGTGTGTTTTTTAGAATTGCGTAAGCTACTGGTAGAAAGGTTTCATAAAAATCTATAAGCGCATTTCACAAGAAATAATTATTTTTCAAAAAAAATGAACATTAAATATTTATTTTAAGCTATTTTGTATGTAAAATAGAAGGTTTTGTTTTAAACTTTGCTTTTGATATTTTGCAATTTGTTGTTTTTTATGAATATTAGTTTATAAAATACATATTGGAGTTTTGCTATCAATGATTATTGGGTAGTTCTCTGTCCCCCAGTTTATACAACATTTACACACACGACTTCCAAGAACACCCCACCGTCAGTACTTGCCTGTTCGCAGATGATTCCGCCATGCTTACGCAAGGTACCCAGCTCAAATACACACAACTAAAAACATGCAAAATTTCCTTGATAAGTTACAAGATTGGCTCACACAATCCAGAATTGCAATTAACGTTGACAAGTCTCAAGCAATAATATTCAGAAAATGGGGAGTCATTGACCCCCCTTTTCAACTCACTCTTTTGAAGACAACATACAGTGGGTCTCGGTAGTTCGTTACTTGGATCTACACATTGATAGCCGCTTAATTTACAAAAAGCATATCGACTATCTCTCAGAAAAATTCTGGGGGAGAATTCATTTAGCTATCTCCCTTGTTGGGAGGAATTCTCCACTTTCCCTTGAAAACAAAGTCATTTTATACAAGAAAGTTCTGCGCCCAATTATAACATACGCTTCTCCTGTCTGGGGAGCAGCGGCTGCCACCCACATGAAAAAAATTCAAGTTATCCAAAATAAAATACTTCGACTCATTACTAATGCACTTTGGTACGTTAGAAATGATGTTATTCACTACGACCTACACATGGAGCCGAGAGATTTCTAGTTACATCACTAAGTTAGCTAGGAATGTTTTCAGATCAATCGAAAATCATGACAATCCAATTATTCGAGCACAAACAATGTTCACTTATCCACATCCTAAATTGAAATACGCCTATGCCACAGCAAAATGGCAGATACCGCTCACAAACCGCCGTAACTCAACAAATAAACATTAATTTCAAACATCTACAACACCAAATGCTCTAATGCAAATCGAAACAGGGTCAGTTCTGACTGTCACCTCCCCCTCCATGTGCATTTTCGGCGATGGATTCTTTCCTGGTTCTTCCTTTCATTCAAGCCGCTTCGTCATCAACCTGTTTCTGGGTTGTTCACCCAGCTCGTTCGGTAGGCGTCGTAGGCGTCTCGTTCATTCCCCCTCTCCTTTTGAGGGGTTGTTGATTTTTATTAATTTCATCATGGATTTCCTTTTCTTCTCATACTAGGTATAAAGGCCTTCGGCGTTGGCACCTGAAAATTCTAATTTTCGTTCCGCTATCAATGATTACCAATTTTGAATTTTACTATTTTATTATTATTTTCTTAAGAAAAAGTGTATAAGTGACATTGCATTCATTTTAACTGTGAGGTTTGAGATATTTATATTGTAAAAACTTTTTGGCTAAAAATGGCTTACTTAGGAAATGGTCGAATAGCAGAACTAAGATATATTATAAAACAATTAGGTGAAAAAGTAACTGACGATCTAAAAATAATAGGCCTTAAAAATCTTATTGTAAATAGCCCAAATTACGAAGAAGAATTCGTTAGAGAAATGTTAAGTATGATAGTTGAGAAAAGGTTAAAAACTAGCACGTCGCGTGTCAGTAAATATTTTGATTTAAATGAAATATATATTTTAAGCACTTATGAATTAGAAACACTTCTTAAATTAAAGAAACATAACTCCGGTAATATAAATAAAGTAAATAGTAAGTCCAAAAACGTTTCACTGGATCCATGTATAATTAAAAGTAAGGAGAATGAAGTTGTGATGCCTGTCCTTAGAGGAACAGGAGCCTCATTAGATATAGGTTTTGAAAAATGTACTGTACCAGAAACGTTTACGGGTGAGCAAGGGTTGGTGAAACATATTCATGATGTTACTATGACTTGTCTGCAACCCACATAAAGAAATATTGGGTGTGAGCCAATACATGTGGTCTCAAAGCCAATTGTTAGTCCGGGACATTTGGATGGGGAAAAATATTTTTTGGAGGATCAAACAATTGAACTCCTGGAACCAGATTTAGAACAGAATGTCTACCAAGACCGGAAATAGGGAATGAAGTTCAGAATCGCAGACAACGAAGAAATGAAGCAGAAAAGAGCACACGTCTAGGAAATGAGGATGATCAATTTAGATGGAGAGGATATGTAGCTGAAAATGGGGAGGATTTTGTGCCTTCGTTTACAGGAGAGGATATGGACAAAGGGAATTTCGTTAAACTTAGGGATTGTGAGGTTGTGCAAGCACATCTCAGGAATTTTGTTAAACTTAGTAATTGTGAGGTTATGGAAGGACAGCTGAGGAATGAGGAATCAGCCCCCTTTGTGACGTCTTACGCGTCTTTTCTTTAACAAGTCCTTTGGGTTCTTTGGGCCAGAATTAATGGCAACTCTTTTCCAACCGAATCCAAGAAATGAGATGTGAATAAAAGATGCAAATAAACGGACTTTAAATATCGGATCTTAGAGTAAGCGGGATGGCAATGTAAAGGAATGTTAGACAATTGATGTGCGTTGTGGCAGTTGATGATTATTACAGTTCGTGTTTCAAGATTGAATAAGTTGTGCTTGACGTGGATACATATATTGGTGCTCGACTGGAAAGTAGTTGTAAAGCTGCATCCCATTGCACATAAAGACAAGTGCTATTACGAGATATAATAGGGTAGGATTGATTACTTAATATTAGAATCGAGGATTAGGCGGTTCGCTTATTGAGATTGGTCTGAATTAGATTAGATCTTATGATAAATATATATATGGTGTGTTGCGTATTGCGTCATCGTAGATTCTCATATTAATTATTATAATTACATTTGTTAAAGGTTTAAGTTGAATATCTTAATAAAGTCATATTAAGATAATGTTTGATCCTAGTTCTTTCGCTAACCCTACACCTCTAGCTCACGCTGATATTTCGAGAGATGTACTTCCAAGGGGAGGTACATCACACCTTGATTCAGGGGATAGAGAATAACGCGAATGATGATGCAAGTGATCAGGAAAATGCAACCATGCAATTAGTTCCTGTAAAACATGAGTTATATATTGATACAATAGGACCCCTTCCTATTGCACCTACTAGAGACAAACATTTTCCTTAGCTGCTACAAGTTGACATTTTAGTTTGTTCGCATGCAAAAATGCACCTATTAATATTATTCTTAAATTTAAAAGATTTCTTATGATTTTACAAACATTTTTATTTCATTTTTATAGAATTTATTTAGTAAATCCATCATATAAACAGACTGCTTTTATTGCTCTGTTAGTGTAATAATTTTACTGTTTGCCTTTAGGAATTGCTTTTGAATAGAATTTAGCAATATTTTATTGATTGTTACGAAGAGACAAAGCTTCTACTCTTTTATATAAATATTTTTTTTATTAATACATGTTGTAAAAATATCACATATTAATGCAACAATTTCCTTTATTTTCTCCTCTTGTATTGTATACAAAGCTCATTTAATTTTTCACACATCCAAGTGTGCACAATAAAGTGTAATATACTATTAAGTTTGTGAATCAGGTTGTGATTGATAATAATATTCATTGCCAAGGATTAATTAGTCATAAGTGGAATCGTAAACGTAGCTCTTATTAAGGCAACACGTGCAACTTAGATGATGATAAATTTGTATTTGTTGCTGATCCAGATTTTTCTTTTTAAATAAAACCTTATCAATGTAGTGTGTGAATCTGCTGAGGAAGTTTTGTGAGGGAAAAAATCTTCACATTTTAATGTTTTCTCTGTTTAAAAGATATAATTTTTATGCATTTAAAAACACACCGTGTTGTGAGAAATATTGCTTATTAGTTATACTATTTTATTAAATAATGTAACAAATGGTAATATTTATTATTTATTTATTGTAATGATTTAACCATTCATCCCAGCGTGTTAAAAATTGTAATTCTTTATTTCTCTCGTGCTTTATATTAATGCTCGTGCTTTTATTTATAAAAGTTAACTGTAATTTTAATTATGGAAAGTTCTGGAACTTTCGATGGCAATAGATAAGGAGATGGAATATTGAGTTTGAAAAATAAAGTCTTGAGTTGTATGTGGCAAGAGTTGTTGACATTTTTATTTTCGTGTTAAAACTGGCGTCCAGACCCGTGGCCTGAAACTTACGACCCCGTAGAAGCAGAAACCACCGCTGTGATGAAACACCGCAGAAAAATGAAAATTTAACCGGCTCTGTAAACCTTACTGTCCCGGATGAAATTACTGGTATTGCGCCGCAATCCTTCTAAAGCAAGAGAAAATCCCTGGAAATCGAAAGAGACAAAGTGAATCCTCCTGACTTCAATTGTCTGAAGAAAAAAAAAACGAAAATCTATTTCCTGTTAAAATTTTTGCAATAGTGTTTTGTGCATTTTTCATATACAAGTGATAGCAATCCTGCTACAGTGTGTTAGTGCTGGGGATAATTTTATTATTTGAATTAATTTTCCTTGTTGGTATTTTGAATATGTTGTTAATTTATATACGCATTTTAATTGTTTTTTGAAGTACATAATAATTTATAAGGTTTTAAAGCTAGCCATATTTTAAAGTGTATTCCCATATCTGTAAGAGCTTTGGTGGACAATAAGGCCTGGACCTTAATTATTTATTTTATTTATTTGCAACTCTTAAATATCTCAGTCATGTCATTTCTGGGAAAAGGGAAAAAAGCTGATCTCATTAAGCTTGCTATTGAGTTAGGGGAATGTGAGTCGAATGGAGAAGAGCTAAAAATAATTGAATTAAGGACAAAAATTTTAACAAATGATGCTTATAAGGAAGACCCTGAATTTGTGAAATGTATCTTTGAGGGATTCGTATCAAATAGGATGGACGAGGAAAACAAACAAAAAGAGGAAACACTGCTTAAATTTGAGCTGCAGAAAATACGACTGCAAAATGAGACTCAAAGAGTCGTAGGTCCACAAACCCTACCCCAAACAAAAATAGAATTAAAAAAGTTGCTACCAACATTCAATCCTGAAGTTGATAATATGGACCTGCTCATCTTATTCGAACGGCAAATGAAGCTATTGGATCTTGGTGAAGATCTGTGGGTACTCTCTCTCTCTATATATATATCTCATTGGTGCCCTACATAGTGATGTAACCTCCCTCATTGCCCGTGAGCCTGAGGAGAAATACAGGGATTACTCCCGCATTCGAGGAATGCTTCCGCAACGGTTCAAATTAACCGCAGAAAAATTCCGGGAGCTGTTTTCACGTCACAGAAAAAGCCCAAATGGGACGTGGAAGGATTATTATTTTGAAATCCGAGCATATTTTGAAGGTTGGCTCAATAAGCTTAAAATTGATTCATTTGACGGATTGAAGAATTTGATGATTGTCGATCAAATGAAAAAGAGATGCTCTCCAGAGTGTAAGGAACATTACCTGGATATCTTGGAAAAACTTATCTCCCCAGAAATGTTAGCAGATAAGCTGGAAGCTTTTGACAACATCCGACGTTCCCTACCCAGTGGACCCAGGAGACACGTGAAGGCAAATGAAACCGTAAATGATGGAAGACAGGTATCATTCAGGAAACCTGAACGCCCTCCCAAAAGAGAATATTCTCATCAGGTACCAAATGAGAGATCCCCTCTCAGATGCTATGGCTGTGGGAAACAAGGAGTGATAAAATCTAGGTGCCCCACCTTCAACCTCAACGCCTCACAAAGAACAGACGTAGCAACCAATCACATCAATGCTTACACAGTTCAGACCAGAAGCCCTCGATTGACCCTAATCGACATAACTTTCTGTGGAATAAAGGGACGTGTATGTGCAGACACAGGATCTTCACATTCAATTGCTGAGGAAAGGATGTTCCAGATATTTAAGGATAAGGGACTCCTTTTCCAGGAAACCACAATAGCAATGAGCTTAGCAGATGGTCAACAGACCACATGTGAGACCCTCACAACCCAAGTAATGGTAGAAATTGAGGGGAGATCAGTCTTGACTAAATTCATAATTCTCCCAAAGGCAAAGGGAAATAGAACTCTTCTAGGAACAGATTTCCTTAGTTCTGCTGGTTTGGTTCTAGATGTGAAGATTACTTGTTGGCACTTCTGGGACAATCCCACCCACAAGTATACATTTGGTGAAGAATTGGACACCCCGTCCATAGTTGAGAAGATGTCCAGCAACAACTGCCAATTAAGAGAAGGGGAATGTGAAAGTTTGACCTCTGTGTGTGTGTGTGCCCAGAAGGAGAAACTTAACCTGCTGTTGGAATCCTTCCAAAATGTCTTCGAACCAGGGGAGAAGCAACAAATATCTTGGAGCACCCCATTAACACGGGAAATAGTCCTCCTATCTCTGTACCCCTTACAGAATGTCTCCTGTAAAGAAGGAAATATTGAGAAAGGAAATTGGGGACCTTCTCGAAAAAGATATAATTGAAGAATGTGAATCTCCTTACGGAGCCCCTGTTGTACTGATTCCAAAGCCAAACAACCAGTCTCTCCTGTGTATCGACTACCGGAAGTTGAATGAAGTCACGGTCCCTGATACTTACCCACTTCCACGAATGGATGATTTACTGCAGGAGGCAAAACATACTGCATACATCTCCACAATTGACTTAAAGTCTGGTTACCACCAAGTGAATGTTAATCCTTCTTGATACTACCAATTTTTAGCTCGCAATTTAAGGCGCCTGTTAGCAGGCAGTACCAGTGTTGAACTTACATTTCGAACGCTTTTAAAATTAATGCGTACTGATGTTAGGTATGTTAATATAAAATTTCTTCTCAAATTATTGTATTCTAAATAAAAAATACTTTTAATTGCAGCCCTGTACTATGTTGACGGTTAAAAAATTCAAAACAAGCCATACAAGTTCCAGACCATATCAAGCTGAATAATTTGATAAATATGGTGGGATTGAAAGGAATAAAATGGTTATATGAATAATTTATAATGAAATGTGACTTCACGTACATATAATGTAAAAAGACATTTTGAAGCGTTGCATTCTAATCTCGGCATGTCGACAGATGAAGAAAGAAAAATGCATTTTTTACGAAGGAAAAATTTTTTTTTTCTCAAAGCAGTGTTTAAAAAGTTTGGTTCCAAAAAATAACATTACAGCTGCTAGTTTCCAAGTTGCCCATTGCATTGCTCGCCACGGGAAACCAAACCTCTTTCGGAAGGAGAATTTGTAAAAAAAAAAAAAAAGCACGTTTTTAAAATGTTCCTACATTGTTTGCTGATTTTACAGAAAAATTCCTGATTGTAAAGCGTATAAATGAATTACCTATAAGTCGCAATATGATTAAAGATCGAGTAATAGAATTGGAAAAAAAATTTTTTTTCTCAAATACACATAACGACTTAAATTATGCAGAAATGTATTCAACTGCTTTAGATGAGATTAATAATGTAAATAGTTACGCACAATTTGCAGTTTTTGCTTGTATGGAAATATAATGAAAGAAGAGTTATATAATAAAACTAATAACGTTGGAAGGAAAGTGTACCGGTCTTGATATTTTTATAGAATTTGATATTGAATTTAAAGAAATGGATATTAATTTTCAGAGAAAGAAGTTTCTTTAACAACAGACGGTGCACCTAGTATGGTACGGAAAAACATTGGATTTATTCAGAATCTTAAGCAAAATATTTTACATTCTCTGATTGAATTTCATTGTATAATACATCAGCAAGTTTTATGTGTGAAGCATCATTTGAAACATTTTCCAGTGTACTGTCAGTTATAATAAAATAATCAACTTTATAAACGCAAGAGCTCTTTTTAAACGGCAATTTGTACAATTCTTAGAGGAAACTGAATGCCAATATTCAGGGGTTTTGACATAAAACAAGGCGTGCCATGGCTTACTTTCGGTCAAGTTCTTAACCACTTTGTAACGTTATTAGAAGAAATTAAGATCTTTTTAATTGAAAAAGACAATAGTTTCTCTCGATGAATTATCCAATGTACATTAGTTAAGTGATTTAATGTTTTTAAGCGACATCATTTAGAATTTTCATTTTAAGCGACATCACTCAGAATCATTTCAAGAAAATCCAATTAAAAATATTAAATGATTGTACGCAAGAAATAAAGCAAGCTTTTGAAGAGAGATTCAATCAACTTAAAAGTTTGGAAAATACATTTCACTTTATTTTATATCCATACAAAACAGAATTTAAAACAATGGAGTCAACCGAATTTATGTGGCTAGGTATTGATAATGTGGAAAGGGAAATAGTCGAATTTCGAAGCAGCGTAGTGTGGAAAACAAAATTTGAAGATTTAATTTCTGAGTAGAAGGAAAATATTGCGTGAAAATTTTGCAGATAATATTGATCCCTCCGTAAAAATTGAAAATTATATCTTAAACGTATGGGATTATTTACCAAATAATTTTATGTCAATGAAAAAACTAGTTAATACTCTTTTGCAATGTTTGGGTCCACATATTCGTGTAAAAAAATGTTTTCTTCAATGAACTTTGTAAAACCTAATAGAAATAGATTTGACAGGAAATTAACTGCTAAATGCGTTAAACTAATAAATACGAAATAAGAAACTAATATTAAAGAAACTATCTGAAAACAAACAGCAAACGTATATATATATATATATATATATGTAATAATTCCCTCTAGCATCCTTTTAATTAATTCTTTTAATAATATTGTAATAATCTTTTAATTATTTGGTTCGAAACTAACACCAAGATCTTAATCGTAATCGATGAATATTATTGCTTCAGAAATCCCTGTCCCACCCATTCTATCCAATCAGAACTACGATTACATAATTATCACTCGCTTGCAATGTTGGTATAAAACCAAACACCTTGAGTAATCGCGCGCTCTTCTCTCTTCTTTTTGTCCGCGTCATGTAATAATGTAAATAGCTGCTCTCAGTGTCTGTGTTGTGTCCGTCAAGATGTCGCTTCTGCTTGTCTCCTGTCCAATATGCTTTTTAATCGTCGCAAGTTGTCTCGTCAACGTGAAAATGTACCGTAATTTTGTCCAAAGCTTTTGATGTGTGCGCCACAATAAAGAAGATGTCTGTTCACTGAAGATGTGTTTAATGAAAACCTACTAACACTCGAAAAAATACTACACTCGGCCAATATTTTACATATATATATATATATATATATATATATAAATAATACTTCACAATATATATATATATATATATATATATATATATATATATATATATATATATATATATATATATATATATATATATATATATATATATATTGTAAGTAATTTCCGTTACTCGTTATTGCCATTTACGCCAAACACTTAAGAATTTTTAACCCCACTAAAAATTTTTAAATCGTCAAATCACACCCATTTTTACTTGTTAAGCCAGTTGAACATTAAAAAATACTCAGTTTAAATTTAAAATACTCAGTTAAACATTTTTAAACTTAACTCAGTTGAAAATGGGCATTAGTGATTCATGAGCTAGTACAAAAAAAAAAGTATGAACAAAATTTGACACGCGTCACAAAAAGGTTCGCCATCCCCCTGCTCTATACTGTAATCTCATACGATTTTATTAATTTACTGTACTTATTTATAAAAGGATGGGAAGGGGGGCATGATGCCAGAAGGTAAGTAATGAACAAGAGTGACCAAACCTTACGGCTGCCGGTTGCCTGCCCGGCACACGGTGGGTTGAAGGTGGTGGATAATGAAAGGACCCTCTCTCCATTAAGAAGACAAAGGTAGGGAAAGAGTAAAGGGAAAAATATGGCCAGGTAAGAACTCCGGAAACAGTGGGAGGGAGCGCAATAATATGAAGTGCCTAGGGCGCCGGGAGGCCTGCTGGTAAGAGCTCCACCAAGAGGATTATAGGATCGTGTCTTAATGAGCACATTTGAACCAATTTTCGATTTTTTGACTTTGGGCAATGTTCTTCAATTTTAGATTTTAGATAATGTTGTCGTTCTGGTGTTTGAAAAAAAATAATACATACTTGATACAATTCTGGATATCCGACATATTGCATGAATCGGATATTGCTAGATTGAAACTGTGCGAACGGCATTGTACGTATAAAATAAGAGGATATTTTTGCTTTAAATGAAATGCCTTGTACAGAGTGTTTTTTTTTCAGGTATAGAAGTTAAAGTTGCCATTACTTTCCAAGATGGTGACCGATTTAACAGCTGTCAAGTCAGTGTTTCTCAAACTGTGGGGCGCGCCCCCCTGGGGGGGCGCGATACACCTAAAAGGGGGGGGGGCGCGAGCATATCGAAAATAAGTTAAAAAAATTATTTACTAGAATGAAGTAATACAAAAATATTTCTGACATAATAAAAAATATACACATTTACACGGAAATAATATATATATATATATATATATATATTATCTGCGATTTTACATCATCAAAAATAAAAGCTTTTACTTCAAAACCTCATTTTTTAGCTATCTCTTTGATACTATATCTAAATAAATAACGTTTTATTCGATTTGCTGTAATCCCATGATGAGAGATTTTTTTTATTACGTTTTCTTTTCAAAGCGAAAATGCTACTCTTTTAGAGGAAAGAAAATCCAGAGCCATAATCAAAAAACATTTTATGAAGATAAAAAGTTCATCACTGTTATATATTATTACCATCAGCTGTAGGCAGCAGAATGTATTTGCTGTGGTTTGACCTTCGAGCTTACTTGAACGGTTAGTTACGTCCCTGCTCTTATGTATTTGTTTTTTCATTTAGGGAAGTTTGAAGGATTACTAAGCCAAGCATAATGAAAAACGTTTTACATAATTTTTTTAGAACATCCATATTGTAATAAATACACTTTTAATCCTTAAGCGGTCACTCCGAGCACACAGTGCACGAAATCGGTAATTCTGGCAAAATTGTTTAATTGTTACCAATGGCCCTGACACTATCCTCCTGTTTGACAATCTTAACGTGAACTAAAATATATTTGTCACATATCTCCCTCTTTTTTGGGAGTGACAGACGTTTTTTTTACGATCTTAAGGTACTTACTTGTTTTGTCTGAGTTCACGGTGTGATAACTTTTTTTCCGAAATGTTTTCTGTGTCCTTGAAAGTAAGTGAGTATATTTCTCTTAATTAAATTATTCACTGGAATTACGATTTTTATTGAGTACTATAAAAATAATTATAAAAAAAAAGATTGGGGTGGCTCAATAACCCCACTCGACCATTAGTATCGAGTGCGTGCCTGCTCCAGGTTTAAAACATGTTGAAGTCTTTTTTTTTCACTTTAAATATTAAAAATAATACAATTATTTCTCATCAGAATTTTTTTTTATTGTTCATTATTCAACATCAATTCTAAATGCTAATTCTTTGAGACTTAAAATTACAGTTCGCTTAAAACTAATTATAATTTGAGCAATCATTTTAAAAAAAATCATTTTACATTTTTCTAAACATTGTCGCACACTTGGCTTTACTCACCTTACAATTAAGCGATTATATCAATAATGTTTTATTTTTTTATAAATGAACTTGTGCAAAGAGCGGGTGCTTAGGCCGGTATACTTTTAATGTATCAGTGCATCACAGAGTATTTTATAACTAATTAATTAATACTAAATTAAGAACAAGTTTAATAAGTATTAGCGACTTCCATGGGCTTGTCTTACAGAGCAAAGTTTTTATAAGGAATGCTTATGATTAGAAATTGACCCTCTGAGTTCTTTTTTCTACATTTAGCTGATATCTATATTTTTGTCTTTGTCTTTTAAGCAACCACCGCATTTTGCAATATGTTCCAATTTAAAAATTAGAGAAAGGAAAAATAATATAATATAATTATCCTATCACTTAATTTTTTTTTTTTTTTTAAAAGTAACATGTACGAAATTTAATACTCATGTCATGAATTTGTACGGTTTATAATAAAGATTGTTGCTTTAGCGTCAAAGTGCATTATTATTGCATTCAGTACATTATTAATGTATAAGGGGGGCGCGATAAAGTTGTGATTGAAAAGGGGGGCGCCAGTATTGAAAGTTTGAGAAGCACTGTGTCAAGTGATTTATTCTCAGTTTGGTTTGGCAAATTCATCATGAACAGACTCACGCCTGAACAACGCTTTCAAATTGTGCAATTTTATTTCGAAAATAATGGTCGATTTTCATAAGCGAATTTTGTTTAGCGATGAAGCGCACTTCTGGTTGAATGGCTACGTCAACAAACAAAACTGAAGCATTTGGAGTGAAGCTAATCCACAAGTGTATGTCGAAACACCGTTACATCCAGAAAAACTGACTGTTTGGTGTGCTTTATGGGCTGGTGGAATCCTTCTTCAAAAACGATGAAGGCCACAACGTTACAGTCAACGATGATCGGTATAGAGCCATGATTACTAACTTTTTCTGAATTGAACAATCATGATGTCCAGGAGCTGTGGTTCCAACAAGGCGGCGCAACATGTCACACAGCTCGTGCCACAATCGATTTATTGAAAGACACGTTTGGTGACCGCCTAATTTCACGTTTTGAACCTGTGAATTGGCCTCCAAGATCTTGTGATTTAACACCGCTAGACTATTTTCTGTGGGGCTATGTAAAGTCATTGGTCTATGCGGATAAGCCACAAACGCTTGACCATTTGGAAGACAACATTCTCCGTATTCTCCGGTTATTGCCGATATACGGCCACAAATGTTGGAAAAAGTCATCGAAAATTGGACTTCCAGATTGAACTACATCCGAGCCAGCCGTGGCAGTCCTATGCCAGAAATCATATTTAAAATGTAATCCCACAAGATTATCTTTCGAATAAAAAAAAATTCATGTCAATCGAATAATACATCGTTGTTTTATTGCAATTTAAAGTTCTATACCTCTAAAAAAAACACCCTTTAGTTCCCCACTCATTGATCTAGCTCCATCGTAACCTTGTCCCCTCAAAAACGATAAATTTATTAAAAATGATTCCAAAGATTGTAAAATCTTTAAGGCCAGAGCAGTTACTGGAATAAATTGAAGGAATTGTTCATGAATCATATTAGCATTAACATTTTGAGGACGGCTGGCCGATATAAAGGCCAAAAGGAACAGACCTTTAAAAGACTGCTCTGGCCGGTGTATCGGCCACGCAATGCTTTCCCCTCTTAACAGCTTTCGAAATAGCATGAGGCCTATTACAGACCTGAAAAATCATTTGCTTGACCGGTTTCTTTTGTATTTAAAAAGGAGGGGAATACAGTTTCCTCTTTCACCCTTATCTAGAAATCCCTCTTTTTTCCCTTATGCTTAAATTCTCACTAGCGGAGAGTGCATAGCTATTTTTTCAAGCGATTTTGTGATCTCGATTACCTAATCATTTCATTTTAAACCAATTTGATTTTTAAAAAAATGCCTAAACGTAAAAGGGGACTTACCACTGATGAAATTCAGAAAGTTTTAGCAGATTTAGAAGATTAAATTTTTGATGATTCTGATTCCGATTGTGAGTTAGAAAATGAGGAAGATGATCTGATCTATGCTCAGCAAAAGTAACACATTGTTAAAAGTTTTGTGTAATAAACGCTCAAAATAGTGTAAATAATTTATGTCTAAAAGTGTAATATTACTTTCTGTGGTATTTATTTTATGTTAAAATTGTAATATTCGCAAGCAATGCCGTTTCTTAAATTATAATGGCGATTCAATGGAAAACATAGTGAAATGTTAACGATAGAATCAAGTTGGCAAATGTCTAGCTACTGTCATAGCTCGAGCTTTATTAGAACTTTGTAAGACCCGCCGTGTAGGGGAAGTGATGCACGTTAATACTTTATCCACCGCATTAGGATTTACTGCAGGTTTTTTCATACAATATTTTTTTTTGGATCACTACATTGAAAATTAAAGGATATACATAAACAAAATACTCCACTTTGGGAAATTTAATCCGTTGGAGCTAATAAATTAATTAAAGATATTCCACTGTAAAATTAATTGTATACACCGTTCACTTAAAATAAATAGTCAAATCGTTTTCAAAGAATATTCCTGTTAAGTACTGGTAGAATATTCCTTCACTAAATTGGAGCGGTGTGGTACTTGCGAGAAGGGGGTGCCAGCTCAGGTGTCATCCACGTCACTTGACCATGGCTTAAAATTACGTGGTCCGTTGCCAAAAGCTTAACAGTGCGACGTTAATATTAACTAACTCCAAAAAATACAGTACAGTATATATAATTATTTTTATACTTAAAAATGCAATATCCGCCTATTCAATTAAAATTACAGCGTTATAATTAATTACTAAACACAAACAAATTTTGAAAACTTGTCCAAATGATGTAGTGTGACAGAGAAAGTTTATTTACTTTAAGTACCATAACGGATAAAAGCATTTATTGTGAAAAATAGATCAATTTCTTAATTCCAAATGTGCATAATAAAATCATAAAAAAGGCATTCAAATAAAGAGAGATGTATAACAACCTCTCCCTTCAAAACTTAGTTTTATTCTGAAATATAAAAAAAATTAGGGATTATGCTGATCACAGGAATTAATTAGAAGCGAGCACCATGCGTAGCCAAAACAAAAAGGGTTTCTTTACAAACAAAAGATATATATATGCTGTCGTGGGCTTTTTAGCAGCGCATGCCAGAATTGCTTGGAATGGCAGAATTTTTTCCTACCTACTTGACAAATATCGTTATATTTTAGACACTTCACACAATATCTTTATAAATTATAGCCTATGTGTTCTTCTGATGTATAAACTATATTACTGTAAAGTTTCATTAAAATCCATTCAGTTGTTTTTGCGCGAAAGACGGCCAAACATCCTCACAAACTTTCACATTTATAATACATATCTAGATTACACAATGTATTACTGTACAGAAACGTATTTTTACTGTTATCTTACGCTATGCTGAATGAAGAATTTTTTTTAAAAAAATTTATATTGAAGCATAAAAAAAGCGTATTTTTAATGGTGTATAAACAACAAAAAAAAAAAAAAAAGAAAAGATATTTACAACAAAAAATTACAGAAATATTCGTTACAGATTCTTAAAATTATCCATTTTAATCCTTCGACTTTATTTATAAAATGCACACGAAACTAACTTCGACATTTTTATTATAACAATTGATGTATAAAAAAGTCGAGTATTTGAACCAGAAACTCTTAATTCCGATATAATTTCTTTGAAATTTGTAGAAAACATATATTACAAGCTCTTCAACATAAGAAAAAAGCCTCGATTTATACAAAAACCTTAAAAGCAAAAATGAAATCCTTGCTTTTGTTACACAATTATTCTTTGAAAGTTCTACAGTGTTGGATTTCCTGATTAAAAAAAATTAAAGTAAGTGTCCTTTATAATAATAATTACAAAAAATTTGCAAAATGCTCTAAAATCTATCTGAAGAATAAATATAATCAGAACGTAGTCTAATAGATAGTTATATTGAAGTAAAAAAATGTGTTTGTTCTCTTTTTTTTTTTTTTCGCCCAGTTATTCGTGAGTCACACTTTTTAGGTATGATAGTACAAAGAAAAAAGTGTTCGTTTGCGCTCTAAGGCTATTGAACTTTTGAAACTCTGAATACAGAATCAGATGGTTCTTGTAAATGAGCATGAAAGCAGGTTGTAAAATCTTTTATATCGATAAAGAATGTTTGTCCCTCTTGATTATTGTTGATGCTTTAGTTTTTGGTCATTGTTGATTATCCTATGCCTTTTTTTGGTGTAATAAAACCTAGAAGTGCACATCTGCCTTCTTGTAAATATTCCAAGGTTGCTTTCAAGTAGCCGGAAAACTATTCTTCCTCTAGTTGCCGTAATAAATCTTTAGAGAGTGCATTTCCTTTTCAATGAAATTATCGTACATAGGATACATAGAAACTATGCCGACCAAGCCCTTCTTCAAGAATGTCCTATTCTACTTGGCGAACGTTATTAGGAGAATGAAAGTAACCCTCTTCGCGGGGAACTGATATTGTGTTAGATTTTGAGAGATAAGGTAAAAGCACCCAATCACTTAGGGCAGTGATCCGCAACCCCGGTCCGCGGATCAAATGGTGCCGGGCTATCTAAAGAACATTAAACTATTGCCATTTTATTTAAAGTGGTGCATTTCTCTCGGTTTGCGCAACTTTCAGAAGAAATCACTTTTATTCATTTTTGGTGTAACTATATTTTTATTCTGAAGGCATATTTAAATGTAACTAAAATAAAATTGTTAAATCAAAACAATCTAAAATATAAATAATCAACGTGTCCCTCCCTTATGCACAAACTCACACACCAAAGTCAGTTCATTACCGCACAAAAATCAGAGCTGTAATCTTAGAATTTAAGCAATAATATGCAATTATTTTGAAATTTTAAATAAAAAGTAAGGATTATTCAAAGGCTAAAAATATCCCTTTTTTGTACAAAAGTGAAAAAAAAAAATTAAGAAGTCCCAATATGTTACCCTTACTCATAAAAGAAACAATTAATTAGAAATAAGAATAATATAATCCTTTTGAATAAACAAGTTTGTCGAGATGCATGAAGCTCCTCGGCAACTTAAATATGTTTGTAGTCATAATATTTAGTCTTTGATATCAGCTTATTGTTTGCGTTTTACTATCAAGTATTCTAAGAATTCAAAGAATTTTCTCTTTTTACTAATGAAAACAATTTATTAATGTTGGAAAAAATATAATTTTTAAATTTCTAATGTATATTTAAAGAATTTATTTTTAGGAACACGAGGTATATATAAAAATTGATAAATTATTAATATTTCATTTACGAGTTCTATTAGGGTCAAAGTAATAAGACGGACCTCGTAATTTAAATGACGATCAAGTAACGAGAACAATAGTCGAGCTAGAGCCCCCACTTCTTTTTTTCACATCACGGCAACGTAAGGACTTTGATTTTATGCGTATCAGCTCTGTTACACAACGGAACCTCTAATCATGACCATTTTTCAATAAAAACATGTAGTGGCTACAATGTCGCACTATCCAACAAGGGCCAACACTTATAGGCTTAGGATATTCATATTTTATAGCATAATGCGAAACACTTAACTGCTATTAATTTTATATATTTGCCACAGTAAATGTTTTATCATAATTTTCTGTATATATAAGAAGAATTAGATCAAAATAAAAGATTTTTATTTTTGAAAGATGCTTGTTATAATAAAATGTAGATTTAATCTTAGGATTCCTTGAGTACTATGAATTCTAATGTATCATAATATAATGGATTATGGAAAAATAAAAAATGACAATTATATACATCAAATCTTTCATTCCTTTATGGAAGATATATACGAAAATCCTTAAGAGGATTTAAATTTTTAAGATTTTTCTGGCATGTTCTAAAAAAGAAAAACAATTATAAATTGAGCAACAATGAAGTTTCCAAAAAAGGATTTATGGCAATATGTTTATTGATATGCAGATGCTTGTAAGAGCTTTTAAACTCATTTTATTGTCTCGATTTGAGAAAATCTGAACTTTGCATTATAACATAAAGAGACATGATCAGCAATTGGGCTTTTTGTTTTATTTTGTATTTTTGCTTATAATTATGTGCAAGTTATGAAAAATCATATTTACTTCTTATTTCTAATTTGACTATTTTAAATTTAAACACCAGGTGTGTATCAAATTCCAGCATTTATATATATGAATAAAAAATAAATTTAAAACATTTTATAACTATTTTAATAAGTTTAATTGAAAATCAAAATATAAATATTTTTTCTTAAATAAAATCAATTAAATTTAGATGTTTATATTGTACCTTTTCCTACAATGATATAGGCGTTTAATTTTTTTATGAAATTCTTTATATTATCACCTCTGTTTTGTGCTAAAATTTCTTGAATATTCTTGAACTGAAAACATTAGTAATTACTACATTGGATTCTTCAAGAAAACATGTTTCCCTAAGACAGGGAGACTATTTGTGTTTAGGGACTTTCTAAGCCGTGAACATCCCCACTATTCAGCGGGGTATCATGAAAATGAAAATTAGATGGGAGCGAGCGACAGCGAGCAAGCGCTTCTGCTCAGTATGGATAGAAAAAGTTTATCGGAAAACCGATATCAGAAAAGTCCCAAAAAAGGGGTAGGGCGAGAGAAACATAGAACTTGGCTTGTGAGCTACGATGAATAGAGCTAACTGACCCGGATTGGGGGGAAATGAAAACTATTGAATATAACAAATGTAACATTACTGTAGGAAAGAAAAAATTTTAAAATAAATGAAAAGAGGCAAATATTGAACATAAAATACACAGTTAAAAAAAATTAGTCCATTAAAGCTTGTAGAATTAGGAAGGCTTGTTGCTTAAAATCCTTGGTTGCTTTAAGAGCAGGTAGAATATTTATTAGCTTAGGGCATTGCTTTAAAATATTAGATATAATTTTAAAAAGATCTATGATGTTTTGAATGTCGCTAAAATTAGTATCAGCTGGGAGGAAAGATTGGAAGGTACTTTGATTTTCTCGACTTTTTCTCTGAATTGGTGGCTGAGTCGCCGCCGGGCTGCTTTGCGCGATCACCGACTTAGCTGGTTTAGCTGATTCGATCTCTACCGAGCTCTCTTCGGCTGACGTTTCCCCTTCCTCCATAGAAGACGAGTCTTCGATATGGCGAGGGGAGGTGGATGTGCGTGGGAGCTTTCGCTCCGACTTCGCCTGCTTCTTCGACGGAACGTCTTTCTGAGGCGATGCGGGCTGGCGTTTCGCTAGTGGCCGCTTCTGCTGCGAAGCGGGTGAGGCTGCAGTGGGGGTGCGTCGAGAAAGCTCAACCTCCCTGATGTACTTTTTAAACTCCGCATTTTGGAGTCGAATTGATCTGCGTGAGCATTTCAATGCTGCCCATTGAACTAAATTAACAAGCCTAAGTCTCTCAGGCGTGATTTGTGCATCTGCGTCGCAGTCTTCGAGGGTGAAGAGTATCTCATACCGCACAAATCCTCAGACATGGCGCACGTGGTACAATTTTCAATGTACTCCGTAGCTGCCATAACATCAAAAGACATGGGTTCAAGAGTGAATAAATCACTTACCTCAATTGATGAAGCCACATCTGTCCTGGAAGCGGACATATCCATGGTAATCCAAGCTAAAAAAGAAAACGCACGAGGCCTAACACGACCACGTGCAGAATCAAACTAAAAAATAATCGGAGAAAAATAAAAATTAATCCCTAGCAATAACCTCGATCGGTTATATTTGAAGGAACAAGGCCAAAATGTGACACAGGATGAACGAAAAAGCGGATGCTAAAAGATCCAGAATGAACTCGGGGCGAACGCTCGAAGAAGAGGGACCGCGTCTGAACTCTACCAAGACAGGAACGAGAATGTGAATGAATGAAAATGAGCGGGGTATCAACGACTGCTCTGCTTCTTTTATCCGCCGATGTATGGTGTCATAAATCAGCACCGAAAAAGGGGGAGTAAAGTTTGCTAGAAGCGCCGTCTTTAAGGGCATTTTTCTCACAAAGACCGCCGTCTCCAAAAGATTAATAAAGCGGACAGCTGAAGATAACTGTTGAATCCCTGCAATATCAGTCGTTTCGTCCGCAATGATGCTGAAACGCTCAATTTTGTTTGAACGGTTGACAATATCTTTTAGTATCTATATATATAAAGGAGAAAAGCGACTCACTCACTCACTGACTCATCACGATACCTCCGGAGCTATTCAACCTACAAATTTGAAATTTGGTAGGCAGGTTCCCTTTATGAAGTAGACATCAGCTACGCATCAGAACCCCAAAGGGGGTTTTATAGGGGTTTAAGGGGCGTTATAGATAATTCTTTCCATTATTCAACTATTAGATGCACAGTTTTGAAACTTGGTACACAGATTCTTGAAAGTTGCTTTGACGGAAAAGCACTTGATGATTGGGTTGAGTGAGCGCAAAATATCTTTCTCCTTCTATTGAAGATATAAATATAAATTATAATTTATGTCCTTTTTATATCAGGAGGCGAAAGTTACAGCTATAAATATATTCTTCAATACAATTGAATTCGTGATGCTAGATATCAATAATTTAAATATATGCAAACAGTATATATTTATGCAACATCGTAAAATACCCAGTGAAGCGGGCCGGTATATATAACGGTTAGTTACTCATATAAGTACAGGAAGCCCGTGCAACGCCAGACTAGTATAATTTTATTGATTGATGAAATTATTTCATTTTGTGTGTTCCCCAACTGATGTTAAATATTTCTCACATTGCTTTTGAAATGTTTTTATAGAACATCATCTCCAGCTTCTACACGAAATTTAACCATCGCTCGGAAGTTTTCTTCGTTTTTATTTGTTTCTTCGGTTAAAACTAAGGAGCCATAATCCGAATGCCTCCTTAAAGCAATCCCTTGTTTTCCGCATAAAATTAGGGGCTGCGGTAGCCCATTGGTCAATGTATCGGATCATGGCAGTCATGTAATGAGTTCGAGCCCAGTAACACTAAAGATCCGCCGTGTAGGGCAGCGATGCACGTTAAATCTGTCGAGAGCTCTAACGTCCTCCCGTTGGTGTGGTGTGGTAGTTAGGAGAAGGGGGTGCCAGCTCAGGTGTCGTCCTCGTCATTTGACAATGGTTGAAAATTACAAGGTCCGTCGCCAAAAGCCCTCGTGTAGCTAGCTGAACGCAGTGCGACGTTCATATTCATTCACTCACTCTGCAGAAAATTACAGTTTTAATAATAGAACATAAAATGTGTCGATTTTTATCAACTTTTTCAGCTTTCTTTTAGTCTACTATTTTGTCGATACTAACGACAGAATTTTCACTAATTTTTTTCAAATTTGAATAAATTTCGAAGCATTGTTGGTGATATTTTAATGATATAAAATATTCTATAGCTTTGTTCCACTTTTTGAAAGGTTCTGATACTAATTTTTTAGATATTTGATTTTTGTGGGCACCTACTTCATTCGTGAAAAATAGGACGCAATATTTACAGAAATCACCATCCATTTTTTGAGAATATGACAACCAATGCCATTTCGAAAACCGCTGCATTTGAAAATTCAATTTTTTTTGTATAATACGGGATAAATATCGCGTTTCATCGTAGCAGAAACGTTGTTCATCGGCAGGACCGATCCTAGGGTATCGGCCGCCCTCGTGCAACCAACTAATGTGCCGCCCCCCAGAGAACTTTTCATATTTTGACTAATACTTAACGTTGACGTTAAAAAATCATCTACTTATATAGGAATAAAAAGTAAAACACATTAATAATTACTATAATAGCGACAAAATGCATTAACAAAATAATAAACTAACAAAAATATAACCTTTAAAATAAAAATAAACATTTTATGATTATAAATGCAAAACAACAGAATTTATTCAAAAAAGTACAATATAATAAAAATAAATACTACGGCACAAATCTCGTGAAACGAAAAGTATATAAATCAGTCCTTCTACTAAGACAAAGTAATAAACTATTCCGTAAAATCCGGTGCATAACGCGCACTTTTAATTCAAAAAATAAGATCGAAATTTACGGCTGCGCGTTATACGCCGGGTATAAAAATGAGAGCTTTAAAAATACAAAAAAGATGAGCATAGAAAAAGATCAGACTTTTGCATATATCGAAATAATGTTTTTGTGAAAGAAATAATATTCCTTATGAGCTTTAAAGGTCTGCATACCGTCTATATCTTATTTTGAAATTTCATTCTTATTTTCTCTTATTGTTCCAGCAATAGGTTTTATTTTTCTTTTCAAAAATTTATTTAAAAAAGGGTGTGTGTACCAGTTGTCTTCTATAAAGTCACGTTCTTCCCAAATGTTTATGAGTCTATACATATGCAATATGTATTTCTTACTGTGTCTCTCTCTTCTGTCTGGATCGACTTCAATGGAGGAATCATACTTGCTGTTAAACTCTTCACCATTTGATTCTTCCTCATCGTAGTCACGAATATAATTTATTCATCAGAAAATACTGTTGTACTATATATATATATATATATATATTTGTTAAATACTGTATCTATTAAATTACTTAAACATCACATTTCTTTATCATAACTACTATAATATGCCATAGTATAAGGACGATTTAAAACGTGCTCATGCATTCAGAACTGTAACGGCGATCCACGTGCTAGGTATGACATACCCGAAGAGGCGGTATCCAAAAATATATATTTAGAATTCGCCTACAAGCTAAGTTCCCTCAAAGGATATGATCTTAAAATCAGCTGCACGAGAAACTATCAATTTACCAAAAAAAGGTTTAGAAGGAGCGTTGAAAAAAGGTAGACGGTGGGGGTATGACATACCCTGCGTTGGAAGTGCCGGGTTAAAACTGAGAAAGACCTCTGACCTGATGCATTTTATATCGGTATAGTTGAAAATATTTTTAAAGGTATTTCTACATTAGGGAAAGTCGAGACCATTTCTTTTGCATCTTTGATGCACAAAGCCTCGGGTCTTCCCGAGGGACGATTTCCGATTCCGAGTCATATAATTTATTTCTCTGTAGCAGTGTGGAAGGAATTTCTGTGATGCTTGAAAATAAAGTTATAAATCTTGGATTAAAAAATAACTAAATTCTTTTTAATCGAATCTACATTTTAAAACTTTTTAAAGTTCTCTTTTTATTATTGCAAACTGTAAATTTTTTCCATGAAATATTTAGAAAATTAAAATAATATAATTTTAAAGTTTTTAATTTTTTTCCAAACTCTCAAAAAATTACATTTCATCTTTTTTTCAAATTTTCTGACTGAATTATGAAATTTCTGATTTAATACAAACACATTTTGTTTAATTAATTGTTTGTATAAACGTATTAGTATTATTTCTAGAACAAAACGTAGCTTGGATTCCCCCCCTCCAGATTGCTTATTCAAAATTATTAAAATATCTCCACCAAAAGTAAGTTTTCAAAAATTCTAAGGCTTTTTTTTTAAAAAAAAAAAACTAGGAACACACAATGACAATATTCTGAATTTGTAGTTTACTTTAAAGTTTCTAAATATGTTTAAAAAAAAACATTAATATTATTTTACTTGTTTGTTTGTTTTTTCAAATATCTTAATACTTTGAGACTAAACAGAACAATAAAACATTTCTGGGATAATTTGAAATTTTTAAGATAACTCAATACTTTTTGACAAAGGCTACAATATGACAAAAGAAATCTAAAATTTTTTAACTAAATTTGTATCTTAATTACATTAAAATTACTCAAGGTTATACAAGTTTACTACTTATTGAATAATTTTTCACATTTCTGTTTTGTTTGTGAAATCACTTATCTACTTTAGGAATTGTGTTTATCATATATATATATTTGTTTCTGTAATGCGTTTTGCTATCACTTTAATTAAATAGTTTTATATTACTAGGAGCAACTAAAAATATTACCAATATTTTTTTCAACATTTATTATTATTCTGTAAAAATAAACCTTTCATTAAATGCTTTTTATAAGAAATTTCTGCATTGGTTCTGACATTCTTATAGTTGTCTTTTTTAAAGATTTTAAGTATTGCTATGGATTGTTAAAGATGCATTTTGATTAACTTTATTAGAAGCATACATAATGCTATACAATACTTTAAAGAAAATATACGACTTTTATGTATTTTTATTATTAATTACACACATAATTAATTATTAGTTTGCATTAAATATTCTTTTAAATTCTCTGGACAAAATATCTTAATCAAGAAGGTATCGTGCAAATCGCTCTTAAAATAGCAATAAATACAAAAGGAAAAAAAGAATTTCTGTTTTTTATATTCAATCTTACAAATAATGGTTCTCTTAGCAGTCTTCGAGTATATTAGAAAAATTATGTGTTTATTTCACATGTTACCTCAATAAAAAAGAACAAAAAATGTGTGTGCATCTTTAAGTAAACTTAAAAACATACTTTATTTCTTTAAAAATTCTTTTCACAGTTTGAAGCAATTAAAATTAAATATTTAGAAATTATAGAATGTTTCATTTATTACTAAACAAAATCATCAAAATAAATATAACTACGTTTTATTTCAATTCCGCGCTATTGTTAGGATCCTTTTAAGTAATGTAAATGATTAATGAATGTACTCAAAAGCTCATTAGTGTTTTGTATTTTAAATGAACTACTCCCGTTTTTCAAAAGTGACTAAAGGAATTATTTTTATACGAGAAGCAAATAATATTCTTTCATTTGAATAACAATGCCAGTTGAAAATGTTTTAAGAAGATTACGGTACATTCAAGCTACGAAAACTTACACTTAGATATGTTAATAAACATGAAAGTATTCTAATGAACTGATGACAGTTATTTATATTTATATAAAAAATAAATAAAATAGTTATTGCCCAAATGAATAAAATATTTTTTTTCACTTTATTTTACGCAATGATTAAAATACCTAGGCATTAAATCTTAAAAATCGAAAAGATAATTTTGAAAGTGAAAATATAGTTACCTTTTATATTGTCTAACAGTTATTGTTTTTCCGATTTGTGTCTTGTCTAAAAGAAATTAGTTCGGAAGTCAAATTGGCCCAAAATTTCCTCAGTTTTCTTCGAAAAGGGGTCTTTTTTTTCTGAGGGTCATTCTGCCCCATTCTTTTTCTTCCTTAACGCCCCCTCCCCTTCCCCCATGGGATCAGCGTTGAGAACTCATGAATACTCGTTAAAAAAATAATTAACTTTAAACTTGGAGGGTGACAGAATATTTCTGTCGCTTTATGGGCCAGATCTTTCTCGGAACGGGAAGCAGATCCCTTGCTGACTGAATGCACATCCGGTCTTTTGGTAACTTCTTAGTGCGACGTTTATTACTGTCAATCAATCAACAGACGCTGGGGTACTTTCATTTCAAAGCAAATAACATTCTGAATGCATGTTTCCCATTCCAAGTGTTATCTGTATTTCACTTCAAACGATCTTTTTGTCGAACCGCTTTGAATGAGAAGTTTTCCTGCTTTCAGACCACATACCACTCCTTGTTTTCTCATTATTTTGAGTAATTTTAACAGCTTTTAAACTTTTTTATAGTGGGTCCTGAGATTCAGAATTCGCCCTGGAAATTTATATCGTTTGAAGTCAGTGACATACTATTTTATAAACATAGAAAGGGACTTTTAATACGACCATTAATAACATTTTACGGCTTTTTCTTACACACGTCCGAGGCCTCTGTAGCTAGGGGGAATGTGTCATTGATACTGGTCCCCTGATTAGGCAGGCTACACCCGTGATGAAAAGGAATGTTCCTCAGAATTTGAAATCCATTCTTATTTTTCTCGAACTATGTAATGCTTTTGGGAAATCGGGACTTATTTTGATTGTCAATAACTATAATAACTAAATATCAGCATATTTATTCAACTTTTTATAAATTTTTATTTTTAAAAATTCACAAAAAAATTTTGCTTGATCGAAAGAATTATAGGTGGCCTTTCGCCGCCCCCTTGTTTCGGCCGCCCACAGCTAGGATCGGCCCTGGTCACCGGTACTTGAGACGTAGATTTATTGTCGGGGGCGAGTTCTTTTACGAAGTTTCGTATGACAGACCAGTAGAGAAAATAACAAACTCCCTCTTTTGATGTGATTCGTTGTTTGGGGGACTTTTGAAGAAACTAAAAACAAATGAAAAATGCAGTTGTTTTGAATCTCGATTTTTATCGCTAAACAGGAGAATTTGACGTGTTTCTGGGAGTTGGGAGTCATTGGGAATTAGACATGTAGAAGATAAAATTTCAGAATTAGACAGCGAAATTTTAAACAAATTTGAAGTTTTATGTTCGCATGTCATTCCGTTTTGGAAAGGAAAGAAAAAGAGAAAAGAAATTTTTTTTATTTTTATTTTTTGAAATTATTTTGCATAATATATACATAGGGCATAGAATCAGTAGCGCACACAAATATCTTTTAGGGGGGGAGGGTGGTTCAGGGTCGAAAGTCCACCATTTTGGTATCATGCTCCAATACGCCGCCCAACATATTCTTTTGATTTTGTCGATTTTCGGGAACAAAGACAGTACAAAATTAATTATTAAATTAATAATTAGCATTAATTTATAAAACTAATTATTATTAACAAATACATAATTAAAGATAACGTAATATATACATAGGATTATAACCAATCGAAGAAAAGTCCAGGGCTGTGGGGGGTGTCCGGACCCCTAGGACCCCCCACCTTGTGTGCGCCGCTGCATAGGATTATAATTAATTTAAAAAAAGAAACGAGCCTTACAGTAGTCGCATATGATGTGTAATATCTGACATGTTATCGTGGTAAAAAATAGTTACTTAAATCTGAAAAAAATTAATCGAGTATAATTGGAAATACTTTTCTATCAAATAGTTATATCTTTAATGAAAATTGTATTTATTTAACACAAGGAGTAATGCAATTTTTTATCGAAACTATTTTTTCTTGTTCAATTTGGGGAACAGTGGATGCAATAGACTTGAAAATGGACAAACAGGGATTTCGGTGGCCCTATTCACTCTTAATCAAACGGCTCAAAAATTAATGATTTCCTGCATTTTGCATTTTTACCATATACCCCGAAGATGGTTCTGCTCTCTTAAAAACAAACCATCACTCGCTTTCTATGATTTTGAATGTGATTGAATTGAGTCTTGAATCGAGTATGATTGGAAATAATTTTCTACCTTATAATTAATTATATCTTTAATGAAAATTTTATTTAGCAGTTTTAAGTAGGAGTTTTTTAGTCAAGAAAATTTATTTTAATCACAATTAACCCTCCAAGCCTTCCACACGGAAAATTCCGTCATTGTAAAGATGCTTCGAAAAGGCACCGCACGTATAAAAAATTTGTCTTCAAGTAACATTCTCAAAAGCGGTTGAGCCGTACTTTTCTGAAATCCTTTCCCCCTTTTAAAAGTTTAACATAACATCAGTTAAACTTTTATGACATCATTCCGTCATTGTAAAGATGCTTCGAAAATGCACAGCACGTATAAATTTGTCAAGTAACATTCTCAAAAGCGGTGGAGCCGTACTTTTCTGAAATTCTTTCCCCCTTTTAAAAGTTTAACATCTTAAAAGATAATTAGGGACGGTGGAAGCCACACTGCAGGACACTGATAGGAAGTTTTATGACTCTCAGGGAACCCCGTGTTTTGACCCTGGAGCAATCGTAAAAAATCGGGGAAGAATTTCTTTAGACCGCATGAAGTGTTTGTTTGTGAGCTTGTATTTTAAAAGTTTTGAAAAGTCCCAACGCATAAGTAAAATATGTTCCAATTCCCTTTTACTTTTCATATTAATTTGAAACTATAACAAGTTGGGGCGTGTCAGGGCAATCTGCTATTTTATATAGTTAGACAAATTATACCTTTTAAAGTATATTCTTTCGCTTCATTTTTCTTATCTTAATCAATGCTTTCAGTTTTTGAAACATGATTATTTCATTATATAAGATGCCAAAAAAATTAATAATAATAAAACACCAAACACTTTAAAATTTGAAACCGTTTAAACTTTCCAACCACTAACAATGAATAAATTTAAACTTCATCAAATAATTTGAAACACTTTCTTACACTTTGATAAAAAATAATAACGACAAAAAAAACTAATTAAGATCTATTAGTTTTTTTTTTAGATTTCAAAGCCCAAGTGTTCAGGGAAGTTTACGTACAGTGCTTAGTTATATATATTGTTAAAACACACCTAATTATATTTGAATTTTAAGTGCTTGAACTTCAGTTTACATCAAAGACAACATGAATGAAGATTTTCCCACATTTTTTTTATAACTTGAATGTTTCAATAAATGGTAATCAAAAATATATGGAAACATTTACAGTAGACATTTATGCATATAAATAAACATAAAAATCAATTTTAAATTCGAGCTATTCAAAAGCATTCGAATTATTCTTCAAAAATATCTATTTATGCAAAATACCTCAACATTTATCTTTTTTTAAAGGCTAAAACTGAATAAGTAATTAAAGTCTGGAAATTTTTTTGAAATCTCGACCGTATAAAGCTAGAAATTTTATATTAGAAATTCCATTTGAAATTTCGGAAAAAAAAATGTATCGCGCAGTTAAAAATTATTTACTGTAAGTTCTAGCAATTCTTTGAGTATAATATAAATTTCAAATTTTATTATATAGCTTCTTTAGTATTTTTTAATATATTTCGAAAATTTCATACAATTCGGTTGAAACCTGCGTGTTAAAAGCAAAAAATATACTAAAAAAATTGATAAATATACAATTACAATAAATTCTTACATAGAAGCAAAACTGAGAAGCTAAAGCGTAGGAATGAAAAATTTTGAGTATATCTGAAGTAGTTTTCGAAATATTTATTTTAAAGTTCAGAAAACTTGTGTGCGTTATGTTATACTTAATATTAATTAAATGGTTAAAATAATATGTTAATAATAGTCATGTAATCGTTTCACGACGCATTCATATGCTAATAAAAATTAAAATGGTCATTGATGCGAATGTCAAGAATTTTACGTAATTTTAAATTCAGACATTAAGATATTGATGTAGAAAATATAAAACGACCATCTAAAATACATGAAAAATCACTTACTATGGCAGAGCCAGCTTAGTCAGGAGCTATCTGGGAAAACAGAGAGGTACCCGCGGTCTTGATGGATGCCGCTCTAGCTTTTAAAGTTCTCAGGAAAAAAAATATATAAATTACAAATGCAAAAATAAGTCTTGTAACTTTCGATACATTTTTATAACGACGAATTGTGGAATTGGCTTCCAATACATTGTTGTGTTTGACAATATCTAAAGTAACCAACCCTACTTTAGAGAGATTTGTACTACTTTTTCGTAACCGTATTCCTTTTAAAATTAATTCGTGCAGCCAAAATACACCTTTTGCACTCTTAAAAATTTATGTAAACTATAACGGTTAATTTTAATTTATGCAACTTGTGAAATGTTCATAATTAACCATTTCCGTCTAAACAGTTTACATGAAATAAAGTTTGGACTCCCTCATTCATTAGGGAATTATATAAGATTCCAACATTAAGTTTTATTTTTCGACGAATAGGGTCGAGTGGTAATGTATCGCGCTTCCACACCACAGGTCTTGGGTTCTATTAACGGGCTGGGAAAGGTCGACTCTGCCTTTCATCCCCGCTGCATTGGGTCGATAAATGAGTACCTAACTAAAATTAGATGATCGCGGGCGACGGCGCCATGGGCGCCTTTTCCCAGGAGGATGGGAGAAAAAGTAAAACCATAATTGATTGCGGATCTAATCAAGAATTCTCCCCGACAGAACGGGGAGGGAGGACGTACCCCGAAACTCGAAACGCTCTATCGAAGCAGAGCGCCGGCGGGGGGAGGGGAAGAACGCAGGAAGGAAGTCGGGACGGCCGAAGGCAGTAAATCAAGGCAGTGACAAAATACTCAAGAACCCAGTGTCAAGGATGCAATGCAGGGCAGCTAAATCGTGTTGTAATAGAGAGTGTGAAAAAACGTGTTTTTGTTGAGTCATGTGTTTGTGCGGTCACTCGCGTGACAAGTGTAAAATGGAATGCTAACAAAGTCCAAAAGGACAAAGAGCGTTACTTGTATCCCGATTGCGTCGGGGTCATAAACAATAAAACAATTAAATAAAATTAAATAATTAGCATTCCAGCTAAAAAACCTGAGAGAGAGAATATTTTAAATTAAAACAGATGTGAATTTTAATTTAGAGTTTAGATTGTAATAAGGACAGCATTTCTCCCCACTGGGACATCATCTGGGCCATTTTTGTCATAACTTCTTTGGCATCCAGTGAGTTGTTATTTGTACCTTTAACAACTTCCGCGAAGGAAGGTTTTGACTGTTTTTGATTTTGCTTGCGCGCAGCCGCTCGCTCTTGCCAGACATTTTTCGTCGGTTTTGTTTTGTTGGGTTTTGTGTTGATTGGGTTTTTGGGGCATCCCGAGAAGTTTGCAGGGTGCGGTCCGCTGCAATTGGCACACTTAGCCGGAGCCTTGGCTGACTTGGTGCACTCAGAGGTGAGATGGCCACCTGAGCATTTCAAACACTTCGGTGCTCTAGCGCAAAACCGAGAGTGATGAAAGAATTCTTGGCATCTATAGTACTGTGGGGGCATGGTGGATTTATTGAGGGGCTCAACCACAACTCTAAAAAATCCAACGTTTCTTATGTTGAAAATACCCTTATTTTCAGGGTTTCTGAGGAGGGTTACCAAAAATAAAGGCATGTTCGTATTCGTTTTCCTGTTTCTCAACAAGGAAATATAGTTGGGCTTAAAGCCAAGTGTATGTAACTCTGGCATGAGTTCTTCCTGGTTGTAGTCGGTGGGTAACCCTCTCAAGACAACTTTAAGTTGTTTATTGTGGGCCATCTCGAATGTGTGGGACCGCATTTTTTTGTTCGAGACAAATTTCTGAATAATTCGGTGCTCTTCGGCAGAAGTTGGGAAAACTCGGAGTTTCCCGTTCTCAAAGCGCCCCTGGAGTGATGTGTTATTACATAAGTTCCCTATCTGAGTAAGGAGCTCGGTTGCATTGCTCTGTGCATCAATCACAATGGGAGCAATGCGCTTTCCTTTGCGGCCTACTGAAGTAAAGCCGTCGTCTTTCTTACTTGGTTCGGGAGCGCCAGCGCTCTCGGCGGCTTTCGCCGCCGGGCTGCTTTGCGCGATCACCGGCTTAGCTGATTTAGCTGAACCGACCTCTCTTCGGCTGTCGATTCTCCTTCCTCCTTAGAAGACGCATCGTCTCCGATATGGCGAGGGGAGGTGGATGTGGGTGGGAGCTTTCGCTCCGACTTCGCCTGCTTCTTGGAATGTCTTCTGCCTGGAATGTCCTTTTGAGGCGATACGGGCTGGCGTTTTGCTTGCTTCCGCTTCTGCTGCGAAGCGGGTGAGGCTTCAATGGGGGTGCGATTAAATCGCTCCATATCCCTGACGTAGAGCTTGAACTCCGTGTTTTGGAGTCGAATAGATCTACGTGAACATTTTAGTGCTGTCCACTGAACTAAATTTACAAGCCTGAGTCTCTCAGGCGTGTTTGGAACATCGGAATCGGCGTCGTCGAGGATGACCAATATCTCTTCCAAGATATCGCACAAATCCTCCCTCCGACTCAATGCACATGGTGCATTTTTCAATGTACTCCGTAGCTGCCATAACATCAAATTGCAAGGGTTCAAGAGTGAAAAAATCACTTACCTCGATTGATGGGGCCACATCTGTCCTGGGAGCGGACATATCCAAGGGAAATCCAGGTGAAAAATAGAACGCAACGAGAAACCAAAGTGAGGCACTAGGCCTAGCACAGGCCGCGTGCAGAATCAAACTACGTAAAAAAGCGGAAAAATTTAAAAATTAATCCCTAGCAATAATCTCAATCGGTTATATTTGAAGGAACAAGGCCAAAATGTGACACAGAATAAACGAAATCGCGGATGCAAAAAGATCCAGAATGAAATCGGGGCGAACACTTGGAACAAGGGTCGCAGTCGAGGGCAGGAAAACTGCGTCTGAAGTCTACCAAGACAGGAAGCAGAATGATGATGAAAATGATGATAAATGAGTACCAAGCTTGCTTGGGGTCTTAAACACTGAAGGTCTCTCTTCAGACAGACCACCAAATCGGGACATCTGTTCATGCACCTCAGCGCCCAATGGTCACGTATATTGGGATGGGCATAGTAGTTCCTGGCCCTCATGGATTGTTGTGCCACTGAGTTTGAGTTTTAAGTTTGAGGATTGCCTCACTTTGGGGATACCCCTTAGATAAACATGTATTTCCACTCATTTGCAATTAAACATTTTTCTTTCAATTACGTTTATTTTAGAAGGAAGTTTGATTTTTCAAATGTATTTGCTTAATAACATGTATATTTGTGTATTATATTAAAATTTTGATCCATCCAAATTTTTATGTTTTTTGCTCCTCTAAAAGCTTTTAGGATTTTAGAACTGATCTTACAATCCATATACGTTTTATCGTAGTATATTTAAAAATGATAAAGACATTTTTATAACTGTGTGAGCTTTTAAGCCTCTTTTATAAATGTAAAAAATTGCTTTCAGCCACAGTTTTTAAATTGTACAGAAAAAAGTGGAGGAGTAAGATATTTACATATTATGAATATTTTCGACTGCAGTAAGATATATTTCAATTTCAGTTTCTGTACAATTTGAATAGAAGTTGTAAGCCATTTTGGAATAGTTTGATATTCAATATGTAACGTCGTGAGTAGCTAACCATCAATAAATCGTCACAACTAATTTTAAAATAAAAGCATTGTTTATTTTCTAAACAATTTGTTAGTGAAGCAATAGATTACAGTTCATATGCCAAGCCGGGGTGCAGTCAGTCTGTTTTCTATTCTCAACACCACCGGCGTTCATTTCTTCCTTTCCATTCCAACCCTTTAGCGCAATCTTCCAGTCTGTTCCAACCAGGGCTCTCCGCTCATGCTTTCTCGATCCAGGGCAGCGCTTTCCCCCTTTTCTCCATCCAGGGCCGGGCTCCTCTCTCTAGTTTTCTTTTTTCTCCTGAAAAAAACCCTTTTAAACACCAGGGGTGGGTTCACAACACGCTCCTCGTCCCTTCTCTTATTGGCAGATTAGATCATATTATATATATATATATATAGTGTGTTGCGTATTGAATCATGGTAGATTCTCCCATATTAATTATTATAATTATATTTGTTAAAAGTTTAAGTTTAATATCTTAATAAAGTCATATTAAGATAATGTTTGATCCTAGTTCTTCCGCTAACCCTACACCTATAGTTCACGCTGATACTTCGAGGGATGTACTTCCAAAGGGGAGGTACATCACATCGCCGTCCAACTAGGTTTAATCTATATGACCCCGAGATGAGAAACGCGAGAGGATTTAATATTTGGCCAGAAGTATACTTTTCTGGGTCGGAGAACGTCACCGAATTTTTAGAGGGTATAGACAATCAAATTAAATTACTTGAAATACCCAGTGAGTTATCATGTGCTTATTTATAAGGTCATCTCCTGCGTAGAGCTCTTGATTGGTACCAAATATTCGGATCAGTGTTAGTGCAAAATACCGCCACGCACTTCGCACAGCTGAAAGCAGCATTGTCGAAAGCATTCCCTGCCATCCAAAATAAAAATGAGTTAGAAACACGTTTTTATGCGTCTCAGCAAAGACAGAACCAGGAGCCGACAGATTTTGTTTACGATTTGCTGAAGTTGAACAAGAAATTAGAACTGGGGATGTCTGAGAAAGCCCTTGTAGATCATAAATATTTTCGTTAGAGTTGAGCCGCAAGTTCAGGACTATGTGAAAGTGCGTAATCCCCAAAACGCGATCCAATTATAAGAAGTCTTAGCTAAGTTTGAGGAAAGAAATTCATGCAAGGCAACACTGGGTTCGAAAAATAGTACTATTGTGGAAGGACGAGGTTGGAATGACGTAGGATGTCTAATGTTGGTAATAATCGAGGAAATTGGAGAAATTCTGAAGTGGTACATAGACCGAATAATGGTAGAAAAGTTTATAGGGGGTAACTATCAGAACAACCGTCAAGGAAATCAGTGGTTCGAGAGCAAGAATAGGTTTCAAAACGATGACCGCAGATTTAATGATACGGGATATCAATTTAAAAATCGAGGTCAAAATGACGAGAGAGGACCAAAAAAATAGGGGTTCGAGTGAAAATTTTAGTCGAGGCAGTAGAAAACAAATGGGACGATTAAATGTTTTGAAAGAGAGTGAGAGATATTAAAGGTGATTAGACACAGTGGATAAATCAGTCACCGATTAAACTTTCAGCAATATGTATGTCTCCGGTAGAACTTCCGTATGTTTCTATTTCATTAGACGAGACTTTTACGAAAGCGTTATGGGACACTGGAGCGGAGAAGTCATTTATATCGGAAGAGACATACCAAAAATATTTTTTTTATAAACAAGTAAAGAAATCGAGTACTCAGGTGATCACGGCGCAAGGAGTTAAATGTCGAAATATGGAAGTTGTGGAATTAAATATTCGAATAAGGGGGAGTTCAAAAAGCCTTGGTTGTTCCATGCGTTAGCAGATTTGGAATACCCATGTAATCTTGGGATAGACTTCATACACTGCGAAAAACCGGTATTCAGAACGGAGTACAAAATACTCACTTTTGAATACGTCACATACTCAAAATAGCTCCGATGCAAACATACTCAAATTTGAGAAAAGCCCATTCTCATCTTTGGCATCGGCTACGTACTCAAAATTGTAAACATCGCATACTCATTTTTGAACCTGTTACTGGATCAAATTTGAGAATATAACAGCTAGATGAGTGTGTAATGTACTTATTTATGAGTATTTATGGGTCAAATACGAGTTTGTATGTTATTTATTTTCGATACTGTTGTATCCAATACGAATTTTTAACATAAAAATATACATCAAATCAAATTTAAAGGGATCTAAATATGCGATACTTAAGTTGGTAAATTTCATTTTTTTCCATCTTATATATTATTTAATTTACATTTTATGAAGTTTTTACCGCTTAACTTCGAAAATCTAAATTCCTTTTGCATTTATTGTGTTACAAAAAGGTACTTTAGTATCATCGCAAAAATTCCAACGTTCAAGATAATTCGCCATGTCTCGTACGCGTTGAATTAGCAACCATGTACTTAATTTTATATGCTGTCGCCAATACAACAAAAATTTTACTTTAAGAAAAAAAATACAACTATTATTTGATCAAAAACTTTGTCTTCGAACTTATACATCAGATTTAAATCTTTGAAAATAACAAAAATAGATTCGATGAAATAGTTACACAAATTTGTAAGCATTTGAAATAGTTCCAGAAGCAATTTGGTTTATTACAAGTTATATTTATGTTTCTAAAAGAATTATATTGTTTCTTTTTAAAATCCTATACAAGCAGAAAATTAACTTTTATTTAAATTCAGTCTTTTAATAATAAGTTATTAGAAATATCTTGGAAACGTTAGGATGAATAACAGACTTTATATAGTAAAAATTTCAAAACAAAGTAAGAAAGAAATAGTTCTTTACATATTATGTAATGAAGAAAAAGCCTTTTGACTAAAATAACACTCATTAGGCCCAGGTGTGTAAGTACTTTTTCTATGAATTGTTTTGTTTAAATAGAAACACATTCATCTAGATGGAAATATAGAAAAATCCATTGCAATATATATTACAAATTAAGCTAGTTTTTTATTCATATCAACTGATTTTATACTCTCCTATCACCAAAGAAAACAAATATTATAGTTTTTAAGTTAATGTTTTTATAATTAAAATACTTAAAAATTTCAGTCCTTAGAAGAATGTAAAAACAACTAAAACAGTAGAACCATAATCCAATATACAGCATTTTATTTTCAATGCCTCTTTTTTTCAATGATTCACTGTAAACAAGAAAAATAAAACAAACCAAAATCATGTTTTTGAAATATTTATTCTGGAAATTGGACATATACATATCATACATTCAAAAAATAAACAAAAATATAAGTGAGATTTTTGAAATAACATACTTTCATCCATAAGTTATTTTTTATAAACACTATACAATCGATACTATAGTCAACTCCATTGATTTAATGTAATATATATTGAATTATTTGCTTACTAATAGAAATGAAATTAATGCAAATTAAGAATAAAGCATTCATCATCTAAAAACACGATAACAGGTTTAAAAAGTATGATTTTCTAAATATTACACATGAAGGCATGTATTTTTTTTAAGTTCACATGTATAAAAACTACTGTTCAAAAGTACCACACATTGGAACAATATATATATCAGTACACTACACACCGAATATCTTTTAAGCATGGTTTTGAAATTACTGCAAATAAGATTTTGGTATCCAATAGTTTTCAATCTAAGATGATGGTCTCGCAATAAGAACTCAACATGAAAATAGTTTAAAAGAATGGCTTATTCCTGACAAAAGAGGAATTACATTATGAAGCAAAAATGTAAGTACTTTTTTGTAGAAAACCAATTAGAAAAATATGGGTGCTAGGATTTAAAAAAAAAAACAGAACACAAGGTATTTAGAAATGCCAGGAAAAACTATGGAAATTGGAATGTGGGGAAAATGGAAAAATAATAACTGCATTTAAAAGCGTGGGGTGCTTGATATCAATTGTTATAATTTCTTAATAGTTCTATTCTGTAATACAAAGTTAGTGTAAAAATGTGTAGTACAAGGGTCCCCCACCCTTTTACCATAATGACATTAATTTTCTCGTTAATCATTTTGTTCTAAGAAAGTATATAAGTGCTGTTTTTTTTTCATCTTAAATACGTTTGATTAATTTTCGTATTGTTTACATATATTTTCATTACGATCCACCTTGTCCCACTATATTCACTTGCCGCCATATCATTCTGTGGGCTCTCCTAGGACTGAACCTAAGAACAAAATGGGTTCAGTCCTAGGAGAGCCCACACCCTTGGCAACAAACCGTGAATATAGCGGGACAAGGTGGATCGTAATGAAAATATATGTAAACAATACAAAAATTAATCAAACGTATTTAAGATGAAAAAAAAACAGCACTTACTTTCTTACTGCTGATCTTTTCCGAGTGGAGGCTACAGCATGACAGCGGATTTTAACAAAAAGCCTTGAAGGCCTCATTGTTAAGAGAATCATGGGAGTTCGGCCATAAATATTCTGCGAGGTAATGGTCGAACATACCCATTCAAAATCTCCATCCAAAACAGCACTCTTTCGTTCGTATAATCCCATTCGCTCATTACATTTAGAACATTCATAATTCAAAGCAATCAATCCTTCTTTCATACATCATTCAATCAATTTTTTCTTACATTTCGCATTCAACAAAGTACAAAATTCAAAGGTATATCCACTCGCATACGTGCCATACTTCCAGCCCGGGACCCAACAACAAAATGACACAATTCGATATGCCCGCTGACCAAATACAAAGATTCCAGAAATAGTTAGGTTTACCATACATAAGGTATCAAAGTAGAGTTACCAAGATGGTGCAATTATCACCAACCAAAATAATTTGCTCCAAGGGTGTGGGCTCTCCTAGGACTGAACCCATTTTTATATTAAGATTTACTTTTTAGTACGATTAACTATAAAAGCATTTTTTTTAAACTATGGTGTATCATGTACGTCAGACTGAACAGATTTCAGTACTTACGTATTATCAAAACAATCGCCAACTCTATTAATAATTCACTGAATTGACAACTCCAATTGGTACTTACGTCTTATTGGCGACATTATATGAAATGAAGCACCTAGTTGCCAATTTTCAGTGTGACATCGGGGTTGCCAACTTGGTGAGTTATTAATAGAGTTTGCAATTGATGCGATATTTCATAAGTACCCCCCAATTTCCTGTGTTGTACATGCTGAATTGGCAACCAGGTGCTTCGTTTCATATAACGTTGCCAATAGGTTGCAATAATATATAAGTACGGGAAACCTGTGTACCTAGGGCCATATTTTTTCAATGCACAAAAACAGAGCCCCTGGCCTGTTTAAAAATGTGAAACTAATATGCACTCATCATTATACTAACTATCATCCAATTGTAAATATAAGAACTTAAAATATTAAATTCTGTGAAATAAAAGGTTTTAAAAAAATTCACAAATGGCCCTAGGTACAATATCATTGTACATAGGGCCTTTCCCTGAAAGTTACGTTTCATTCTGTAATCAATAGAAAACAAACATACACGAATTTAATAAAAGAAACAATATCAGCTAATACATTGATTTATCATGTAACCATTTAAATTGCAATGTGCCAAATTATTAATGAATTGCACGTATTTTGATCCAACATGTAATTTTAAAAACTGGTTCCAAAAGTGAGCTGCATACATTGTCGTTCTGAAGCATCAACAGATTATGGTTTATACAGTTTGAACAGAATATTTCTGTTGCCAGTTTTATAAGTTTCTTCTTTATCATAAAGAAACTTATTTGAACGTGCAATATTCTTCAGAAATTTAACACTCTTGTGTTCTTTTTTAACATCTATTACTTCTGCCATATAAAAATGTTTAGTTTTTTTGCCTTGTATTTTTGTTAAACAAAAGTCCCCCTTTTCAATACTATCAGTTACTGTAATTCATCAGTTACTCTAGAATTTGCATCATCAGTGGAATGTAAGAATCTTCAATATCTGATAATTCTTATATTATCTGCATTAGGTTTTGACCATTTTATTCAGTCAGGATTTCTTAGGTATCTAAAAAAGTTAGGAATTTATAATTGCTCATTAAGAGAAAAATTTAATTGAAATATCGTAAAAATCTGATTTAGAATTATATTTGTTACGAACATATCGGTGGTTCAGTTAATCAGTGGTAGAATGCTTTTATATCAATCAACTTTCATATCATCACAATCGTTAGACTCAATTAAATTCAATAAATCATCGATGACAAGTGTAAGATTAAATAATAAGTTTGATGGAATATGGAGTGCGTCTGCACTCAGTCACGTACACAAGATCTCTGCTGTAAACAAAGCATGTTTTTACAAGCAGCGCCCTCTATACTGAGGGGGGTTCTACTATTACTCCCCACTTAAACTCCTGCGGAGTTTACATTAAGATAATTAAAATTCTAAGGTAATTCAAGTAAAATTCACATGCAAAATGAAATAATACAAATAAAATTCATGCAATGTGAAATAATACAAATAAAATTCATGCAATGTGAAATAATAAAAATAAAATCCTATGAATTCAATTCTCAAATCACATGCATCATCAATAATTCTGAAATAAAATTAGCAATTCTTAAATCACATGCATTATCAATAATATTGAAAAATCGAATTAGCAATTATGCAAATAGAATAATATAAAGGTTAAAGTTCAAGAAATTGTAAAATGTTCAAATGTTCTTTTCTACAGATGCAGGATCAACTGGAATAGGTAAAGGCACTACCTTTGTGATGGCTCGTTTTAAAATACCTGTTGAGGTTTTCACATTAACTACTCTTACAAGACCATCACTACCGGGAAATACTTCAAGAATACGCCCCATAGGCCAGTCTAGGGGCTTGGTGTTGGGATCCTTTAAAAGAACGAGCTGATTCTCCATCAGGTTAGGGTTCTGTTCACTCCATTGAGCACGGGTCTGAAGATGGGTCAGATATTCGGTGCTCCAACGGTTCCAAAATTTGTCTCTCGGAGATTGAACGAGTTTCCACCTGGAATGATAGGACAAAGAATCCGAAGCAGTATAAGGTTCAGGAAAGGATGAAATTGCACAGTTCGTCAAGAAATGCCCCGGGGTCAAAGGGTTAAGATCATTGGGGTCCGAAGAAAGTGGAGACAAGGGACGTGAATTTAGAACTGCTTCGATTTGTGCCATCAACGTAGTTAACTCTTCGAAGTTCATGCTAGCTGATTTCGCTACCCTCAATAAAATGCGTTTCATGGACTTAATGTTTGCTTCCCACAATCCACCGAAATGGGGAGAAGCGGGTGGAATGAAGTTCCATTCGATTCCCTCTTCCGCGCTGAATAGCTGAATTCTGTTGGACTTGCAAATTTCGTTCCATTCATTAAGAATGTTTCTTTCTCCCTTGAAGTTCGTTGCATTGTCACTCCAAATGAAGGATGGCTTAGATCTCCTTGCTATAAATCGTCGGAGACATGCTAGGAAGGCTTCTGTGGTCAAGTCGGAAACAACTTCTAAATGCGTGGCTTTTGTACTGAAACAGATGAAAATGGCAATATACGATTTTAAAGTCACTCTTGATCTTTTTAAATTTGGTTTCGTGATTATAGGACCAGCGTAATCCAATCCAACTTTTTCGAAGGGTCTAGAAGGCACAATTCTGTCTCGTGGTAAATCTCCCATAATCTGGTTTATTGTCTGGGTTTTCGTGCGAAAACACGTAATACATTTATTTAATATTCTTCTTACACGGTTCTGACCCGATGGGATCCAATAAAACTGTCTTATTAAATATAATGTGGTTTGCAAGCCAGAATGTAATGATTTCTTGTGATAGTGTTCAATTATTAAATCAGTTAAATGATGAGCCTTTGGCAACATCATTTGATGTTTTTGGAATTCAGATAGGGTCAAATGTTTCAATCTACCTCCCACTCTCAGTATTTCATCTTCGTCCAAAAAAACGTTTAAAGATGATATTTTGCTGCCCTTTGGAATCGGTTGTCCGTTTTTGAGACACTTTATTTCAATTAGAAATTCATTTAATTGTACTTGTTTTACTGAAACTTTCGTAACATGATCAAATTCTGAAGCATTTATACAGTCTATTTTCCTTAATACTCTGAGTTCACTTTACAGTTATAAATAAATCTTAAACATAGAGCGCTTATTCTAATTAATTTACTAAAAGAGGAATATCTAGAGATTAAATTATTATCAATTTGCCTCTTTTCAACCGCTGTATTTACATTAATTGATTTCTTCAATTCTAATTTATCGTTGTTTATTTCGGTTTCAATTATAGGTTCTGAAAATAATGGCCATTCTGTTTGTTTCATTGTCAACCACTTCGGACCATGCCACCATATTTTGTTATTTTTAAGATCATTTAAAGGCAAACCCCGACTTATTAAATCAGCGGGATTATCCTTTCCTTTACAGTAGCGCCATTCCTTGGGATCACTTAGTTTTTGTATTTCTTTAATTCTATTCTTTACAAACACTTTATGTCTATTAAAATCCCCCTTTATTCAGTAATATGTTATAGACGAATCAGTCCAATAAAAACGACTCACAGGCAGTATGAGTGCAGTTGCAATTTTGTCACTTAACCTTGCAGATAAAAGTGCGCCCATAAGCTCCAATCTAGAGATCGAAAGAGTTTTTAATGGAGCTACCCGACCTTTTGATGCTACAAAACTAGAAATAATATTTCCATCGTTCAGTTCTATGCGTAAATAAGCGACAGTTCCATATGCCTTTTTGGAAGCATCTGAAAAGCAATGCAACTGAATGGTGGTTGCATTTGAAGGCAAAAAGTTTTGAAAGTAATATCGAGGAATTTTTATTTCACTCAAATAATGAATCTCATTACACCATTTATTCCATGAAACTTCTAATTGTTTCGGCAATTTGTTATCCCAATCAATCTAAACACCAAATTTCCTGAATTAAACATTTTATTCGGATCGTATAAGGACCTATGAAACCTACTGGGTGAAATAATCGACCTGCGGCTTGTAACAAATATCTTTTTGTATTAATTCCTTTAGAAAGAAATGTTCCTAAATCGCTGGAATCAAAATAGAATGTATCAAGTTTTTCATTCCAACCAACTCCTAAGACCTTTGAAGCTATCAACGTGTTCAATGACTCTTTATGTTCATCTACTTCAAAATTTAAATTTTTTAACCTTTGATTTAGCTCGGAAGAGTTGGTTCTCCATTTCCGAAGATCCATACTTGCATCTTCCAAAATTTGTTTACTTTCTATGCAGGTCGTCAAGGCTGCTTGGACACTGACATTTCCACACAGAAAATCATCAACATACAATGACTGGTTAAGATGGTTAAAAGTATCAGGAAAAATATCCACATATTTTTTAAGATGATGCTTGATCGTAGCTGCAAGAAGAAATGGACTTGATTTTACTCCAAATAAAACCCTAGTCATTCAGAAAATATCAAGCCATTTGTTTTCTAAATCAATTCCTGGATTTTCATCCCAGAAAAATCTTGTAAAATTCCTTTCACTTTCGTCTATCTCAATTATCAAAAATGCCTTTTTTATGTCAGCTACAAATGCAATTGGATTCACTCTAAATTTGATTAATAGAAAAAATAGGTTAGGTATAAAATTTAGCCCTGTGTGTAAACAATCGTTCAAAGATAGCTGTGATTTCGCATGTGATGACGCATCAAATACGATTCGCAATTTGCTTGTAGTTTTATCAGTACGTATTACTGCTTTATGTGGTAGATAAAAAATATTATGCTTTAGATTTTCTTCTTCAAATGGAACACGTACTATGATTTTCTCAAAAAGATAATTATTTACAACTAATTTGTAATCCTCAAATAAGGAACTGTCATTTTTAAAACGTGATCTTAACTTTAGAAATCTTTTCCTAGCAATTTCTTCATTATTTTCTAACAATGTTTTCATGTTAGGTTTCCAAGGGAATTTAACTTTATACCGCTTATTTTGATATGAAATTCCCGCTTCAAATTCAGACATTATATCATTATCAATATTTTCCTCATCGGACACCTCTGCTTCTATTCCTAAGTTCTCTAAATCCCAAAATTCACTAAGCTGTTTACAAATATTGGATTCATTAACAATAACACTCATTGTTAAAATGTCTTCAGAATCTGTTTTGATTACTGCTGAAACTATATTATCAGTGTCCCGTTTCGGAGACAAATCGTCATCATGTCGATTTCGAAAACATATTGAGAAATGGTGAGACCCATTACAAATAGGACACGACTCCCTTTTCACACATTCCATTGCTCTATGACCGGGCGACAAACACAAAAAACAACAGCCTTTTTTCCTTAAAATTTCTCGCTTTTCGTTAGCACTAAAAGAACGGCAAGCGTCGAGTTCATGACCTTTGTTGCAGTATAAACATTTTCGGTTTCTAGGTTCTACTTTCTCCCAGGGGGAAATGAATGTGGTCGTAAATGTACTCTATTCGGGGTGGCTTCATGCGTTGTCCGGGGAAATAGGAGCCTTTATTTTTTGTTCTGTCTTGCGGTGGAGGGGAATATTGACATAGTTTATGACTGTTTATTTGAGAAGCTCGTTCCCTACTACGGATTTCCAAGTGTAGGAACTGCAAAAGAGCACTTCAGTAGGGTTTCTAACAGGTGTTAAATTTAATAAATTACTCAAATGAGCGTTAATTAACATGTTTTTATTTCCAAATCTATCTTTTAATAAATCAAGAGCTCTATCATAATTATCATCAGAAATTGGAAATCCATTAATGCAAGCAAGCGCATTACCACGCAAATATGATTTTAAATAATTAAATTTATCAACTTTGCTTAGTCTATTGTTATTATGAATAGAGCTTTCAAATAAATTATAAAAATCTAACCATTCAGAATAATTTCCAGAATACTTATTTATATGCAATTTAGGTAAATTTATGTTCATACATTCAAAACTATTGGAATCAATAACTTGGATATTTCTAGAAACTGTATCAACCTCGATAGAGTCAGAATTTATTCTCTAATTTTTAGAAGAAAGCTTCGTTTTCCAAAATATAATCTTCTCTTTAATTTCTTCCGAAGCTTCTATATCTTCAGTAATAGTGTCAACAGACAAACGATCTTCAATTAGTGTATTTAATAAACTTAAGTTACTTTCTTTATCATTTAATTGCTCTATAAAAGCTTCAAATTGATCAACAGGTTCATTTTCATTGTTGATCTTTCCTTCAATTTTGTTTATCAATTTTGTCAACGAAGAACGTACCGCAGTACGCTTCTTTTTAAATTTTGAGAGATCTTCTGACATTTTAATCTTCTATTCAGGTATAATTCAGTTTCAATAAAAATTCGGCTTACCTGAATTCACTGTCGACGATGATATTTCAACTTTTTGGTCGAGGCTACCAAAAATGATTCTTTCATCAATTTCATCAATTTTCATTAATTCCCGGCCGATGTACCAATGTTACGATCATCAGTGGTTCAGTTAATCAGTGGTAGAATGCTTTTATATCAATCAACTTTCATATCATCACAATCGTTAGACTCAATTAAATTCAATAAATCATCGAAGACAAGTGTAAGATTAAATAATAAGTTTGATGGAATATGGAGTGCGTCTGCACTCGGTCACGTACACAAGATCTCTGCTGTAAACAAAGCATGTTTTTACAAGCAGCGCCCTCTATACTGAGGGGGGTTCTACCAATATTATTTTTATAACTATAAAAATTGGGGGTTGTTAATTAAATGCATTCTTATGTTTGTATAAACAAAATAATCCTGAAAAATAACAATAATGGTAGCTAAGATATTTTTTATAAAACAAGCATGTTAAAAGTTTTCAGAACAAAATATACACTCCTCTCATTTTAATAACATCCAATAATAATAAAAAACTTGACTAAATCAAAATGGTTCAGATAATTAAGACCATTTTCCTCTTTTTTATCATGAAAACTTTTCAATAAAATAATAACATAAAGAATATTAATTGCAATTGTACCTAGGTACAAGGCAACTATGTGGCCCCAGGTACAAGACTAGGTAATTTTATACAAAATGTCTTCTGAAGAAAATCCACATGGAGAGAGGATTTATTTAAAATCTTATTTAGTACTTAATGCTATAAACAAAATTATGTACAAGAAAAAAAATTCAAAGAAAATTTTTGACTTACTTCGTACAACAATAAAAAGAGATGAGCTACAGAACTTTACTTCGGACTATGTAAACATGTTTTACATTTATAACTAACCACAACTTTCTTTTGAAAAATTTCAAAATGAATGCCAAAGTAGGAATTGGTGTTCCAACTCACCCAACTGAGTAATAAAACTAAACTAAGTATTATTCAAATAAAATGGGGTGGCCCTAGGTACACAGGTCTTCCTTACTCAGATTTCTTATGTTTTTTACTTGCATGCAACATGTTTTCATACAAGAGTTTTTGTACCAAAGCTGTATTAATTTTTGGTACTTACATATTATCGCAACTTTATTGTCCAGATTATATGAAATTAAATATGTGGTTGTGTCAATTAAGCATGTACAACACGTAGAAGATCAGGTTTGTTAACTTGATGAAGTATTCTGAACGTTGGCATTGTTGCGATAATATGCAAGTACCTAAATTTTCTCTACCTTCCTTTAGGACCAGTTGATTTTCTCTGTTAAACCTAAGTCCATTTCAAAATTCATGTAAAATCCTTGCTCTAATAAAACTATCCCAAAAAAAATTTATGGTTTATAATCATTCCAAATTCCATAAGTTCTAGATCACACAGGCATGATCACGGGACTTAGAAAAGGGAAGATTTTCAGATGAAGAAATTCTCTTCACGGTTATGAGAAAGAATGAAATGTATAACAGGAAGTAAGATTCCTCTACTGAAATCGATTCTAATTTAGAAGAGGGAGACACTGTTCAAAATAAATGCTTTATATAGAGAGAAACAAAAACATTTGGGAAGAACGTAATTTTAAAGGAGACAACTGGTACACATCTTATCCACTTTCAGATGAACTTTTGAAGAAAAAAATATTGCTGGAACAATAAGAGAAAATAAAAAAGAAATTCCAAATTTTTTAAATTTAAAAAACAAAGTTTACTCCTATATGTTTAGTTTTAATAAGATAAAGATTTTTTTTAAAAATTAAGATCCCGTGAAAACATCGCACTCACTCACGACTAGATTAAAGGAGTGTATAAACAATGTGCTGAATGCCCTTATAAAAAGAATAGAAAAACTAAACTTAAGAGTGAAAAATGTAATAAACATAATGTATTTCCTACTTTTCTTTCTTTTTTATACAAATTTTATGGTATAATCACAACGTAAACATCTTTGGGGGTGTGAGATACCCTGCGCAAGAACTTTAGGCCATTTTTTTCGCATGAGTGATGCAGGGTTATAAGATAAATTAGTACTTACATACATGGCAATAATTGTTGGCAATGCCAATTTCGCATGTGTCATATGCGCTGAATTACCAATCATATGCTTTATTTCATATAATGTCGCCAAAAGGTTGTGATAATATGTAAGTACTGATAAATCCAATTTAAACAATGTCGAGATCAATTATTAATAAAACAAAATAGTCGTTAAATATTAGTAATCAAGAACATTTAATATTTATATGTGATGTCTAAAAATAAAACGCATTCTTGAAATATAGATTACATTCAATTTTACTAACTAATTTTGCTCATTCTGTAATTTCTGTTCAGTAAATTTTGATTCTTTCAATATTCGAAAATGAGAGTGAAAGGAATCATAAAGTATATTGAAATTGTTGAAGCTCTTTAAATAATTTTTTATGAGAACTTTTAACACATTTTCCATAAATTTACTAATAAGCTAAAAAGGTTCTTTAAAACTTACAAGAAATTAAGATTCCGAAAAATTATAGTTTAAAAAAAATAAAAAAACACTTTTATAGTTAATCGAACTAAAAAGGAAAAAATAATTCTTAATATAAGAATAAAATGATTAGCGAGACAATGTCGTGATAAAAATGTAGGGTGCTCAATATCAATTGTTATAATTTCTTACTAGTTCTATTCTGAAATGCCGAGTTAGTGTAAAAATGTAGAACAAAAGCACCCCACGCTTTTACCACAATGACATTAATATATATTTTCTCGTTAATCATTTTATTCTTACATTATGCATTATTTTTTAGTTTAACTATAAAAGTGTGTTTTTTGGTTTTTTTAAACTATAATTTATTTTTCATTTTTTAGTTCGATCTACAATAAAAACATGCTTTTTTAATTTTTTAAACTATCATTTATTTATTTCCATTTTCAAAGACAGTGGGCAATTGTTTATATTATAATAAGAAATTACTGACATGAGTGTTTTCACTTTAGAGTTGTAACTTAATCTTTCAGTCACCAAATCTGGAAATGGGAAATTGTTAATCGTCATGATCCTTATCAGGACAATGGAACAAAATTATTCTATTGTCATCAGTCCTTGAAAAGTGTGCAAAATTTCGAATTAATCAGACCTTTTAGAGTGGGTAAAAATATAGTTCAAAGATTCCGTTACATACAGGTGAAGCTTATAAAAGAGTCTAAAAAGATTACTAATTGAAAACGAAAATTTATTTTGTAAACTTTCCTTTTTCAAACCATGCAAGGCATTTTCGAGTTCAATATGAAAGTAAAGTTAAAATTATTAAGATGATCTCAACCATTCTCCTTTTATAGATTCTGTCCTTCCTCGAAAAGTGTCCTCCTTTTTTCAATATTTTAAAACAGATCTGTTAATCTCTGTATTCAGAGATGAACCAAACATGTTTCCAATATGTCGAGGAATAGTCTGAAACAAATATCACAGGAAATAACAGTTTTATATGGTGTTTTTGACTTTATCGCAAGTAAATTGGGCAGATATAGAAAACTGTGTTGATTTTTTTATCAAAAGAAATGCCTGATATTAAAATCATTGACAATGGTCAGTTTGCAGACTGAATGTATATTTAAATTATAATAAAACTGAAACAATTGGAAAATCAACATGCTGAAATTGATAAGATGGATTGAAATACTTAACCATTTCAAAATAAGCACATCACATAAGAAAATTTAGTTATTCTTTTTTAATTTACATTGTGCTGCCCTGGAACTAATGCACCAGTTGAGTCTTTTCAGTTCGTAATTTATGGACAAGTCAGAAATCAAGATTGAATGTTGATATTTTTTAGTTGCAGTACTTATAGTAAAGATGAAAGGTAATTTTTGCTCCGAAATTTCCGATAAATTATAAAATATATTGAGAAACGAAACAATGCATTTTTGTTTGAATTAATAAAATGTTTCATACATTTACGTTGTAACTTTTTCTTAAATTTTTCGTTCTTCTTTTCATTTCAAAAATCTAGTCACCTTGAAATTATTCCAAAGTAACAAAATTATTTGCCTGAATAATTTAAACAAAATGACTTATTATGAATCAAGTAAATTATATTACATTTATAACACTAATCCACCAAAATAAGGTGAATATTTATCCCATTAAATTTTTTGTTCAAAGGCAGTAACTTAAGAAATACAAATGAGTACATTTAACTCAAAAATCAAAACAATCTTGTACTCATGTGTTCTTCCGCGGGTAGCGTGGTAGATACAACAAATAGTTCGGAAGATTTATGAGAATTAAATTTGTTGTTAAGCCCCAATTATCAAAATATGTAGCCGATGTATTAAAAGAGTTTCTGCAATCCTGAATATCTTTTCTAATTTTTCCGAAAACATTAATTAGCATTTTGGGGGATTTTGAGTATATGTAAGGAATCAAATTCAATCAAGGCATGTGGTCAAATCTGAGGCAATCATAGTCATTTCAAATTGAGTGTATCTACGTACTCATTTTTGAGTAAATCTTTTTTCTCCGTGTATAAGCACAATTCATTATTTATTTCAATCTCATTAATAATCTGTAAAATAAAACATAACAATGAGAAACAAATTGAATTGAGATAACTATATCGCGATGAATATTCTAAATTATAATAGAAAAAGAATTGCTAGAAAGGTAGGGTTTTGAATTTTTATGTGACATTTATTTTGATAAGTACAATAAATTTTCCCAGACCGTTACCTAGGCAACCATCTGAAAACTGTTTCCTCACAATAAACGTTGCAACAACAACAAATTACCAAATCGTACACATTAATCTGAAAACAGAAAATAGTTCGGGATTTTTTATTGTTGTCAAGCGACGAATTTTTCAATTCATTCGGTTGTTATTTAAAAAATGCGAAATGGAATAAGTTTCTAATATTTATTTTTGTAGGGGAAAAAATGATGAATGCGATTTATACAATAATTCATTGCCTGATCTGAAGACGGTAGAGAAATTCTTTTTTTATTTTGTAAAATCCAAAGAAAAGAATTCGTTAGACTATTGGCACCTAACCTCTTGCACATTCGTAATTAATGACCTCTAAATAAACAGAAAACAGTGGAGTTGCGGAAAGTCGGAAAAGTAGTGAACTCAACCTGATTTATTACGACTGTAGCCAATAGGGTTTTAAAAGTTGTCATAGATGTTGTGAATTATTAATCGAAAATAGAAATTTGGGAAAAGATCTTATGCTTGTGGGGGGAGATGGAAAAACTACCCGTGCCACGCTGGGCTAAACGGAGACAAAAGAAAACTGTCTGAAAAAGAAAAGAAGGGAAAGAAATGTTAAAAAAGGGAACTTTAATGACAATCACTCACATCACGCTTACACGACCACTTAGAAATGCTGGAGTCGAGATGGAAAGGGAAATTTCTATGGCGATAAAGTCAAACTCCCCGATAAAACTCGTGAAATGCTGGGGTAAACGGAGGGGAAACAGAGCCGTCCGAAGGAACAAAGGCGTTAAAGAAATTTCAAAAAAGGGAATTTTATAAGGACATTATACAGAAATCACACATACACACCAGGAAGTGCTGACTCTGAGATAAGAAGGTGAAATTTCCATGTGCAAAAAGATATGCACTCAAAAAAGCCCGTGCAACGCCGGGCCATGTAGCTAGTGCAATATTAAAGATTGTATAAAGAACATTATGTGTAACTTAAAAACAATTAGTAACAGTGACTGTATTGTTGTACTGTCTGAAAGAACCTGTGCCCGTCATAAGCTTTCATTTATTTGAAATCAATTAATCAAGTGTATTTGTTAATAAAATTGCGCGTACTTCGATTACATTTATTAAAATTGCAAAACCTGAAGGAGTAATGATACGAATATATCAAATTCGCATGCATAGTGAGCATCATTTAACACGAAACTGAGAAGACTGGACAAACTTCAAAATGCCATAATTGGACACAATATCATTAATACATTATCATCATCTACTTGAAAGAATTCTTTCGAGGATACAGTAGGACATCAAAAAGGCCAATAATACAGAAACTTTCTGTTTGGTGCTAAGAGAAAGAAATGTATGAAAATACGTATTAGTTTATCGGAACTGCTGTATTGTTTCGTGTTAAGCACGATGTTTCGTCTTAATTATTTTCACGTTACACCAGTGCTTCCCAGCTTCAATGTTTACGACCCAATATTCAATCACAATTTTCATCGAACCCCCTCATAAAATAATGTATTGAATTCAATAATACTCTACGATACGACTTTAACCTCTTAAGTGCCACCGGCGTATACGAACGTTTCGCTCAGTCAAAGTGTTAATTGCCTCGGACGTATATATACGTCTTTCCGAAGTACGATTTTTTCTGTGCACTGCTTCCTTCAAATTATTCCGAAGGTTTGGGAATGCAATAAAATGACCTTGACAATGTTTGCAACAAAGGATTTACATATTTTAGAAATCATTCTTTATTTCTTCCCTCCCCCAATGCATCCCATACCCGCACCTACGTGGAAAACGGTTGGCCAATAGCGTCACTTGAATTGGGTGGTTAAGAAATTAATTATAAGTGTTAGTTTCTGTATGTATATATTAGAATCCCATGGGATCAATGGTAATTATTAAAAACTTGTTCTTTACTTAGTATGATTATAAAATGATCCATTTATAAGTGCAATATATCAGTATAAATGTGCATTTTATTTTTGACTATGTCAGAATATATTTGGCTTGTTTACTTTCAGAAAATTAATAATTTTTCTTTTGTTTTCGACTTTTCAATAGGCTCGCGCCCCCCTCGCAGAGTTGTCACGCCCCGAAGGGGGACGTGCCCCACACTTTTAGAAACACTGTGTTACACGTATATCACTGTAATTGATTAGCATTCAAGAGAAATTAAACGTACCCAGTGGGAGAAATGGCATCTCAAACTCTGCATGAAAGGAAAATTACGCAATGGGTTTCTCATTCGGATATCGCAATTGTTTGTGAAAAGGTCGTGTTATTCTTCATTTTAGGAGAAATGTCTATTTGTACGTATTGGGATTCGATAGTCTCAGTACCGTAGCGTATGATGAAAGAGACTTAACGTCCTGAGATATATATTGCTACTCGTAATGTAAGGAAACCGTGGACTGCCATGCGAATATGGAATCGATGAGTTCAGGATGGTTATATTTAATGTTATGGAGGGTGTCAAGGGTTTCTCCCTGCTAACGCTCCAGAGGGCAAACATGTTGACAAGTCGGCCTTGCAGGATCATATAGTCCCATCAAGGGCCTTGAGTCAGCAGGTGGGCTCGTTTGCAGAATGAAAAGTATCCACATAGACAGTACGGAGACGTCTGAAGCAGCACGGATGTCTGTATGGTGAACATTGTCGTTGCTTCCTTTGATACTATAGTATAACGTCGCTTGGCAACAGCGAAGCAATGTGTTATTTTTGTTTAAAAGTTTTCATTTTTTAAAACTTTTTAAAGTTAATATGAACTTATCTGAAAGTTTGTGATTACAAATATCTAAAGAAATAATCGTGAATTCTAATTTAAAATATAGTCGCAAAAATGGCCAACTTAAACTGCTAATTTAATTTCTATTCTGTCTGGACAAAAATTTGGTATAATCGTTAAAGGATCGAAATGAATGTATTATGTTAGGTTGATGAAGTAACTTAAATTAAAATTTAACCAATGCGGATTGTTTTCCCTGTAATTATTATATCATCATGAAATTTCAAGTTTTAAAAAAACTATATTCAATAGTTTCTGAATAATAAGCTTTTATAAAAATTGATTTTATAGTTTAAATTGTTACAAATACTTAAAAATTTAAGACTGTTTCATAATCACTTTAAAAAATTTGTTTCCATTAGTTGATAGACAGTCATTTTCCTATTGTTAAACTACAAACTGGGAAAAAGTAGTTATTTTAAAAACATAAGTTATTAAACAGAGTTGTAAAAAAGGAAAGGTAATGTATATAAATTTTAAAGACATTTCATCTTATATGTCCAGAAACTCTTAAATTTAAAATTTAATACAGTAGTTATGAATTTTTTTAAATAAAGGTTTTCGCAACTTGACATCCTACTGTATGAATGCATTTAATAATTTAAACAGAAATTTCCACTCATCTCAGTCGGTAGAGCACGAGACTCTTAATCTCGGGGTCGTGGGTTCGTGCCCCACGTTGGGCGCCATCGTGATGTTCCTCCCCTCGGAAGAACATCTCTCGAAGTATCAGCGGGAGTTAGAGGTGTAGAATTAGTGAAAGAACTAGGATCAAACATTATCTTAATATGACTTTATTAAGATATTCAACTTAAACCTTTAACAAATGTAATTATAATTATTAATATGAGAGAATCTACGATGACGCAATACGCAACACACCATACATATACACTGCTCAAAACTATTAGGGGAGCAAGCAAAAAAGTGAAGAAAACCATGTGAGACAGCCACGTATTGGCATACAATGCATAGTACACGCGTATCAATGCGCAATACAGAAAAAAGGCGTAAAAAAATTTGGAATTAAGCTTTAATTCTTTGAAAATATGGAAAAAACATGAAAAGATGATTTAGCGCAACAATTTGGTTACATGTAAATGATAAAAAAGGTACTGTTTAGACATGATGCATGAGTTTTAATAGGGCGTGTGGTCTCCTCGAACAATTAAGACTACTGCACACCTGTTTGCCATGGATGCGATGAGGTTATCGATCAGACTTTGGGGAATACTGTTCCACTCTTCAAGAAGTGCAATCTCCAAGTCTCGGACAGTCGCAGGCGTCCTTGGTCATGCAGCAATGCGTCGTCCGAGCATGTCCCAAACATGCTCGATTGGATTCAGGTCAGGAGAACACGCTGGCCATTCCATACGCTGTATTGTTTCAGCTTCAAGCATGTTCTCCATCAGACGAGCTCTATGCGGTCGGGCATTATCATCCTGGAAAACAAAGGAATCTCTAATGGCTCCAGCGTAAGGGATGACATGAGGTCGAAGTATCTCGTCTGCATACCTTCGGCCCGTCAAAGTGCCATTCCGAATGATATGCAGGTCCGTACGTCCGCCTATGCTGATTCCACCCCATACCATCCAACCAGCTCTTCTGTATTGTGACCTTTCACGAACGAATGCGGGGTTATTTCGAGTGCCCCTGTCCCTCCATACAAGAACACGTCGGGTGTCACACTCTAGACTGAATCGGGACTCGTCTGTAAACAGCACTTGGCTCCAATCATGTTGCTCCCAATCTCGATGTTCAGCAGCTCATCTTCTTCGGGCCGCACGGTGGCGTGGGGTCAACGGAATGCAGACCATTGACCTACGTGCATAGAGCCCTCCATCATGAAGCCGATTACGTACTGTTTGGCTGGACACCCTTCGTCCTGTTGCCAAGAGCAACTGTATTTGCAGCTGCGTAGCATTCTCTGTTCTGTTTCGACGGGCTGTTAACTGTATATACCGGTCATCAGTTGATGTAGTGGTGCGTGGCCGACCTGCCCCTGGTCGACGTCTAACATTTCCTGTTTCTTGGAATCGATTCCACAGCCTTGCAACAACACTTCTGGCGACTCCAACAGCATCCGCGACACTACGTTGTGTTTGCCCGGATTCTAGTCTGCCTATAACACGCCATGCCATAGATTCCGGTAAATCACGTTGTTGAGACATTCTCAAGTAACCTTGTCTCAAAAAAAAAAATACTGCGCAATCGAATTTCGCAGTTACGGCAATAAAACAGGCGTTTCTGCAACATCCCGATTTCTGCCCTTATCTCCTTTTTCTGGTTTTTGACGTCATGAACTTTGATTTGCATATAAAGTTTTCTTCTTCTGTTTCCTGGTAGGCTTTACATTATGGATGATTCATTTTATGTTACTTATTGGTATACATCTTTGCTTACTTTTGTTAAAATCATGTGCTCCCTTAATTGTTTTGAGCAGTGTATTTATAATAAGACTTAATCTAATTCAGACCACTATCAATAAGCGAACCACCTAATCCCCGATTCTAATATTAAATAATCAATCCTACCCTATTATAGCTTGGAGAAACGATCAATCTTGGTCTATGCTTAATCTTGTATTTGTATGCACTGGTGTGCAACTTGGCTTTCATATATTCTTATTCCAATTTTAACAATTGCTCTGTTTATCACGTGGGGTTCAAAAAAGGAAAACCGTTATGAACCGTAAGTTTTAGTTTTGAATTAATGTAACACATTAATATAAAAATTACTCTCACTGTATTAAAATGTAAAGAAAAGCAATAAACGTATTTAGGAAAAAAAAATTAAAAAATCTGTTAAAAGTTTTTTATTGAAAAAAAACATTGCATTGTTTAATAATTTTATGCAATAAAAAAAGAGCGTGTAAAAAATGTTAAAGAAGAAATAAAAAGAGCACATGAAATCCACATTGTCACCTTATTGTGGATTAATCAAATTTTATGTCTCGGGGCTTTCCATTAAATTGTATATATATATATATATATATATATATATATATATATATATATATGTAGGGTTGGATATGTGCAATGGACAACCCCTCCCCCTGTACTTAGGGTGTCAGTCCACACTGACGTCACACCCCGTCAGGAATGTCCGACTAAAAGGACACACGGGAAAATATGTAGACGGACGTTAGGGACGCTAAGATTTAGACGTAGGAGAAAGACGTTCTCCTTTGCTCTTCAATATAATCTAGATATTTCATCCTGTTAAATAAATCATTTATCATCCTTAGGTTGTAGTCATATTCTCATATTTTGGGGGCTCGACCTTTCTCTTGCATATTAAGGAAAATCTCCTCTAGACGAGAGAAAATTTTTAAGACGCTTTAATATTTTTCTTCAGTGGACGCTACATTGCAAAAAGCGTAAAAACGTGTTGCTGTTGGAATTTCTTTTTCTTGGATTCATTTAGTGCTTCAACTGGTTTTGGATTTATTGTACGAACTGCTCCCCAACCCCAGGTAGGCAAAATTTAATTAAACGTATTTTTTTTGTTTGTTTATTTTGGCTTTAAAATAACTGTATTTAGTAGTTTTAACTCAGAGTGTGATAGGGAAATTCTGATTACAACCTTGCACCGTCTAAATTTTCAAAGTGATTAATTTTGTATATTAAGATGTCCTGTAAAAAAATTAAACTAGGCGATATTCCTATAATTGCTAATTCGTTTAAATGTGGTACAACTCGTGCTGTAAAAACATTAAATTCTATATTAGGATTCACCGAATTTGACCGTTCTTCGCGAAATAAAATAAGAAATTTTTCTACATTCCCTAAAGAGTTTAGAGTTGAAGAACACAAAGAAAAAATATTAACCGAATTCTCATTGCCTGATTTTATCTCAGTCGCTAATTTATTGCATTTAGACGTAGAAACAAATGAGCAAAATTTATGCAATAGTATATTTAAAGCTTTGACGAACTTAGATGAATTCCAACTAACATTAAATAATTCGGAGGCATCCTTTTCTGAAGGCGAAAACGTAGTTTCAAAAACCACGTTTCAATAACGAATCACGTTAGACAGGAATTTTTCATCGGAAGTGACAGACCAGCACTCCCCGTTTCAACAACATCCGGTCAGTAATTCTCCCCTGCCCAGCATTCAAGGTTATTCTTTCATGCCGGCACATCAAAACGTTTCATCTCTTTGTACACAAAATACTTTTCCTCCCTATTCAAACGAAGCTTCCCTTACAGAGATGAATACCCAGTTTTGGACTTTATTGCGGGATATTTCGGCGACTAGTAGAAAATTTACCGGGGAAGATTTTTATTCTGTAAATAGTTTCTTTCGCGATGTTGAAGAAAATTTTGAATTATTCCCAGCTATCAGTTCTTCTCAAAAATTAATTTTCGCGAAACTTCTAGTATGTGGAACTGCTAAATCATTTCTTTTTTCACAAATAAATTTAAATACATACGAGTCATTCAAAAAAGCTTTAATTGAAGAATTTTCGGATTCAGTCACTTCAATAGAAATTCACCGTGAATTAGAAAAAAGGAAAATGTATAAAAACGAGACTTTAATGCAATATTTTAATTCCATGCGTGAATTAGTAAATAGATGTGATTCAAAAATTGACAAAGCATCAATTATCCCGTACGTCATTAATGGAATTGATGGGCCTCGTTCATATAAAATAATCCTCCATGGTGCAACCTCATTTTCCGAATTTAAGCAGAAATTACGTACCTATGAAACTGTCATTAAAAACATGGGAATACATAACTCTAATTCACCGAATTTTCGTCATTCATATGAAAGCCGAGGACGCGATTTTAAACAACAAAGCTTCCAAAGAAAACCAACAAAATTTAACGCTTCCGACGCATCTAGAAATCCCCAACGTTGTTTTAATTGTAATGATATAGGTCATCTATCAAAATCTTGTCCTAATCATTCACGTGGCCCCAGATGCCTCTCATGTAATCTTTATGGTCACAAATCATTTGAATGCCAACGAGCTAATTTAAATAACACTTCTACACCATCTTCTGGTGTAAATGCTGTGCATGAATTGCCTTTTCCTATTAATATGTGTAAAGACGTAACAATTTTTGGGCGTAAACTTAACGGGTTAGTAGACACATGCAGCAATTTAACACTATTAAGAAATTCTACTTACATAAATATAGATGCACCGCCACTGAAACAAACCAACACATTATTAACAGGTTTTGGTTTTTCGCGAATTAATGTGATTGGAACTTTTGATTCTGAAATTACTATCGATGATCAAATTTTTCCTGTTACTATTTCTGTTGTACCAAATTCTTGTACAAATTATGACCTTATAATCGGTTGTGACGTAATTAAACAAGCATATCTAAATATATCGCCTACAGGCGTAAAATTTGCACAAATTTTAAGGCCATCTGATAATGAAAATGAAAATTTTATTATGACGATTTATGACGGTTCACCCACATTTGATATCGGTCCAAATGTTTCTCAACATAATCGAGCTGAAGTCGAACAACTGCTGTCGACATACACGCCTAAAAAAACAAAAACTGTAAACATTGAGCAGGATATCACTCTCACCGACGACGAACCGATATTTCATAAGCCCCGACGTTTGCCATTTGCTGAACGAGATATAGTGGACGCTCAAGTTGATGAATGGGTTAAAAATGGAATTGTTGAGCCGTGTTCATCCCCTTACGCTAGTCCAAGTTGTGGTAGTAAAGAAAAAAGACGGGAAATCAAGAGTTTGCATTGATTATAGACGCTTAAATCGCAAACTTATTAAAGACAACTATCCTCTTCCTTTAATTGACGATATTTTAGATTGTCTCCAAAATGCTAAAATATTTACTACTCTAGATCTAAAAAATGGATTTTTCCATGTCGCGGTAAAGGAAAGAAGCCGTAAATTTACTAGTTTTGTTACTCACAATGGTCAGTATCAATTTAGACGAATGCCTTTTGAACTAAGTACTTGTTCTTCCACCTTTAGGTGGTACATAAATGCCATTTTCCGACATCTGATTTCGAAAAGTATTGTTCTCCCATATATGGATGATGTCGTTATTCCCGCTGCTAATGAGTCCCAAGCCCTTGAATATCTAAAAATTGTTCTACAGGTAGCTTGTGATTAAGGACTTGAAATAAATTTTAAAAAATGTCAATTTTTACATAAAATTGAGTTCCGTGGCCATATTATACAAAACGGTAGATTGTTTCCTTCCCCTTCAAAAACTAAAGCTGTTATTAATTATCCTGATCTTTAAAATATTAAAGACGTTCGCCGATTTCTAGGTCTTACTGGCTATTTTAGAAAGTTTTTACCCTCATATTCGATCATAGCAAAACCTTTGAGTGACCTCCTTCGTAAAGACTCCCTTTTCCAATTTTATGCTGAACAACAGACAGCATTTCAAAAATTAAAATACTTACTGTCCCAACAACCCGTTTTAAGTATTTTTAACCAAAATTCTCTCACTGAGATTCACACTGACGCGTCAATCGATGGTTTGGGTGCAGTCCTACTCCAAAAATCCATTCATGATAACCAGTTTCACCCTGTATTCTACATGCCAAAAAAGACATCAGACCATGAAAGAAAGTACACTAGTTTTGAACTAGAAGTCCTTGCAGTGGTCGAAGCACTTAAAAAGTTTCGCATCTATGTACTAGGAACATCATTCAAAATTATTACTGACTGTGACGCCCTCGTCAAAACACTAAGTAAAAAAGAGCTTAACCCCAGGATAGCCAGATGGGTACTTTATCTCCAAGAATTTAATTATACAATAGAACACCGTACAGGCTCAAAGATGGCTCATGTGGATGCTCTCAGTCGACCTCCACATTGTATGCTAATCCAAAATAGTGTTCATCTTCAATTTCTCAAAGCACAACAGGCTGATGACCAAATAACAACAATAAAGACGCTTCTAGAAACATCGCCGCATGACAACTATATCGTAAAAAACAAACTTCTTTACAAAACAGTCAATGGCACCGATTTACTCGTGGTACCTGACGAAATGCAGGCTAACATCATTAAAACTGCACATGAACGTGGACATTTTGCTGTTCTACGCACACAAGATTTAGTTTGCAAAGACTTTTACATCCCACGACTTAAAGACAAAGTTGAAAAATGCATTCAAAACTGTGTTACATGCATTCTCACAAACCGGAAACGTGGTAAACAAGATGGCACGCTTAACCCGATAGAAAAAACGATTTTCCTCTCCATACATTTCATCTAGATCATTTGGGTCCCCTAGCGACAACTTCTAAGAAATATAAGCATGTTTTTGCAGTGATTGACGCATTCAGTAAATTTACATGGCTGTATCCCACTAGATCTACGGACACTGCAGAAGTCATAAATCGATTAGAAAACCAAAGATATGTCTTCGGAAACCCCGCTAGGATTATCACTGATAAAGGATCCGCATTTACTTCCTCCTCATTTGAAGATTACTGTAAAAAGCAAAACATCCTTCATATTTCCATTACAACTGGTCTCCCAATATCTAATGGCCAAATTGAAAAACAAAATTCCACCATCATTGCTGTGCTGTCAAAACTTTCTGTCAACGATCCTGAGACATGGTACTCTCACGTACCCCACCTGCAAGAAATCCTGAACTCAACTTTTCAAAGAAGCATCAAGATGACTCCATTTGAGCTCCTTTTCGGCACCAAGATGAAGTCTTGCCAGGACATTGAGATTGTCGAACTTCTTAACGATGAGATTACAGCTCAATTCCAAGAACAACGTGATGCTCTCCGTCAAGATGCCAAAAAGCAAATCTACAAAGTTCAAGATGAGAATCGCCGCACGTACAATATCCGGCGCGACAAGCTCATAAATATCAACTACATGACCTAGTAGCAATTAAACGCACTCAGTTTGGTCCAGGCTTAAAACTTAAGCAAAAATACATCGGACCATACAAAGTTACAAAAGTCAAGCACAATGACACTTATGACGTAGAAAAGTGTGATTTTTTTCGACGGACCATCAAAAACGTCTACTTGTGCAGAATTCATGTAACTCTGGCCAAACCAAACTAACTCTACTTGATTTCTCCATTAAAAACTGTTCACAATTTTTCTTCCTGTGAAAGACTTTCGTTATGGACATTAACAACAGACCTTTTATCTATTTATTTATTTTTGATTCCATTCTTATTGAATGACTAACATTTTCTTATTTCATTTTAGTACAAATTTAAGTGTTTAGAAGTAGGAGCATCTCGCTTCAATATGTTCCTGTTCCTTATTCCAGATTCTTATTTTAGCCTTGATCTTATTTGTATCGTTAACATAATTTGTTTTACCCCAGTGGTAATGTATGAAATTTATTCTATTTATGAAATATTACTTTAAATTTGTTTATTTTTCAGTATTTTTGTACTTTTTCTTTGATGATATTTTGTGTTGTGTATAATTCTTTCATCTACTGTGTAACTGTGTACATTTTTAATATTTCATTACTATGTATCTGTGCATTTTATCATTGTATGTAATCAGGCGAAGTCGCCTTCCCGGTCATGATGGGCGATGTAGGGTTGGATATGTGCAATGGACAACCCTTCCCCCTGTACTTAGGGTGGAGCAGTCCACACTGACGTCACACCCCGTCAGGAATGTCCGACTAAAAAGACGCACGGGAAAATATGTAGACGGACGTTAGGGACGCTAAGCTTTAGACGTAGGAGAAAGACGTTCTCCTTTGCTGTTCAGTATATATATAATCTAGATATTTCATCTTGTTAAATAAATCATTTATCATCCTTAGGTTGTAGTCATTTTCCCATATATATATTCTTTACTTTTAATTTATTTATCTCATGTGATGTATTTGCAATGTAATAGTTTTTTTTTAAATTTTTCACTAGGTGACGACACCCGTTGTCAGCCTAAGTGTGAACCAAACCCCAGTGTATAAATTATACAACTGTTTATATTCATTGCTCAAGTTTCAAGATTGCCATTCCCATATATTATGTAGTTCTATTTTTACAGCATCACAAAACCTTTTTTATAGAGAGAGAGCCTATTTTGTGTAATTGTTTATCTCCCTATTGTTTCATCTTAAATAATGTAAATAATTTATATCTGGATGTTTAGTACGCGTTAATATTAAATTCTGTTGTATTTATTTTATGATAAAAATTGTAATATTTGCAAGCAACGTCGTTCCTTACATTATAAAGCCGTTTCAGAAGAAAATTCGCAAAATACTGGCGATACAACCAAGTTGGCATCATTTTTGGCGACTGAATTTGGTAATTTAGCTACCATATAGATGTTTCTGGAAATTACTGTAGAAATCAACGATCGATGACGTAAGCGGATTCTTCAATAAAGTGTTGGAAGGTGGGAGGGGGCCCTCAGCAAATCGTTCTTCGCGCTCCTCTTCAGCTGAATTCAACTTTTTAAGGCCCCTTTTTACAGCTATACCTTATGTATAGATAAATTTATTACATTATCATGAAAGTTTTTTTAAATATGGAGATATATATATATATATATATATATATATAAATGGAAGTTTCCTACGGTTTCTAATTTACAAATTGAGGTTTGATATTTTCTTAATATTGTAAACTCACTTAAATGGTTATAAAATCAAAGTTAACACGGCGGTATTTGAGTTAACATTTAAGAAAACTTTATAACACGCTCGAATTAGATGCTCTTTTCAATCCTAATTAATATTTCAAGAACGTTAAAAAAAGAAATTTCCCCCTTTTAAAAGCACTTTGAGGGAAAATGATCCCAATGGGATAATAGAAATAGTATTATTGATTTAACCCTCTAAGTGGTACCTTCCTCCTGAAAAGTTATTTCGAAAGTGTTTTACTCTTATTTTGCTATTCCCTTCAAAAATGCAACAGACTTCAATACTTTCCCCCTTTTAAAGCTTGGGAGGTCGAAAGGGGACAATTTTATGACTTAGATTGGCGTCTTTGTTCAGTGAGAACCAGGATAGCAATCGTTTACAGCTAGCTGTTAAGTTGCCTTGGGCAATCTTGTATGAAAACTGTAGTTCTTTCTACTCTGTCGTTTTCCTCATAGATTCAGTCACAGTAAAATTAAAACAAAATGCAGGGTAAAAAAAACATGAAATAAATGACGTGTTAAAAGTTGAAAAATAGTTATATTTTCTTCAAACAAAATTTATTTTTCTGTCATATTTTAAAAATTAAAAAAAATATATTTTGGTATTGAGTTTGAACCAGAAAAAAGCATCCTGTATTCATTTTTGAATATGAGAGTAACAAAACGCGCTCACTTTCCTGTTTTTAAAAAAAGTTATGAGGTAAAAAGAGTAAAGGCCCTATCTTTTTTTTTAAACAATAAGACAATAAATGGTGCATACGACGATTATATTTATGAAATAAAACAGATCTTTCTCTATTCAATTATATTTTTAATTTAGAAAAACATAAAAAATGATTTCAATACTTTTAATTTATTTAAATTTAAATCATATAAATGATATTTTTATGTAAACTGAATATTTTTCGGAAAAAATCTAAATTTTCATTCCTAGTGCTCTCCTTTTCGAACTCCTTGTATTAAATAAAAATATCTTTTCTACATCGGCATTTGTAATGGACATAACACACATTCAGTCAATAATTTTTAATTTTAATGGGGGATATACTTCTTCAAATGCGCATGACAGTACTTCTAACCATTTTCTACTCAAGTTAAATTTCTTATCTTTCTGTTTCTTTTATTACAAGGAAAAATGTCACATATCGATAACTACATTTTCACACAATTCAGTCATTACAAATTCAATTGTGAGAAAAGTTCTCCCTAATTAATTTTGTCTTTCAAAACAGTGCACTTAAAACAATTTTGTTCAGTGAAGTTAACCGACAGTTCCACAATGTATTCATACCAAATTTTAAAAACAAATTTAACACTTGGAAATGTATCCTGTATTAAATTTTTCAGTATACACAAATATTTCCTGCTGTAGGGAAGATATAGTATGAGAGATGTGGTGTGCGGTTGTGAAAGAATGTTTTCGTACGTGTAGACTATTTTTGAAAATTTAAATATCACTGAAGCTGATCTTATAACGGCAAATGAGCCTTATTTTAATGTGTGCTGGTATCAAAGTAAAACACTTTACAATATTAAACAGCCTATGGGTGTATACTCAATATCAAACTATTCGCAAAATGGCTTACAACTTCTATTCAAAATGTAAAGAAACTGAAATTGAAATATATCTTACTGCAGTCAAAAATATTCATAATATGTAAGTGTCCTATTTCTCCACTTATTTCTGTACATTTTAAAAACTGTAGCTGAATGCAATTTTTTTATATTTATAAACGAGGCATAACAGCTCATACAGTCGTAAAAATATCTTTATCATTTTTAAATATACTACTATAAAACGTATATGGATTGTAAGATCAGTTGTAAAATCTTAAAAGCTTTTAGAGGAGCTAAAAACATGTAATTTTGGATTGATCAAATTTTTAATATAATACACAAATATACATATTATTAAGCAAATACATTTGAAAAATCAAACTTCCTTCTGAAATAAACGTAATTGAAAGAAAAATGTTTTATTGCAAATGAGTGGAAATACATGTTTATGTAAGGGGTATCCCCAAAGTGAGGTAATCCTCAAACTTAAGACTTAAACTCAGTGGCACAACAATCCATGAGGGCCAGGAACTACAGTGTCCATCATAATACACGTGACCATTGGACGCTGAGGTGCATTAACAGATGTCCCCATTTGGTGGTCTATCTGAAGAGAGACAGTGTTTAAGACCCGAAGCAAGCTTGGTACTCATTTATCAACCCAATGTAGCGGGGATGAAAGGCAGAGTCGACCTTGCGCAGCCCGTTAATAGAACCCCAGACCTGTGGTGTGGAAGCACTATACACTACCACTCGATCCTATTCCGTGAAAATAAAATTTAATGTTAGAATCTTATATAAATCCCTAATGAATGAGGGAGTCCAAACTTTTTTTTCTTGTAAACTGTTTAGACGGAAAAGGTTAATTATGAACATTTCACAAGTTGCATAAATTAAAATTAACCGTAATAGTTTACATAAATTTTTAAAGGTGCAAAAGGTGTATTTCGGCTGCACGAATTAATTTTAAAAGGAATACGGTTACGAAAAAGTAGTACAAATCTATCTAAAGTAGGATTGGTTACCTTAGATATTGTCAAACACACCAATGTATTGGAAGCCAATTCCACAATTCGTTGTTATAAAAATGTATCGAAAGTTACAAGACTTATTTTTGCATTTGTAATTTATATATATTTTTTTCCTGAGAACTTTAAAAGCTAGAGCGGCATCCATCAAAACCGCGGTTCTCTCTCTGTTTTTTCAGATCGCCCCTGACTAAGCCGGCTCTGCCATAGTAAGTGAAAATGCCGGATTTTGTTTGTCAAGATCATTTTATAGCAGACTGCATTTTTCATGTATTTTAGATGGTCGTTTTATATTTTCTACATCAATATCTTAATGTCTGAATTTAAAATTACATAAATTCTTGACATTCGCATCAATGACCATGATACATTTTATTAGTATATGAATGTGTCATCAAACGATTACATGACTAATATTAACATATTATTTTAACCATTTAATAAATATTAAGGCGGAGTCGGAACCGGAGAAACTTACGTGAAGGAATCGATTTGGAGGTCCCTCCCGCTGAAGCATAGTCCGCAAAGTATGGCGGATTTGGAGCCAGCGAACTCACCCAGACTCGGTGAGGAATTCCCGAGAGTGAACCCTTTTTACGTATCCTAAATATAGGACTTTTCTCTACAGTGTTATTCACGTCTTTATTTTATGCGAGAAAGAGGAGTCCTTGTAGCGAAAGAGACACGGAATTTGTGTTCCATCTTACTAATTAAGTGTGATAGAATATTTTCTTTTGTTTTGATAATTTTCTTACTGAGAAATAAATAGGCTATCCCAGAGCTGTCATTACAGTATAACTTAAAATTCCCTGTTTCGAAATTTTTTTGCTTCTTTTCTGTCAGACAGGTTTATTCCTCCCCCTCCCCCCGGCGTTGCATGAACATTTTTAAATACATAAAACATTGTCATGGAAATTCTCCTTCCCTTCTCGCTATGATATTTCTCGAGTAAGTGGACAGTGAGACTTTAATATTCACTCACACATTTAGCAACTTTTTAGGCCCCGGAAACCAAAATGTACCTTTTTAAAAATAGTTGTATGTTGTGAAAAGCAGAAATTTTTATAATTACAAAATTTCACAACTGTATTAAATGTTAAATTAAAATTGCGAGCATTTTTTGAAATGTTCGATACACGGAAAAAGAGTTTCATGCAATTATTTTTATAAATGAAGAAGTTATAAAAACTCTGAATTGGATAAGTAGTTATTAAATATTTAAAATTTGAGTATATTTTAACGGATGCAACATATTTAAAAAATAAAATACTATAAAGAATTAAAATTTATTTAAGTAATTCCCAGTTGAATAAAAATGTTAATTTGTCTCCTATTTTTTAAAAATATTAAAACTATCTTTTTTTAACTAACCATTATAATACTTATTATTACACTTTCTAGAAAGGTTTAGAATTATGCATTGACAGACCTGTTAAACCTTCGACATATCCAGTCGATACATCCAGTATCAATTTTACTGTAGTTTTGTTAAAGGTTTATAATATTCCTAACTATCCACCGTTCTTCCAGTTTAGTGGAATGGGTGTCCTACACTTGGCCTTTTTCAACAAAATTTGTTTTGTATTTCGATATTATCTTTTGAATTGTAAATTTTCAAGATTTTTTGATCCCCACTATAAATAATACTTAACCGAATCTTCGAATTCTGTGTAATAGACCTTAAATTACCATAACTAAAAACTATATAGCACGATTTAAAAAGCAGTGAAAAGCTTTTTCTGAAAAACGGCGTAAATCTATCTTGGTTCAAAATGCATTCTTTTTCAGGTCGACTGATTTGAGACATATTCGTTTTTGTAAGGATTATTATAAATTAATTGTCTGTGTGTGTGTGTTTTGTCTTTAGAATTTCAGCGACTTTTTACCTTAATTAATACTGCGCAGCCCGTAAATATTAAGATTTAAAATTTGGCGAACGTAACATACTCGAACTTTTCTAAAATCATAAGTAAATAAACAATGTTCTTTTTTTGATTAAAGTAGTATAAATAATTTATATCTGGAAGTGTAATACGTTACTATTACTTTTTGTTGCATTTATTTTATGTTAAAATTGTAATCAGCCTCACACTCCGCCTGTTCAAGTTTTCGCAGTTCCTGGCGCCTCACGTAGGAAAAACAAAATGCAAAGGCTTGCTTCACACATAAAAGATAGATATTTGCTGTCGCGGCTTTTTTTTTGCAGATGGCAGAATTTTTTCCTACTTACTTGACAATTATTGTTATATTTTAGACACTTCACACAATATCTTTATAAATTATAGCCTATGTGTTATTCTGTTGTATAAGCTACACTATTGTAAAGTTTCATTAAAATCTATTCAGTTGTTTTTGCGTGAAAGACTACCAAACATCTCCTCACAAACTTTCACGTTTATAATATATATATATATATATATATGTCATGATTTTTAAGACAGAATCAGATTAAAGTTAGAGAAGTGAAAAGATGACATTTATTCTTTCATTTGTACATCTATTCTCACACGCAACATGTCATCGAACACTCGCTGTTCAGGATGGTCTAGACAGCGAGGGTATTCAACGTCTCGTATGGCCAGCGCGTTCTCCAGATCTAAACCCCATTGAAAATGTGTGGGATGCTTTGGGGAGGCAAGTTGCTGGTCGAAACTATCCTCCGACAAACAAGAACACCCTCATCCGTGTACTCACAAAGGAATGGGATAAATTGCCTCAACAGCTGCTGGATAATGTTGTGCAAAGTATGGTACGACGTGTGGAATGTTGCATCACACTCCACGGTGGACATATCCCGTACTGATACCTTTCTTTAAGGTGCCTGCTGACTTTTAGATGCATTGTTCCATTTCTCCGTACGCAGATCAAATGAACATTTTTTTTTTTTCAGATGTTTCACAGCTTTTGTACTTTCCAGAACAATAAATATTCTTTATTCTAATGTCTGAACAGTGTGGCAACTATATTTTATCCTACTAGGCCTCACGTCTCGCTTAATGTTATGCTACATAGCAATTTGTGATCCGTCCTTAGCAATTGTCCAGCAGTATATATATATATATATATATATATATATATATATATATATATATATATATATATATATATAACATGAGGTTACACAGAACAAAAGCAACTGAAAATTATGGATTTTTTTGTTTCGTACTTCGGAAAGATACGAGGGCCACTGCACAGGAAACTCATAATTTGTGTAAGTGAAGTGAAGTGAAGAGTCAAATAAAATTCGACAATCACAGCCTCACTACATGAGGGGTCTTTAGAGGCACCAGGACTCGAACCTATGGCATGACGGAATAATTTTTATGACCATTTAGTTGAAAAGTATAGTAGAATTCTATTTCATCTAATATCATTTTGTATGAACATAAAAACATAACATGCATTATTTTTTAAAACATAATTTCTTTATAGGCGACAGTTAGACGAAAGAATATCCTGGAACACTGGAGATATTCAAAAATAAAAATGTAAATGTTTTCAGAGATCATGCCAAATAAGTACCAAATATGAATAAAAACTATGGTGTTGATATGAATTTAGAAAGTTTTTAGCATTAACCATCATCGACTGAACTATTTTTGATATCGAACACAATCATATATCATCTTCGAACGCCTCGCGATGAATAATGGAATAACTTACCAGCATCCACAATCGCTTCATAAGTTGTTTCCAAAAGCATCCTTCCTTGGGCATTGAAAAAAAGAGCTTCCTTCTCTGATACTCCGAAGAATTCGTTGTCGAATTTGCTGATATCTTTTAGCAGTCCCAATCTTCTGGGTATGCCATACAATCCTGAAAACAGGAAAATAATTTCTCAAAGTCACTTTTCAAATATATATTCTTTTTTGTACTTCTTTTTAACCCTTTATCTATCGCAGTATGATTTACTGCAGTTTTAATTAATTAATTAAAGATATTCAGATGTAAAATTAATTATATACACCGTTCACTTAAAATAAATAGTCAAATCGTTTTAACAGGTCTTCATTAACATATAAAAAAATTAGACACTTATCTTTTGATATTTTTTCAGAACAAAAATGACAATCTTCGAAATCCGCTGAAAACGCAATTTCTGCAATAAAACTATTCTCCTTTCCCGATAAAATACTCATCATTGAACCTGTGCTGCCATATATCTAGGAAGAGTGGGTTTAAAAGAATATTTCTGCTAAGTATCGTCAAGGTATTCGTAAAAATGGTTATTCTATGTAATTTTAGAGTAAGTGGTATTTATAACTGCGGTTGATAGATAAAGGGTTAACTCCTTTCTGATCAAACAAGAAATATAATTCCAGAAATTGGATTTAGCCTATCCTTGAAAAAATTTTACTCCCTCTTGTTTTTTAAAAAGTTTTACGATAGAAATTAACAACTATTACGTTCTCCTAGACACTCAATGTCTATTTTGAAAAAATCATTCTACAGGTCCAAATTAATCAATATTAAGAATCAGATTAAATTAAATGAATTCCCTAACAAAAAGAAAAGCTGCTTTAAACCAATGATAATAAAAATACCTTAAATCTTCATGCTCCAACGATACTTTAAACTACCACTACAGTTATAAAACTGTAATATATATATATGTCGTGATTTTTAAGACAGAATCAGATTAAAGTTAGAAAAGTGAAAAGACGACCTTTATTCTTTCATTTGTACATCTGTTCTGACACCGAGAGAGGAGGAAAAAACACGCCATGGTGGTGGTTTCAAGTGGATAACACTTGAAAAACATATGGTAAGTATCGCTGCTTTGAAGAGGTTGCTTGCAAGTTAATGCTGACATATGTTGACTATTAAATCTAACGTTCTGGAATTAGACATGTTTATTGGCTAGGCCATATGTTCGGAAGAAATAAATGGGTGATTAGTTTGATACTTGAATATGGGAACGGAGAAAGATGAGTCAAGTGCTAGATAGGGAATTTAATTTTTAATCTACTTTAATTATCCTTACATTTGCCCCACAATTTTAAAAGGGAGTCATGGAAATTTTTAATCTAATTTAATTATCCTTACATTTGCCCCCCAATTTTAAAAGGGAGTCATGGCGTGGGGTTTTTCTCTCTTTACAAACTTAATCAATTTTCAACAAACACAAAACAATACATAGTTATTTAGAAAGACATATTACACACAGTAGAAATATTTAAGCAGTAGGAATACTAAAATCAAAATGCATTATAATAAACGAAACTATAACAACAAACACAGTAATGACAATTAATTGATAAAAATGAATTTCCATACATATAATTGAAGATTAGCTTTTTTAAATCTATTCGACATCCAGAAAAAGAGCTCGCGCGTTTCCTCCTATTCCTTCATAATAATAGATTCGTATTATAGCTGGTAGATATTTTCAAAAAAATTATGTTGGAAAATAATATATCAAACAATAAGATAGTAAATATAAAAATACATGAAATCATACAATTGTTAAAATAATAATTTTGTATAAAAATCTACTCTGGCGCCATCGTAGTAATACCTTATATTGTTACACACATTTTGCATATATGAAATACAATTTTTAAAAAGATTTAAAAAAATATAGACACTAATAAAATGAAATTATTAATTATATGAAAACGGTGTATAACACACAACTTCTATGCACTATCCAACACAATAAACAATGTTTTATTTCATATGCGTTTTATAAAATATAAAAATTATAAGAATATAAGAATATAAGAGCTCTTTTTTATAATTTTGAGTCGGAAAAGTGGACTCACTTCAATACTAACTTTTAGTATGTATGAAAATTTTTCACAATATTCATTGTAACTTAATATCGCATGCAATATTTTGAATCTTTCCGTAACCTTCTAAAAATACGTTTCATAGACAAAAATTCTTGAGTTTCTCTTACATCACACATTCACTAATATAAACTGTATAACCTTACTTAATTTTGAACACATCTCTCTGAGAAATCTGCGTCATCAACTCACACATGTTCAGGGATGCTGATAAGAAACAATGAGAGGTGTACATATCAAACTAAACAAGTTTGTCCTCTTAATGTTTCGAGACATATACAAAATTATAATGATTGTATTCTCCCTTATCCACTGTATAATATCCAAAAATAAGCTTCAAGTTATTAAATTAATTTTAATTTTAGATAAGGAAATTTTCGAGAAATAGTGAATCCTGATATATGGCCGGTATATCAAAACACACAATTTCAAAATAAAAAAAAATTAAATGACATGCAATAAGATTACTGCTGAATAAAATAATTAACAAAACAATTTAATTCAATGGAGAAAAAAGAATACAACTTGACTTTACTTTTGTTTCTTATAAAAATCAATATCTCTAGTATTAGTTCATTAGTCATTTTTCTAAAAACTTAAAATTTATATCTTTCACTTTAAAACACCAATTTCTATCATAACTCTTAACTCATTTGACATTTTAAGATAAAATTATGAGAAGTATATTAAAATTTCTCAAAATTTTGTATGACTAAACCTATATACTTTGTTTTCTCAATTAAAATATAAAGAAAATATCTCATTTATAACACAACTATATTATAAAAATTAAATACCATATCATATCATATATTATTCTTTTTCACAAAGTTATGTTCAGCAAAACTCAGTTATTTCAATGTTACTAAAATTGGAAATATACCATTTAACTGACCTCCACTTTACAACGGCAGAACTCCTTGGTGAACATTAATCCAGATGCTGTTGTCACTTTATTTTCACTAGTAAAATTTTATTTATTTCGATATTGGTATTTCACTATGGCATGCGATGTTGGTCATTTCACGGTATTACCGTGCAGACTTTCCGGCGAAGAAGATTTGTTCCTTTTATTTTTCTTTCAATATTGGTCTTTCCATCATTGTATCAAAATACCACTCGGAGAAAAACATATTTTTTATCTTTTCTGGCGGAAGGGATTGACATCTTTCATCATGGAGTTTAGGGGATTCACGCTTTCCCCCTTTTTTTTTTCTTTTTCTCTCCATTAGAATGTTTCTTCCATTCACGGTAAACTGGATGGCCTCTTCAGCAAAGACAGAATATCGTTCGGCAGTAAACACTGCATTATTCTCGGTGTTAAGAGCGATGTTCTTCCGGGGATGACTAGCGCGTTTTTTTTTCCGTACCATTTTTTATTCCGGAAATCCGACGTCTTCAGCATATTGGCATATGGTGCATTCGGTGTTCCGTCAAATTCTCCATATCAGTTATTATGGTCGCTGGCTTAAGTTTTTATATTAAAATTATTTTATAAAAAAGATTAGTTTTTTACATTAAGTTTGCAGACAAAGATCCTGCCGGCTTTAATTCTGTCATGATTTTTAAGACAGAATCAGATTAAAGTTAGAGAAGTGAAAAGACGATCTTTATTCATTCATTTGTACATCTGTTCTGACGCTAAGGGCAGGGAGGAAAAAGCACGCCACGGTGGTGGTTTCAAGTGCATAACACTTGAAAAACATATGGTAAGTATCGCTGCTTTGAAGAGGTTGCTTGCAAGTTATTGCTGACATATGTTGACTATTAAATCTAACGATCTGGATTTAGACATGTTTATTGGCTAGGCCATATGTTCGGAAGAAATAAATGGGTGATTAGTTTGATACTTGAATATGGGAACGGAGAAAGATGAGTCAAGTGCTAGATAGGGAATTTAATTTTTAATCTAATTTAATTATCCTTATATATATATATATATATATATATATATATATATATATATTGCGATGGCAATTCAGATGTCGTCCTCGTCATTTACTCGCAGGTCAAAATTTTTCACAAAATACCCTTATAATCCTTGTGTTGCTCCAGAGTGCGATTTTACTGAACGAGTATTCAGCGGAAACAATATTTATGAATTTTGTTCTCATGCCCTCCAATAGATCCCGAAAAAAAATCCTAAGGCCTAATACCATCGAAATAAAATAAACTATTATAAAATATAGACAAACCTTTTGACTCATAATTTTCAAGATTAAGTCTAAAAATGCTTAGTAATGCTGCAATTATAATAAAAAGTAGAATTTTAAAAGTACGAGCTCTACAATATTGTTTCTTCTTTACCTCTTTCGTGAAGCTGTCGTGAAATCCTTTCATGCTGTTAGGACTCGTGGATCCAACTTGCATTTGAGTATTCTTATCGGCAAATCTCTCTTTTAAGTTTTGAATCGAACTATTTTATTACATAAGAATTGAGCTAATTTTTATTATTTATATAGGAAAATCGCTATGCCACTCTGAATAAATATAAATAAAAAAAAAATAAACTTTTCTGGTGCTAATGATTTCAAATTTCCTACTTTTATTTGTTTTTCAAGATAATTTCAATTCGAGGTAGGGATTAAAAAATTCAGAGTGAAATTATATTTAAATATTTAAATAATGAAGTTCCTTAATTGATCCTATGCTTTAAAGCAACAGTCGATCCAGTGACTCCTGCGCTCACCCACTTCACCAACGTACGGAGGTGAAGCCAGGAGGCGCATCAATCGTTCTACACGGCACACAGAGAGGCATCCAACGATTTGTGGCCTTTAACTCGTGACCACGACCAATCGTCTACTGAGGCCTTATTTACTATCAATAAGATTTGAAATTATATTTGAACTGCGTGCAATGCGTAAATTAATGTCTAAGTGAATTTAAAAATGCACTGCGTAATATATCGTTTCTTCTATGTTCAATATGAATTCGCACAGATAATCACTCAACTGTTTTTCTTTACAGCTGGACTTCAATTGAATTGCGATCTGTTTTTGAAATGCAATAATTTTCTGCCTCAAGAGGTAATACAAATACTTTTTTCTCATAATTATTATTGTCATAATAATCATTTTGTGAATTTAAATCTTGCAGTTACTTTAAATATAAATATCCATTTTCTTTTTTAAAAAAATGAAAGTAAAAAGATAACTACGTACTACTATGTACGACGAAACTATGCACTACGTACATAATTTCAACCTTTTCATCGTTGGTATTAAATATGAAAATGCATGTATTTCAAAAACTTTTTAAAAAATGAAAAATGTTCGTCTTTAATATGGAAAAATATATTTGATATTTTAATAATTTATTGAACATTGTTAAAGTTTTGATTTAAACATTAAGGATTTATTGTATAATGGTGCTGTTCTCGCGCTGTGTGTGTGTTTCGAGTTGGAAGCTACAACTCTCGCAGAAGGTTACATCAAAAACATGGCAGGAGTGCTCAGCCGGCGGATAACATTGGCGTCCAAAAAACAGTTACAAACACAGTTACAGACTAAACAAACAGCATTAAAGACTTCATTTCAAAAATTTAAACTTTACCACACATTTTTCAAACACAAATGCAAATATTTTGTGGTATATTTCAGATGAATTTCTAGTCATTTATTTTTCATTGATTTTTAATTTTACTTTTTGGTAATTTTTATTCATTCTCATTTATTTGGTATGTTTGATGTCACGTTTCGTTTTCAAAAGAAGTGAGAAAAATTAGACTTATTTGAAAAACGGTAAATTAAATTTAATAAAAAATCGTGAAAATATCTGGAAATAATCGATCCAACGTTAATGTCTGTTCTGAAGCTACAATAAAAGAATTGGCTATGTTTCATTCTGAAACAACTAGTAGAACGTCTCAGACTAAACTTCTCGCTTTTGTGGCAAAGACAAATGATAAGAAATTAACAACTTCTAACTTATTAAGGTCTACTTCAAATTCAACTCTCAACAATGTTGCATTGAAATTTTTACAACTCACAACAGCAATTTCCTTCTTGAAAGCACATCGTTTCAAGAGCTAAGCAGTCCCTGTTGCAGAAATCTTCGCATAATTTTATAGAATAGGGAACAATTTGGGAATATTTTTTCAGACATTAAAACATTAATAATGTATTCTGACTTCATTATCCTATAGGGAATATCCTATTTTATCCAATTCCTCATTTTTATCTGAGTTGAGCCTTTTTTTTCTGGTATAAAATGTGTTTCACATTTAATTTCCAAAACCTTAATGCTAAATAAGCTTTCCTTTTACATGTTAAAATGTAAACTTAAATGTGAGTGGAATATATTTTGAAATTTTATAATCACTATGTTATGAAAGAGGAGATGCATGGACAATATTGTTGCAAATTTTTGAGAAAATTGAGATATTTTTTGTCCGAAAATGTGCGTTTAGTTCCCTCTCGTACATTTGGCGAAGGCAGCCATAATGCAACCTATGCATCGCTTTCTTTTTTAAAAAATACTCGCATGTTACAAGGGCTATCAAGTCTAAAAGTTTATATGAAAGTGGACGCTCGTATAAGCAATACCAATTGTTTCGGAATTCAAGGTTACCAATTATTTACTCAATGTGCGTTCAGTATGACCCCCATTCAGACTGCAGTGGTGTGGCAGAGGCAGCCGAGTGGTTATGGGTAGAACTCGTGGATGGCGATTCGTGAGTTGGAATCCTGGTGCTACTGAATATCCGTCGTATAAGGGGATTGATGCATGTTAAATCTGTCCTAGTGTAGAAGTTTGGGGTATGGGTTCAGTTTGGCGAGATTTCGGTCGCCAAAAGCATCGAGAATCAGACGAGAATCCTTTTCCAGAATAAAATAAGAATTGAAAACATTCAATGTATAAAATCTTTCGATAGAAGTAAAAATAATTTTACACGAAGGGAATTTTCAGATTCAGATATAATTTCTTTATAAAAAGATTACCAATATCAGCATACACCATCAAGCCAAAACATTATGAACACCCCCACATTTTACAATGAACTCATCTGGTTAACGTGGAAGCCCCATAATAAAGAGATAATAGTATTTAATTGCTGCTGCAGAAGGTAAACTATCCGGTAGGTTGTTCGTGATCTGCTGTTTTTAATATTTGTGCAAAGAAGATAAATAGCACTGAAAGCAGAAGTAAATACCTAGCTGTAGGACGTCCATGCATCCTCAAAAGAAAAGGACGTCCCGCTTAGAGAGGGAAACTGTCCCGCTTAGTACAGCAAAATCGGAGCCAGACAGTAGGTTAATGGACAGCCCAATTCGATGCAGGTTCAAGTGTCAGTGTTTTGGAACACACACACACCGATCAGCGGTCAGTGTTGGATAAGTGACTGCGTAGCAGGCGTCCCCTTCGTGGGCCTTGTTGACCAAACAGTCATTGTCAACAACAACTGGAGTGAGTTCAGAAACATTGAGACTTGACCATAAATAAGTAGAGAAGAGTTTCTTGGTTGGGTGAATTACGATTTCTTATTCATCACGTCGATGCTCATGTCAGGGTGCGCCGTCTTCCACGGTCGATCAGTTGCTCCCTTCATGTACACAGATTGATGATGGCGGTAATATGCTTATGAGAACGTTCTCATAGATGATTCTGAGTCCCTTCTGATAGATCGGACAGTGAAAAATGTAGACTATCTGAGTAAAACTGTGGATCAGTTGCACCCTTATAGGGCGTCTGTTTCTCCATCTGGAAGTGGAATCTACCAGCAAGTCAGTGTCCCATGTGAATTGCGTTAGAAAGGTTCGAAGAACAGAAAGATGAGTTCCGATGAATATAGCAGCCATCTAAGAGGATCTTTATGTGATAGAACACGTTTAGATTTTCTTAGAAGAGCAGCTCAGAGATCAAACATCTTCATGTCGGAATATCTCGACTTGACGTGACCACTGCTCAGACGATTGGTACAGCCAGTCATCTACCAAGAACATGTGGTATCCATGCCAAGGCGAATTGCAGCTGTTTTCCAGTCAGAAAGAGGTGTAAAGTGTTATTGAGTAGTTGACCATAATGTAGGATGAACCTCGTTTTCATCACGTGTCTGGCAGATCACGCTGCATGAAAAAAAAGTTTCAGCACCAAAAATCTTAACCAATCAGCCAGACGTCTATAATTGTATTTTTAATGTATTTTTTAAGTAAAAAAAAAGAATTTTTCATGGCTATCGATATTGACTTCATTTTATAAGTACTGTAAATGGATTTTAATTAATTAGTTACCTATTAATTTTGTTACATTAGCTATCTTTTTATTTACATTGTCAATTTTAATGTATAGTTATAATTGTTACAATTTATTTGCGATATTTTTCTGCCTCTGTATATATACACAATAACGTAATCAAACAAACAACCTAAAAAAGATCAACATGTGTAGGTAAATGAAGTAATTCTAATTCTTTAAAGGGTATATATATATATATATATATATATATATATATATATATATATATATATATATATATATATATATATATATATATATATATATATATATATATGCATATTCAAAAATAAACTACAATTAAAAACTTACCACAAAAATATCGATATTTTCTTAAGCATCTATTCTCTAAAGGGAAACAAATTGTATGTTTCTCAATATATTTGCTTTTCTTTCCACTGCTTACGTAAAGCTTCTTTTTAGTATTTTGATGCTTATGAAACATGTAGAGCAGAGATAAGTCCTGGAGGAGTTGGGGGATGTTCTGACAATGAACAACTTGATTTCTCAAGGGAAAACCGCTCAAAGGTAAAATCAAACTTTTCATACTCTAGAATCTGCAGCAATTATTATGCACATTAAAATGTCTTTTCACTATTCTGCATCGTTTTATAGCACCTTTAAGTATAACCCTACATTAAAAAGCTAAATTTATGTTTAAAAGTTTGTTAAGTTTATTGATGAATATATGTATATATATATATATATATATATATATATATATATATATATATAAATGAGTAAGAATATGTTGTTGTTGTTGTGACTAATTCCACCTGTGTGTGACGAAGTCAGATCGAGGCCCATGAAGTTCATCGCGACTACCACACCACACCAACTTAGAAGGAATATTCTTTAAAATCCACTCTTCCAAAATATATGGCAGCACGGGTTCTATGATGAGTATTTTAGCGGGGAAGGCGAACAGTTTTGCAGCAGATATTGCGTTTTCAGCTGACGGCGTTTTCAGCGGATTGCAAAGATTATTATTTTTGTCCCGAAAAAATAGTTTATGTCAAAATTTAAGTGTCTTATGTTTTTGTATGTTAATGTAGACCTTAGAAAACGATTTGATTATTTATTTTAAGTGAATGGTGTATATAATTAATTTTCAGTGAAATATCTTTAATTAATTTATTATCTCTAACGGATTAAATTTGCCAAATTTGAGTATTTTGTTTATGTATATCCCTTAATTTTCAATGTAGTGATCCCAAAAAGTATTGTATCAAAAAAACTGCAGTAAATCATAATGCGGTTGGATAAAGTATTAACGTGCATCGCGCTCCTACACGGCGGGTCTTACAAAGCTCGAGTTATGAAAGTAGAAAGGCATTTGCCAACTTGACTCTATCGTTAACATTTCGCTATGTTTTTCATTGAATCGCCATTAAATTATTAGAATAAAATAAATACAACAGAAAGTAATACTAATGTATTACACTTTCAGATATAAATTATTTACGCTACTTTAAGCATTCATTACGCAAAACTTTTAACAATGTGTTACTTTTGCTGAGCAGAGATCAGCTTACGGAGGTATTTTGAAAAATCGACCCTCAAGAGTGTTACGAGGAATTATAAATAAAAAAAATCCTTTTTATCAGCTATTAGATCTACATACTTAAAATTTAACAAAGGTGTTTTTTTTCTTTCTTTTTTTTTGTTTAGCTGAGATATGCAAAAAGCTTTTTTTTCTTTAATTTGCAATTCACATAAAATTAACTCATTAAAAACTTCTTTTTCCTTCAATATGTGTTGTTTAATTTTTCAGTTCACCCGTGCGAAGAACGGGTATACCAGCTAGTAAGAAATATAGTGGCGAAAAATTAAAATTGTTTAGAAGCGTTCTTTAAGCCGCTAAGTGCCATAATCGAATAGTTATGACACAGGGAACTCATGCGGATGATTTTTTATGTGGTGAAATTATCGGTCACCTGGAATATGGACGTGCTCAGATAGAAGTATCCTAAGAACTTGGACTGGCCCAAAGGATCCGCTCTAGGCTTTGGTAAAGATTGCAAGATAATAGAAATGTCAGTACAAGTAGCCCCCGAGTTACAACGCCGAATGCAGACAAGTATTTGGCAGTATTTTCTAAAAGAAGCGAACGGCACACAGCTACCGACATGTCTCATAAGCTATCTGCAGCCATGGGTAACACAGTTTCAAGGAAAATCATGTAAAGGGTGTTTTTTTAGAGGTATAGAACTTTAAATTGCAATAAAACAACGATGTATTATTCGATTGACATGAATTTTTTTATTCGAAAGATAATCTTGTGGCATTACATTTTAAATATGATTTCTGGCATAGGACTGCCACGGCTGGCTCGGATGTAGTTCAATCTGGACGTCCAATTTTCGATGACTTTTTCCAACATTTGTGGCGGTATATCGGCAATAACACGGCGAATGTTGTCTTCCAAATGGTCAAGCGTTTGTGGCTTATCCGCATAGACCAATGTCTTTACATAACCCCACAGAAAATAGTCCAGCGTTGTTAAATCACAAGATCTTGGAGGCCAATTCACAGGTCCAAAACGTGAAATTAGGCGGTCACCAAACGTGTCTTTCAATAAATCGATTGTGGCACGAGCTGTGTGACATGTTGCGCCGCCTTGTTGGAACCACAGCTCCTGGACATCATGATTGTTCAATTCAGAAAAAGTTAGTAATCATGGCTCTATACCGATCATCGTTGACTGTAACGTTGTGGCCTTCATCGTTTTTGAAGAAGGATTCCACCAGCCCATAAAGCGCACCAAACAGTCAGTTTTTCTGGATGTAACGGTGTTTCGACATACACTTGTGGATTAGCTTCACTCCAAATGCGGCAGTTTTGTTTGTTGACGTAGCCATTCAACCAGAAGTGCGCTTCATCGCTAAACAAAATTCGCTTATGAAAATCGGGAACAACGGCAATCTCGTTTTGGGCCCATTCGACGAATCTACGCCTTGCTTGATGATCGTTTTGATGAATTGCCAAACCAAACTGAGAATAAATCACTTGACAGCTGTTAAATCGGTCGCCATCTTGGAAAGTAATGCCAACTTAAACTTCTATACCTGGAAAAAAAACACTCTTTACAACGTTTGGGATATATTATGCTCGCAGGCTGTCAGATGTATTCCACTCGCGGCAACTCACTGCCGCTAGCGGTTGGCCTGAAGAAGAAAATATGCAATGTTACGGTGGTGTAGGATTACTCGTTTGAGAATTATACTGGGCTCCAGAACAGACCTACATGTTCAAATCGGAACCTTGCCAGGTCATATCTATCGGGATATCATTCTAAAACAACATGCACGTTCGATTAGCTACTCCTTGGGCACAGAATCTGTATTTATGGATGGCAACACACGTCATCACCGAGAAAACATCGTAAACAGATGCCTTCAATCTCAGGATATCACCCGTATAGAATGGCCAGCATTCTCACCTGGCTTGAATTCGATAGAGCATGTGTGGGACATAATCAACCGACGAGTTGTGCCTTTGAACCACCTCTTACATGTCTACCGGAATTTCGGAGAGCATTGGTTGTTGTGAGTGGAGTAATCTTCCCCAAGATCAACTCGATATCTCGATACTCAGCATGCCTATTTGTTGTATCGGCTGTATTTCATCGCAAGGACGACATACAATATATTAACCCTCATACCAATCATGTAATATTGTTTCTGTAAAAGGGTGTTTTTCAGAATTGCTCCAGGGAACAAAAATCATAGTTTTTACAAATGGTATCGTACATGTGACGTCTTTTTTTATTCTTTACCTTTAGTTTAATCAATTTCAATTTTTAAGTCACGTTTGTTTTGCTTCCGACTCTCTTTCTTTGCCTGAACTTACATTATTCTTAATTAATGGACACGAGTGTTTTTGTGTGTGTGTGTGAATTTCGCTTGCTAATCCCAATGTACTGCTTAAAATTAATTTTCCTATTATAATATTAAATTAATGAAGAAAAATTATAAAGGAAATCAGAGATTAAAAGAATATGTCAAAAAGACAGGTTTAAAAGGGTGCACGTGGTTTTAATGCGACCGGGAGAAAACGATTGCCTTAAAACGGAGTAAAAACGGGTGGGTTTTTTATACTTTCAGTATGCAAAGAACACATGTAACTATAAAAATTTTGCACACGGAATCTTCTTAGTGCGCTTAAATGTTGACATATTGCGTAATACTCCGTCGAGATGTTATCAGAAATAAACATATTTAAAAATAGGCATTCTTATTTTGTCTTATTAAAAGAATGGGAATGTTTTATTTGTTTCTCCTATGCTCGGTTTCTTGGTTTCTAATAAGGCTTAACTTAAGTGTTTGACATATGAAAAAGCTAATGTTTTCTTTCATTTTTCGAAGCTTTAATCATAATTCATGATTCTGATAATTATTTTTTGACTCAAAAGAACTGCAGTGGGGCTATATAAACTAGTAACAGCCTTCGAACTGAAGTGATAATTTTGGTCCAGTGGTATGTTACGTGCTTACGAATCAGAAGGGACCAAATTCTATCATCCACACGGAACCATGGAAACCTGTGTGCCGAAGAAAAAAAATTTTGTTCTATTAATGTTCGAATCTTTGTCTTCTACTCTTTTCTCGACTCGTGGTGGCCACGGTAGCCTAGTCACCAAAGTCACGTACTCGTGACTGGGGTATGTCATGTGTTCGAGCCTCGTGCCACTAAAAAGCTATTGCACGTAAAATGGGTCGAGGCTCAAACGTCCTCCTTTTGGTGTGACGTGGAAGTTAGTTTATTGACAACGGATTTCGAAACTTCAAGCCTCGGTCAAGTAACAAGGATGGCACCAGGCTCCAAACTACCACTCCAGGCCAACGAGAGAATTTTAAGCCTCGACAGATTTAAATATGTGGGAGTCCGAATAAATCTTCGAATAAAAATCAGACTCTTCAGAAGGCGGGATTTTAGATTGGCGAGGTGGTTTGTCTAGGGGTAAGTATTTAAGGATGAGTGATGAATTAATTGAATCAAAGTCATTTAAACACAGATACTTCATTTAAGTAAAAAAGAATTTATTTAAAGTTAAAGGGAAATATTTACAAAAGGGGATATTTACAAAGAGAAAGACATGCAGGAATTAGGTTAATTAAAAGTTGAGTTATACCTTTAGAAGACGGGGAGATAAACCTTTCTCATTCTTGGACGTTAGGACTGGTGGTGCCACGCAGGGCGCGAAAATGCGGTAAAGACGCGACGTGTTGAACAAGCTGTGGTTAGTTGGCCTCTGCCGAAAAATTATTCAAGCCGGAGCTACGAAAGCTCACTAGATGGCGCTGCTTCGAAATGCAGTAATAAATAAAATTGAGATTTATGGTCCTCTGAAAAGGATATGACTCAACCTTTTAACAAAATATTTCAAAGGGAAAATCCTACATATATATATATAAAATTTCCTCTCAAATAAATTTCAAAATGAATAAACTTTAAAAATCTGATATTTAAAATTTTTTTAAAAAAGAGTTGGTGGGCCGCATGTGGCCCGCGTGCTGGATACCCCTGATATAGAGGAATAATTTTTTCTGGAAATTAAACACTCGATAGTATAGCAATGAACAAAGAGCAAATAAGGTGAGAATGAAATTTAAAAAAAAATAGAACATGAACTTCCTCTATTTACTCAAAACTACTGTAATCTTTCAAGTTTTCAAGAATGTGTGTTGAATATAGGGAACATAAAATTTAACAATATCTACAGGTCTAAGTAGATATTGTCTACAACATTTGTTACTTTCTTAACAAAATGCAAAACATAAAACTAATTAAAAATTATTTAATAAAATAATAAAATATGCGTTATATACATTTAAAAACAAAAAATAAGAGTATTAAAAATACGTTCGATAAATATCCAAAGCGTTTTATAAAAAAAATGAAAAATAAATTAAAAATAGATTTTTTTAGACTGAGATATAATAAAATGTTTGATTCCAGACATTAAATACACAAAGAGTATAATGGGCAAATAACCAATGCGAAAGTACCATCCATATTGTGAATGACAGGAGATGAAGATCTCAGCACGAGATCAGGTGCTCCAGCCCCATCGATTCAACACCGTTCTAAAAAATCTTCAAGCTTTTAATGTAGGATGATAAGTGATCTTGTTGCCAATGGAGAGAGAGAGAGGGGGAAGTGTGAGGAGGAGTGAATGACCAGTGCCTGGGGTTTCTCTCCTCACCTGTGGCAACAGGGGAAGGGGAAACGCTCCGAAAAGGGAAGGAAAGAAATGCTATCTATTTTTGAGCGAGCGCGATAATATAAAACCTTTTTTTATATGCATCCATGTAAATAGCTTAATAAATGTTTTATTTAATTGAGAAACACTCGTCGCCACATCATTTATGTTCGCTCAGTTTACTGGTTTGTAAATGAGTACTGACAGATCTAGGGGAAAAAATAAAGCTGCGAAAACATTGTAAATCTGTTAATAAATTTAAGTCTGTGAAAAAAATGTCTTAATTGCAAACTATTTATTTCTCCAAAATATGGAAATGCCATCGGAAAGGCAACAAGTTTAGATCGATATCGATAAAGGGAGTATATACCACTGACGGGTAAAAAAATCCATACCTCCCCCAAAAAAAAAAAAATTATTGCAGAATAATGAAACTTGGACAATGCAATTGTCTATTTAACGTGTTTGATTAAATTTTTGTGTGTGAGTTTTCAAGTTAATTTAAACTCAAGAAAATGCATTTCAAACGCTAAATGTTGTTACATTAATAGTCGGTGTAAGCTCCAAAACTTTGAATGCAAGCATGCATGCATTGCGTCTTACAGGTAACGAATGTCATTTTTTGGTATGCAGTTTAGTGCTTGTTGTACTTGTTGTGTCAATACTGGGACGGTCAGTGCTGCTGTGGATGAAACTGAAGTTGTCATTCAATGATATCCCATACATGCTCAATCGGAGATAGATCTGGTGATCGCTCAGGCCAAAGTAACATGTCAACACTCTGTAGAGTACGTTGCTTTACAACAGCGATATTAGTGGCTGCGATGGAAAGTAATCGGTCTGGTCCGTTTGAAGAAGCTTTATTTACTGTTTACTAATCAGTTACAAAAATACATCCGACGGCTCTCGCGTGTCCTCTTAAGGTGAAAAATAAGAAGGCGTTACAACATGCCACCCTCCTTGAAATATTATTTCAATATAAATGTGAACAATATAAAATTACGTAAATGAAATTTTAAAATTTAAGAAAACATTCCCAACAATGTAGTATATATGCATATTTAAATCAGCTACAAATAATAAAACATGGATTTAAATCGGTAGAAGACTTAATTTTGTTATATTTCTTTTAAATATGCCATCTGATGTTTTGACATTGACAACCCTGACTATATTGTCTAGACCAGGATTCAATTGAACAATTCTACCCATTTTCGATTTAGTAGGGGGTAAATTGTCATTTTTTACAAGGCACAAGTCATTCACTTGAAAATTTTTAGTTGCAAAAGCCATTTTGGCCTTTGTTGCAGTAGAGTTAGTACTCCTTATGCCAACGTTTCCAAAACTGTTGAACTAGTTTTCGAATTTGTTACCATCTAGTTAGATAGGAATTATTTGAGTCAATATAATTGGGTTCAGGAATGCTTGTCAATGGCCAATAATGAAATGACCAGGCGTTAAGGCTGACAGGTCGTTTGGATCATTAGATATGGGCATTAATGGTCTGGAATTAAGACAAGCCTCTGTTTGAGTTAGAAATGTTTCAAATTCTTCACGCGCGTATGTTAATTTCGTTTCTCCAACAACGCGTTTTAAGTGATACTTACCTGCTTCCCAGAGACCACCCATGTGTGATGCACCTGGGACATTTTAATGCCATTTAATACCCTTATCAGTTAAAAATTTACTAACATTTTGGTTATAATTGTCTGATTTTGCAAGCTTTTCAAATTCCATGAGTTTGCGTTTTACGCCAATAAAGTTGAAACCGCAATCACTGTATTTTCACTGCACAAAATCACTGCATTTTCCTCTGCAATAAATAAACCTCTTCAGAGCTGCAATAAATGCATCTGCTGAAAGATCAGTCACCAGTTTTAGATGAATAGCTCTAGAGGGGTAAAACAAACAAACAGAGCTATGTATGCTTTAAAGGATTTGAAACCTCTACCTTTAATGATTTTAATATGAAAAGGACCAGCATAATCTACTCCACAGCGCATAAAGGCAGGAGCAGGAGAAATGCGTGAAGATGGCAAATCGCTCATCATTTGATTAGTGATGGAAGCTCTTACTTTGCAACATTTTATACATTTTCTGATTAAGTGTATGATGACATCTCTAGCACCTATTATCCAATATTGTTCTTGAATATAAGATTGCACAAGTTGTGTACCGGTATGCAAGAGAATTTCATGATAATGTCTAATAATGAGATCTGTTAGAATATGCCTTTTTGGCAGTATGACGGGATGTTTGTGGCCATATGCGAGATTTGTATGCGCAAACGACCGATATTTGAACAATCTAAAAATGGATTTAGAGATAAAATTTTGCTTCTGCAAGAAAGTGATTGATTTCTTTTTAAAGCGTTGATCTCATTATTAAACTCAACAATTTGCACTGATTTAATTAATATATAGGGGTTAATTAATATATAAGGGTATTAATAGCATTAGTTAGAGCAGTGATTCTCAACCACTGTGCCGCGGCACTTTTGTGTGCCGCCAAATTTCAAAAGTGTGCCGCCAAATTTTGAAAATATATAATAATGTTAATATTATTAAATTATATCATTTAAAAAGAAAAATATTTTTAACATGAATATATATTTAAATCCACAAAAAGATAAATTATTTTATTATTTGCTTTGCAACGCGTTTTTTCTTAGTGCCAAATTATGATGAAGCGGCGTGCATAGCAATAGGAATATGTCTCAAGTCGGCGCACACTTGCCATTTCTGCGTACAAAACGTGTTGTTTTAGTGATAGTTGGGATTCACAAGGTGTTGTATAGTAGTTACTGCACCTTTTCTTTCGTTAAAATTGGCAAATGTATGTGATTCGGTTTAATATTAATTTATTTGCATGTAGTAATATTTTGCATTAATTTATTTGCAGATCCTTCTGAAAATGGATAAATGGTTAAAAAGAAGAAAGTCTAATGATGATAATATTGATAATGATAACGTTAGGGACCAAGTTAATGATCCAACCCCCGGCACAAGTAAAAATACTTCTTGCTCAAAAAAATACGTTGTCCATCGGAAATATAATGATGATTTTTTGAAATTTGGATTTACCTCTACAATGGAAAATGACATAGTTGTTCCCGAGTGTGTGATATGTGGTTTTAAGTTATCAAATATTGCTATGGTTCCTAGCAATGAATTGTTGACTAATCATCCTTCGCTTTCAACAAAAGATAAAAGCTACTTTGAAAGGGCTTTATCATCAAAAATTAAGAAAGTAAAAGTTTTTGAAAAACAAGTAAGTGTGTCTGAAAAGGCTCAAGTAGCTTCTTACGAAATAGCTGAATTGATTGCTGTTAACTTAAAACCTCACAATTTGGCTGAAGAAATTATATTACCTGCTTGTCGCAAAATTGTTAAAACAATGATTGGTGGATCAGCTGATATTGATTTGCAAAATACCACTTTCAAATGATACAATCCATCGCAGAATTAAAGATATGTCAGAAAATATTGGGCAAAATACTGCAAAAACTCTTGCAAATTCGAATTTTGCTCTACAAGTCGACGAAACAACAGATATTACAGGAAACGCTCAATTAATTGCATTCGTTAGATTTATTCACGAAAATGATATAATTAATCAATTTTTATGTTGTCGGGAGTTACCTGATTTTACAACTGGTAAACATATTTTTCAAGTAATTAGTTCATATTTAGAAGAAATTAAAGTTTCTTGGAAGTCATGTATTGGCATTTGCACAGATGGTGCTCCAGCTATGACTGGACATCTAAAAGGATTTGTAGCACATGTTAAAGAACTGAATGAGGATATATTAGTTACCCATTGTTTTTTGCATCGAGAAGCACTTGTTACAAAATTTTTGCCATCAGATTTGAAAATAGTTCTGGAACAATGTGTTAAAATGGTTAATTATATCAAATCAAGACCATTAAAAAGTAGATTATTTAGTAAATTATGCCAAGCTATGGAAGCCAAGTACGAATCCTTGTTACTCCATAAAGATTAAGATGGTTGTCCAGAGGAAAAGTTATATCTCGTGTGCTGAAATTAAAAGACGAAATGAAAATATTTTTTGAACAAAATAAAAATTATGAATTTTTTCATTTGTTGGAAGATAAAATATGGTGTACTAAACTGGCTTACTTATCAGACATTTTTGTTATTTTTAACAACATCAATTCAAGTATGCAAGGGCCTAATGAAAATATCTTAAACTCAACCGATAAGCTGGTGGGATTCGAAAAACAAATAACTTTATGGAAAAATAAAGCTCAGGAAGGCAATTTAGAAAAGTTTGAGTCAGTCCCTAAAGACAGTTATAAAACTATTAAATTAATTGTTGTTGATCATTTGACAACATTAGAGGAGAGAATTATTCATTATTTCCCAAAATTAGATATTAAGAAATTTGATTGGGTTCGTAATCCATTTCTCATAACGTATACTTCTGTATTTGACTTAACTTTGAATGAAGAGGAAGAACTCTCATTTTGCTTTCCAATAATCGAGATTTAATTTTAAAACATTCAGAAGAATTAATTCATTCATTTTGGATTAACATCAGATGCGATTATCCAATGATAGCCAAAAAAGCTTTAAACATATTATTACAATGTTCCACATCTTATTTGTGTGAATTCGGATTTTCAGCATTAGCCAACATTAAAACTAAAAAAAGATCAAGATTGTTAAATGTAGAAGACGATATGAGAGTAGCATTGTCATTTTTACGACCAAATATAAATGAAATTATCAAAAAACATCAAGCTGAAATTTCGCATTAAAAATATTTTTATTATTAGCTTGTAATTAATCCCTTAATAAACGTTTAGTTATTATTGTAGTATATATTAGTTTATTTCGTATATTTAAAATTTTTGTCATAAACTATTTATGCAGTGTGTTGTAGTAAGTAAATAATTTTTATCTTTTTCTTTGTGTGCCGCCAAATTTTAAAATCGTTAAATATGTGCCGCAACAAAAAAAAGGTTGAGAATCACTGAGTTAGAGAGTTCACTAGTTTTTAAAAATTCAATTATTTTATCTTTTGAATTTTTCTACAATTATTAATAAATCTTAAACAATATGCTATTACACGTTTAAGTTTAGAAAGAGAAGAGAATTTATGAAGTAAATCATTAACATCAGGCAAGTGATTTCGTACAATAGTTGATTGTAATGCACAATACCTTTCTTCTGGCACAGCATCATTCAATGAAGGAACAAAAAGAGTCTGTTTGAAAAGGAAATGTTTCATGTAAAAAACTTGGGGCCCCACAACTATATTAAAGTGAGTAAAGTTGAAGATGATACACCAAGGGTTGCAAGATCTGCAGAATTTGCACTTCCACTGATATGATGCCATTGGGTAGCAGAAGACAACGTCTGGATTTTCGCCACTCTGTTGGCTACGAAGGTCTTCCATCGGCTGGCACGGGATCCAACCCAAGCAAGTACGATAGTGGAATCTGTATAAAATTGGGTTTTTGATATAGAGTAATTCAGAGCTTTACAAGTAAAGTCCATCAGTTTAACTAACAGAAGAGCTCTACACAACTCTAGTCGAAGAAGTGAGACAGGTTTCAGTGGGACAACTCTTGTCTTGGATATTATTAGTTGAACGTTGATTTTTCCTGTATCTGAAACAGAGAGACAGTAAATTGCAGCTGCATAAGCCTTTTCAGAAGCATCACTGAAGCCAAATAGATGAAACTAGTTGTCTGAATCGACGAACAAGAATCGTGGAATTTTGATGCCTTTGACCAATTGCACATCCTTAGCAAGTTGTTCCCATTCAAGTGTAATGTCTGGAGGAACCCTTTCGTCCCACTGCAACTGTTGTTTCCACAATCTTTGCATGATTGTTTTATACTGGATTGTGATGGGTGACAGCCATCCAAATGTATCGAAAGTCTTAGCAATTGTAGAAAGTAATGTTCTTTTGGTTAAGGGGCCTTCAAAAGATAAAGGAGTGATTTTGAAGTAAAATACATCTGAAACTGGATGCCACAGGATCCAGGATGTTTTTACTGTATCATCATTGTCTATATTCAAAGAAGCATTAGATAAACGCATATCTGAATCGATTGAATTTAAGAGTTCGTTGCAATTAGAAGCCCATTTTCTCAATACAAGTCTGGCACTGGACAACATTTGAGTCAATTGATTTTTTAGTTCCAGGGCTTCAAAGAGTGAATTGGCTCCGGACATCAAGTCATCAACGTAGAAGTCATTGAGAGCTGCTTTAGAAGCAAGAGGAAAATTATTGCCAACTGCTGTAAGCACTTTATTGCAAGGTACGGCTCTGATGCAGTGCCAAAGCTATTTTTGTCAACCTTAAGTCTTGAATTGGCTCAAAAGGTGAATTACGCCAAACGATTCTCTGAAAATCTGAATCTTGTAGTGTTATTTGCCTATACATTTTTTCTATGTCTGCTGTAATGGCTATTTTGTGAGTCCGAAAGCGAAGGAGTAATGTTGTTAAGTCAGTCTGTAGCTGAGGACCAACCATTAGTTTATCGTTGAGAGAAACCCCACTTAAGGACCTTGCAGATCCGTCAAATACCACGCGAAATTTATCTCTATTTTTATTGGGTACTGGGTGATGCGGGAGATAAAAACTGAAACAAGCTGGAACGTCAATCTCGTTTTCAGGGATTAACTCCATATGACCCAGTTTCAAGTAGTCATTCATGAATTTGTGATATTGATCGGTAAGTGACTTGTTTTTACTAGATCGACGTTCAATTTGCTGTAGACGATGCACGGCAGTGTCTCTAGACGAACCAAGTACATCACTAGAGTCTCGAAATGGAAAATTGTCTGCGAATCTGCCTATTGAGTCACGAGTATCAGTTCTTTTGAAATGATTCTCGCAAGCAATTTCTTCATTCGTGAAAGGTTTTGTTTCACAGAGTTCCTCTAATTGCCAAAATTTGTCAAGCTGAAACTCTGTTGCATTGTAACTTGCATGATTTGAAATAATTCTTTGGCAAGAAAGTTTTGTTTTTCCAAGAAGAATCCAGCTAAAAATGGATTCCATTGCAGTTAAAGATTGTCCCGGAATATTTAAATGTCTATTGAGCATGATTTCTCCAAATACGTCAGCACCTAACAAAATGTCTATTGGGCCTGGCTGGAGACAGTTGACATCTGCTAATTTTAAATGTTTAAATGTATTCAAAGCAGACTCAAAGACTTGAAATTGAGGAAGGTCGCAGGTGATTTGGGGTAAAATTAATGCATCTACAATAATACTTGTGTTTTTGTAAAACAGTGATGTTATTTCTAACTGAGCTAAGCCTGCAACCCTTCCCCCCTTTCGCGAACTTAAGCCGTCTACATTTATGTTTACGCTAGTGCGTTTAAAAGTTGTAATAAATTTACACAACTCTCTCTAACAAATGAGCCTTGACTGGCTGAATCAATGAGTACTCTGCATTTTTGAAAAGCGCCATTAAGGTATCCAACTACGTTCGGAGCCGTGATTTTAAAAAAGCGCATAAATGGATAATTTTCATGATATTTAGTGTCACTTAGATTAGAATACATGCATAAAATTGTTTTAATGACATTTTGACAAAAAAAATTATTTAAATACAATATTTTGGCAAAAAATTAACTTAGAATAATCTTTTTTTTTTTCAAATGTTCTCCTTGTGTGAAAAATGCTTCTATTATAATAATATTTTACCTGTATATAGCTCAGTCCTCTCTACAGAGGCTCAACTAGAATTTTTGAAAGATTCACATTATTTTCAGAGTTACCACCAATTGAAATAATTATTGTCGTTTTTTTCTTAAAATTGCTTCCCTCTGTTGTCATAAAATATGGATAAACCCTCTTCTAAGTTACATATTTATTAGCAGAATAGGGCAAATCAGAATTACTCTCAAGCGTCCTTCCACTCAGAACTCCACCATCTAGAAAATCATTTAAGGCTTTGAGCTTACTATTTGACAATACACTTTTCTGGGACTAAAAGGTTCGAATCTCCGCCTGGACCCTCCGTATTAATCCAATTTCAGCCTGTTCCAACTCTGAAGCATAAAGAGGGCCAGAAACTATAATAGACATTTTCACATTATTTATAAATCTTAATATATAACTAAAAATACGAAGAACTTTTACATAATTATTAATGATTCATAATAAATCAGACAAAAAGAATTGTTTACAGTTTGATAAAGCACAGAAACTAGACACAAGCGTTTCAAATGTCGCATTAGCCTTTAATTCACTAGAATACTCCTTCTCGTTCAGCATGCCAGAGCTGATTTGCACACTTGATAACTTACCCTGCTCAAGAAATGGTGGGCCCCTCCACCAAAGGTCTCAGGAAGGTCATGAGGGCGTAACCACACGAAACAAGATCATCAGAATTTAGATGCGTTGGCACATGTGTCCAAACACATTTTTCTGTTAATCTATGCATCTTTGAAACGTGGTTGGCTATGAAGGTCTTCAATTGATTAGCTGGTGTGTTTAACCACGCCAATGCGATCGTTGAATCTGTGAGAAGCACAATATCACTGATCTCTAATTTTATGCAGGAGCGTATTTTCTACATGAGCTGAGCCAAAAGAAACAGGCACAAAGCTCCAAACGTGGAATTGAAATAACTCGAATTGGTGCCATATGTGACTTACTGGCCAGAATGGTCACTTTTGCTCTATCATTTTGATAAAAGCATTGAAGATAGACAATAGCTCCGTAGGCCGCCTCTGAGGCGTCCGAGAATCCCTGGAGGATAATTCTTAGCCAGCTTTAACGTTCTCAATGCACTTGAAAGTTGTTATGAACTCCCTCCACTCTTCGGCAATTGGATCGGACAACACACCATCCTAATCGAGCTTCTGCTGCCATAATCGCTGTAGTAGAATTTGCACTCTTGTTAGCACAGGACCCAAGAAACCCAAAGGGTCATAAAGTCTCGCTATAACACTCAGCACTTCACACTTGATATACGCTGGCTTACTCAGAATGGATACCTTAAACCAGTGCTTCTCAAACTTTCAATACTGGCGCCCCCCTATTCAATCACAATTTTTATCGCGCCCCCCTTATACATTAATAATGTACTGAATGCAATAATAATGCACTTTGACGCTAAAGCTACAATACGCGATCTTAATTATAAACCATACAAATTAATAACATAAGAATTAAATTTTGTATACGTTACTTTTAATCAAAAATAAATTAAGTAATAGGATAATTATTATGTTATTTTTCCTTTCTCTAATTTTAAAATTGAACATATTGCAAAATGCGGTTGCTGCTTAGAAGACAAAATATAGATATCAGCTAAATATAGAAAAAGAACTCAGAGGGTCAATTTCTAATCATAAGCATTCCTTATAAAAACTTTGCTTTGCAAGACAAGCCCATGGAAGGCGTTAATACTTATTAAACTTGTTCTTAATTTAGCATTAATTAATTAGTTATAAAATACTCGGTGCAGCACTGATACATTAAAAGTATACCGGCTGAAGTGCGCGCTCTTTGCACGAGTTCATTTATAAGAAAATAAAACATTATTGATATAATCGCTGAATTTTAAGGATAGTAAAGCCAAGTGCTCGACAATGTTTACAAAAACGTAAGATGATTGCACAAATTTTCATTAGTTTTAAGCGAATTGTAATTATAAGCCTCACAGAATTAGCATTTATAATTGATGTTAAAGAATGAACAATAATATAAAATTCCGATGAAGAATAATTGTATTATTTTTAATATTTAAAGCGAAAAGATTCAACATGTTTTAAACCGGGAGCAAGCGCGCACTCGATACGGTAGAGGGTTATTGAGTCACCCCAATCCTCTTTATCTTTATAATTATTTTATTGTACACTATACAAACCGTGATTCCAGCGAATAATTTAATTAAGAGAAAGTAAACTTACCTACTTTCAAGGAATTTTTAATTTTTCTTCGGTAACAAATAAACAGTTTTGTCCGAATTAACGATATCGTGTTCTGTGTGTCCCGCGCGACCACTTCCTGGTAAAAAGTATATTTATTATAATAATATGTATGTTGCTGCTAAAAGCAATTGTGTAAAACGTTTTTCGTTATGCTTTATATGTTTGAGATATGTTTATATGTATCATAAAACTCCTTTGCATGGAAAAAAGCGCACCAGAGTAAAATACATTACTTACAACTTCCCTAAATGAGAAACAAACATAAGAGAGGGGTCATAACTAACTGTACCAGTAACTTAGGTCAAACAAATTATCAGCAAAAACAGATTACAGCTATAATGTGCAGTATTTCAAAAATAATCACAGTGATGAATTTTTTATGTTCCTAAATTATTTCGATTCTGGGCCTGGGATTTGTTTTCTCTCTGAAAGAGCAGTATGTTAGGATTAAAAAGAAAACTTAATAAAAAATCTCTCATCATGGGATTACAGCAAATCAAATAAAAGTTTTTTTATTTGGTTATAGGATCAAAGGTAGCTAATTAGGTATTGAAGACGTTTTTACTTTTTAATGACTTAATATCGTGCCCCTATAAATTATATCAGAGTAAAAGTGCATTTTTTATTATGTCTGAATTTATTGATTAACCCTCTAACCGGATAGCACGGAAAATTCTGTCAGTGTAAAGATGCTTCGAAAATGGACTGCACGGATTTTTCTGCCTTCAAGTAACGTTTTAAAAAGCGGATTACCCGCACTTTTCTGACTACGGTGACATTTTCTGGGCATATGGCTCGCGATGCGAGCCTCCATCCCATATCCGAAAAATATATGTGAAACGACTGTGGGCTGTATCCTGCTAGCATGTAGAAAGTAGCTGATTGGTCGAGCCAATCGTTGGAGTAATTTCCTGGGTCGTGCGGATTTCTGAGTTCATGGCGGAGAGCTGAAAGGAAGCTCTCTTATTGGTGCATGGCGGGAGATGAAATCGACTCTCATAGGCTGCTCAAGTCTCTCAAAGAGAAAATTAAGACTAAGGGGGAGGGGAAAGCCCGGATGGTGGGGATACGACAAATTTTAAGAAGAAAAATAAAAATAAATATAGAATTAAAAAAATTTAGCAATAGTTGTACAATAAAAATTGCACTGGTTATTAAAATTATGGTGGATTGTAGGAGTCGAGAAGTATTCTTCTCGGTCTTTTAGTAGAATCATGAGGAGTATAGGTATTTAAGTTTATCATATTGCTATTATTGGTGAATTGCAGAGTTAAAGAACTTTTAAGCTATTTTCTGGATATAGAATTTAAAACTTTTGATTTTAAGACCTTTCCGAATGTCGTCGTTTCTCATGTACCTTGAGGCTTTAACGATCATTCGGATTGTAGAATTTTGTAGAGTATCTAAGACATTGATATTAGTTTTAGCGGCGTATCCCCACACTGGGCACCCATAAGATAATATGGGACGCATAACGGCTGTGAATAAAAGCACTTTATTATTTCTAGATAAATCCGAATTCCGGCCAATTAGGGGAAAAAGTTTAAACATTAATTTCCGGAATTTTTGTCGAGTGTTTTTAATGTGTGTTTTCCAAGTGAGATTTTTATCGAATGTAATGCCTAGGTATTTAGTACTTTGAGACCATGGGATTGTAGTGTTGTACATTTTAGGTGGTGGTGGAATTTTGCGTTTTTTAGTGAATAATACGGCGGCAGATTTTTCAACATTAATGCTGATTTTCCACCGGTCGTAGTATTTTTTTAGCAATTTAAGGTGTTTGTTTAGAGCAAATGTGACTGATGTGATTCTCTTAAATGTAGTGTGCACAGCTGTATCGTCTGCATACATGTTTAGTTTAGTGAGAGAGAGTATTCTGGTATGTCGTTTATGTAAAGATTAAACAGCAAGGGGGTCCAAGCAGACTGCCCTGCGCTACTCCACAGTTAATAAATTTAGTTGTAGACAAAGTATCCTTGACACGAACCTGATAAGAGCGATTTGAGTTGTACGAGTGAAGTAGAAAAACGAGCGGTGGAGGAATATTATAATTAATAAGTTTATAGGTAAGACCAGTAAGCCACACACGGTCGAAGGCTTTCTGGATATCCAGAAATACTGCGCCGGTGCTCTTTTTACTTTGAAAGCCCTCTGAGATTGCTTCCGTTAGATTCAAAAGTGGGTGTAGGGTAGAGAGTTTATTTGTAAAACCATACTGATTTGGGTTGATAATATTTTGTTAGTATAGAGAAATTCTTTGAGTCTAGTCAGTATAATAGATTCTGTGATTTTACTTAAAGTAGAAAGTAAAGAAATTGGTCGATAACTAGAAGGAATATTTTTGTTTTTACCTGGCTGAAGGATAGGAAAAATAATGGCTTCTTTCCAAGCTTTAGGAAAGTAATTAAGAGTTAAAATCTTATTAATTAGAATTGTTAGAATGAGAATAGCTTTGAGGGAGAAATTTTTTGTCATCCGATTACTAATGCCATCTTTACCTGGCGCTTTTTTAGAGTTAGATTTTTTAATGTAGCAAATAATCTCAGAGGGATATGCAGTTTCAGTAGTAGTGGAGGTAGGAAGGGAGAGGAAGGAGTTAACCGTATTATTAATTAACTCATCGACGTCATCATAATCATTATTCGGTCTAGAATTTTCAGTGAAATTATCAAGAATAGATTCGGCGAGGATATTTGCTTTTTGTGTATCTGTAACAGCTGTGCCGGAAGAACAGTTTAACGGTGGAATGTCGGAACGCTTATTTTTGAGGAATTTTTGTACCGCCCATAGACTATTGTCTTGTGTGTCAAGTGCTTTTAGTCTGGCTGTCCAATTTTCATTGCTATATTTACGAAGTTCTTTTTTGACATTTTTTTGTGCTCTATTGTAAAGTGTTTTGTAGTGTGGATCGAGAGTTCTGTGATAAAAATTTCTGTATTGGTTTTTCTGCTTAATAAGATTGTGAATATACTACGGAGTGTAGCTTTTGCGAAGCGTTTCTATTGGTCGGGAGGCGTGGCTATGGGCGGCGCGGACCGTTTCGGTGAACTCTGAAATTTTTTGATCGATATCGGTGCCTGATTTAATAGAATTTGGATGATAATTAATTAGAGAAAGTTTTGTATTAAGTTGCTTAAAGAAGAGCGGCCAGTTTGTATGAACGGCTCTGGGAATAGGAATATATTTTTTGAGTTTAAGAGTGAAATTAAGAAGAACTGGGTTGTGATCGGAAGATAGATCATGGAGGGAGTTAATGGTATAAGGGTAGTAAAGATTTCTAATAACAGCGATGTCTAAAGTGTTAGCAGAGTTAATCCCGAACCTCGTAGGAGAGTCGGGGTAGGCAATATATAAATTAGTCATGTTAACAAAGTCAAGGAGGCGTACACCTCTAGAAGAGTTAGTATTACAATTCCAGGCAGTATGTGGTTCATTGAAATCGCCGAATAAAACACAGTTACTGCTGGTTTGAATGAGAGGTTTTCAATATCAATTGTGAAAGTGTATTCGTCCGATCTCGGCGGTATATAAATACTGACAATCGAGATGGGATCGTGATCTATGGGAGTTAGTATTACAATAGTAGCTTCGATAGTTTGCATGGATGGCGTTGGAAGTGAGTAGTGTTTAATAGAGTTTTTAATGAGAATTAGAGTTCCACCGAAGGCCCTGTAGTTTTCATTTGATGTCGGTCTGTCGTTTCTGTAACAGATGTAATTAGCTATGTTTATGTTGTGTGATGGTCTCAAATGTGTCTCTTGAATTAAGATTAGGTCAGGGGAGTGCTTTTCTATAAAAATTTTAAGTTCTGTGATTTTACCAAGTAAGCCGTTTGCGTTCCATGAACACAAACTGAGACCGATTGGGGACTTACTGATCATTATCAACGTTACAAGCTGCCTCTATTGGGCCGTACATTTGATTTGCATCCGCTTGTGCGGAATTAACGGTATCAAAATTATTTGCAATTGCTGGGGTAGTATTCATTGCGTTAAGGAGTTGAATTAAACATTGCACTGTAGTTGAGAGAAGTGCTTTGATATCACTATTATTATTAGTGATTGGAACGTTTTGATTTCGATTGGTAGCTTAAGTAGTGCTAATTTGAGGGTTTACATTGTGATTTTGGATGGGAGGGGTTTGAATTACGGTCTCAGTTTGGCGAGAAGTCTCAGGTCTTCGTGGCACCATCTGTTGTGGTTTTTTGTTCGTAATTGCTGGTTTCCCAGACGTTGCTTGTGCATATGAAAGGTTGGGTCTAATTAGACTGTTATACAAATTTGTGTAGCTATTGCGATTTACTTTAGCAGTGCCCTTAGGAGGCTTAGGAAAGCAGGGGCAGCCGTACCAGTTGGCCATGTGGCTGTACACCTGGCAGTTAATGCAGAATTTTGTTTCTAGTTTTTGTTTTATAGGGCAATCTTTAGTTAGGTGTTCTTCACCGCATTTAAGGCAGCGGGGTTTAAGGTAGCAATTATCTGCATTATGGTGAAAATTGTTGCATGAGAAGCACTGCGTGACTCCTCTGCCGTTGTATCCGTCGACAGTAATGTTAAGATGCGCAAGTGTTTTAAGGTCGAAAATTTTTAGGTTTTCTATGGTGCGGGGAAGAGTTACTTGGAAAATAGGTAGTAGTTGTTTGGTCCTGCGACCAACTAGTTGCGTTACTCTTTCAGGTTCGAATCCTTCTTTTTCCAGATCTTTTTTAATTTCTTCAGGGTTTGCTTTTTTGGGGAATCCCTTAATTACGACTTTAATCGGGCGTTCATTTTTAGGGGTTAATTACATAAAATCGGTATCCTAGTTCAATAAGTGTTTGTCTTACAATTCTGTTTTGTTCTGTTGTATTTGAATATAGTTTAATATACTCTCCAGTAGTTTTAAGCCTTAGATGCGGGTAGATCTTTTTGATGGTGTCTACCTGGACACGATAATTTTCATCGGTTTTAAGCATGAGAGGGGGTGGAAGTGCGTTGCTTCCGTTTTTCTGATTGGCTGAGGAGGTCGGTTCAGAGTTATTCGCGGCAGACGAGGCCAGTTGACCTGAGACTTGTTTAATTATGACATTGAGGAGAAGGGAGAATAGATTTTCAATTCCAATCTCTTGGGAATCCTGCAAGATAGCTTTACGTGCAGTTTTTCTGATCGGGGGAAATTCAAAATCGTCATCATCTTTTCGTTTTTGCTGAATGTTTCTCCTAGTGGGAGAAGGTGGGGGTGTATTTTTAGGGGTAATTTTAGGCGAGACATGATGCGAGCAGCCTGAGTTGGTACAGGGGGAGAGAGTCAAAGTCACTCACCGCTTGCTGTAAAGAGCTTTGGTCGTCCTGGTATTCGTTCCAAGCCAGTTGATACAGCGTATCACTTTCGTGATGACCTTTATCTTGCCTCAGAAGGGAGACAGTCCTTTCTTTTTCGTTGCATATTATCTGGAGACGCCTTATATAGATCTTCATCGAGGTGAGCTCTTCGCACGATGTGGGAGCAGTGCCGTTCGTTGCAGTAGAAAGAGGTGATTGCGGGGTAAAATCCATATCAGTTTGGTTGTCAAGTGCCATATCCGTGTCGTGTATCCAAGAGAGCAATTTAGGGAGAAAATACTAACTATCTGTCTACCCAGATAGCACTGAAAAGTGCTGTAGCCAGATAATAGTGAGGTGAGAGCGGTATGTGTACGTAGTATTATGAATTGGGGCGTATAGATGACGCATCCAATTCGGTAGAGGGAGATCTCTTGCGGGTCACTGTCTAGAGCGGTGACCAGTCAACCTCTACAGTCCGAGTCAGGGTGTTTGTTTCCTAGCTTGTATTTTAAAAGTTTTCAAAAGTCCCAACGCATAAGTAAAATATGTTACAATTCCCTTTTGGTTTCATATTAATTTCAAACTGTAACAAGTTGGGGCGTGTCAGGGCAATCTGCTATTTTATATAGTTATACAAATTATATCTTTTTTAAAGTATATTCTTTCGCTTCATTTTTCTTATCTTAATCCATGCTTTCAGTTTTTGAAACAAGATTATTTCATTATAAGATGCCCCCCCCAAAAAAAATAATAAAACACCAAACACTTTAAAATTTGAAATCTTTTCAACTTTCCAACCACTAAAAATGAATAAATTTAAACTTCATCAAATAATTTGAAACATATTCTTACACTTTGATAAAAAGTAATAACGACAAAAAAAACTAATTAAGATATATTAGTTTTTTTTTTTTTTTTTAGATTTCAAAGCCCAAGTGTTCAGGGAAGTTTACGTATAGTGCCTAGTTATATATTGTTAAAATACACCGAATTATATTTGAATTTTAAGAGCTTGAACTTCAGTTTACATCAAAGACAACATGAATGAAGATTTTCCCACATTTTTTTTATAACTTGAATGTTTGAATAAATGGTAATCAAAAATATACGGAAACATTAACAGTAGACATTTATGCATATAAACATAAAAATCAATTTTAAATTCGAGCTATTCAAAAACATTCGAATTATTCTTCAAAAATATCTATTTATGCAAAATACCTCAACATTTATCTTTTTTTCATGGCTAACTGAATAATTAATTAAAATCTGGATATTTTTTGAAATCTCGACCGTATAAAGCTAGAAATTTTATGTTAGAAATTCCATTTGAAATTTCGAAAAAAAAAATGTATCGCAAAGTTAAAAATTATTTACCATAAGTTCTAGCAACTCTTTGAGTATAATATAAATTTCAAATTTTATTATACAGCTTCTTTGGTATTTTTTAATATATTTTGAACATTTCATACAATTCAGTTGAAAAACGCATGCTAAGAGCAAAAAATATACTAAAAAAACCGAGGAATATACAATAAAGTTTTACATAGAAGCAAAACTGAGAAGCTAAAGGGTAGGAAAGAAAAATTTTGAGTATATCTGAAGTAGTTTTCGAAATATTTATTTTAAAGTTCAGAAAATTTGTGTGCGTTATATTATACTTAATATTAATTAAATGGTTAAAATAATATGTTTATAACAGTCATGTAATCGTGTGATGACACATTCATATACTAATAAAAATTATAATGGTCATTGATGCGAATGTCAAGAATTTTATGTAATTTTAAATTCAGATATTAAGATATTGATGTAGAAAATATAAAACGACCATCTAGAATACATGAAAAATGCAGTCTGCTATAAAATGATCTTGACAAACAAAATCCGGCATTTTCACTTACTATGGCAGAGCCGGCTTAGTCAGGGGCGATCTGGAAAAACAGAGAGAGAACCGCGGTTTTGATGGATGCCGCTTTAGCTTTTAAAGTTCTCAGGGAAAAAAAATATATAAATTGCAAATGCAAAAATAAGTCTTGTAACTTTCGATACATTTTTATAACAACGAATTGTGGAATTGGCTTCCAATACATTGGTGTGTTTGACAATATCTAAGGTAACCAATCCTACTTTAGATAGATTTGTACTACTTTTTCGTAACCGTATTCCTTTTAAAATTAATTCTTGCAGCCGAAATACACCTTTTGCACCTTTAAAAATTTATGTAAACTATTACGGTTAATTTTAATTTATGCAACTTGTGAAATGTTCATAATTAACCATTTCCGTCTAAACAGTTTACATGAAAAAAAAAGTTTGGACTCCCTCATTCATTCGGGATTTATATAAGATTCTAACATTAAATTTTATTTTCACCGAATAGGATCGAGTGGTAGTGTATAGTGATTCCACACCACAGATCTGGGGTTCTATTAACGGGCTGCGCAAGGTCGACTCTGCCTTTCATCCCCGCTACATTGGGTCGATAAATGAGTACCAAGCTTGCTTCGGGTCTTAAACACTGAAGGTCTCTCTTCAGACAGACCACCAAATCGGGACATCTGTTCATGCACCTCAGCGTCCAATGGTCACGTATATTACGATGGGCACAGTAGTTCCTGGCCCTCATGGATTGTTGTGCCACTGAGTTTAAGTCTTAAGTTTGAGGATTACCTCCCTTTTTGGATACCCCTTAGATAAACATGTATTTCCACTCATTTGCAATTAAACATTTTTCTTTCAATTACGTTTATTTCAGAAGGAAGTTTGATTTTTCAAATGTATTTGCTGAATAACATGTATATTTGTGTATTATATTAAAAATTTGATCAATCCAAAATTACATGTTTTTAGCTCCTCTAAAAGCTTTTAGGATTTTACAACTGATCTTACAATCCATATACGTTTTATAGTAGTATATTTAAAAATGACAAGGACATTTTTACGACTGTGTGTGAGCTGTTATGCCTCGTTTATAAATATAAAAAATTGCATTCAGCTACAGTTTTTAAAATGTACAGAAATAAGTGGAGAAATAGGATACTTACATGTTATGAATATTTTTGACTGCAATAAGATATATTTCAATTTCAGTTTCTTTACATTTTGAATAGAAGTTGTAAGCCATTTTGCAAATAGTTTGATATTGAGTATAAACCCATAGGCTGTTTAATATTGTAAAGTGTTTTACTTTGATACCAGCACACATTAAAATAAGGCTCATTTGCCGTTATATGATCAGCTTCAGTGATATTTAAATTTTCAAAAATAGTCTACACGTACGAAAACATTCTTTCACAACCGCACACCACATCTCTCATACTATATCTTCCCTACAGCAGGAAATATTTGTGTATACTGAAAAATTTAATACAGGATACATTTCCAAGTGTTAAATTTGTTTTTAAAATTTGTATGAATACATTGTGGAACTGTCGGTTAACTTCAATGAACAAAATTGTTTTAAGTGTACTGTTTTGAAAGACAAGATTAATTAGGGAGAACTTTTCTCACAATAGAATTTGTAATGACTGAATTGTGTGAAAATGTAGTTATCGATGTGTGACATTTTTCCTTGTAATAATAGAAACAGAAAGATAAAAAATTAAACTTGCGTAGAAAATAGTTAGAAGTACTGTCACGCGCATTTGAAGAAGTATATCCCCCATTAAAATTAAAAATTATTGACTGAATGTGTGTTATTTTCATCACAAATGCCGATGTAGAAAAGATATTTTTATTTAATACATGGAGTTCGAAAAGGAGAGCACTAGGAATGAAATTTTAGATTTTTTCCGAAAAATATTTAGTTAACATAAAAATATCATTTATATGATTTAAATTTAAATAAATTAAAAGTATTGAAATCATTTTTTATGTTATTCTAAATTAAAAATATAATTGAATAGAGAAAGATCTGTTTTATTTTATAAATATGCACCATTTATTGTCTTATTGTTTAAAAAAAAGATAGGGCCTTTACTCTTTTTACCTCATAACTTTTTTTAAAAACAGGAAAGTGAGCGCGTTTTGTTACTCTCATATTCAAAATTGAATACAGGATGCTTTTTTCTGGTTCAAACTCAATACCAAAATATTTTTTTTCAATTTTTAAAAAATGACAGAAAAATAAATTTTGTTTGAAGAAAATATAACTATTTTTCAACTTTTAACACGCCATTTATTTCATGTTTTTTTTTTACCCTGCATTTTGTTTTAATTTTACTGTGACTGAATCTATGAGGGAAACGACAGAGTAGAAAGAACTACAGTTTTCATACAAGATTGCCCAAGGCAACTTAACAGCTAGCTGTAAACGATTGCTATCCTGGTTCTCAATGATCAAATACGCCGAACCAAGTCATAAAGTTGTCCCCTTTCGACCTCCCAAGTTTTAAAAGGGGGAAAGAATTGAAGTCTGTTGCATTTTTGAAGGAAATAGCAATATAAGAGTAAAACGCTTTCGGAATAACTTATCAGGAGGAAGGTATCCAGTTAGAGAGTTAAATATTAACGTCACACTGTTCAGCTACACGAGGGCTTTTGGTGATGGACCACGTAATTTTGAACCATGGTCAAGTGACGTGGACGACACCTGAGCTGGCACCCCCTCTCCTAACTACCACACCACACCAACGGGAGGACGTTTCAGCTCTCGACAGATTTAACGTGCATCGCTGCTCTACACGGTGGGTCTTTAGGGGTACTGGGTTCGAACCCGTGACAAAGCAAGCCACGGTTCGATACCTATACCACTCGGCTACCGCGGCCACTTATTATGTCTGAAAGTATTTTGTTTTAATTCATTCCTGTAAATTAATTATTTTTTAATTCTTTTATTTTCGATATGCTCGCGCCCCCCTTGTAAGGTTATCGCCCCCCAGGGGAGGCGCCCCACATTTTCAGAAACACTGTCTTAAACACAAAACAATCCTGGAAGGGCCTTCAACTGATACCCAAAGTTTTCACCGATGCATCAGGTTCAACTGAAATGAATGCTCGACGTCTGATGACGAGGAACTACTCAACAACTCAGAATTGGAAGTCCACTCATGAAGCATCATTCCACATGATTCCAAGGTATCTCTCAGTTGCGACTGTAGTTAGCGGGCAGTCTCCCGATCAGCTGTTCCACTCGCTATGTCATCCATATAGGTGTTATGCAGTAAAGCTTCAGAGGCCAGAGGAAATCTCAATTTTTCATCCTGGGCCAACTGCTGCAAGGTCCGTATAGCAAGAAAAGGTGCTTTGGACATTCCATATGTAACAGTCTTCAAACCATACGTTAAAATCTCAGCATCAGGTCCAACCTTCCACACAATACGCTGGAGGTCTCTCTGATCGTGTTCGAGAAGGATTTGCCTGTATATTTTCTGTATGTCAGTAGTAAAGGCAAACTTATGTCTCCTAAATCGTGTGATGGTCTCAAAAACGTCCTCCACGACGTCTCCTTTCATTGTCGTTAAGACCTGTTATGGTGGGCGATGAAGCATTGAAGACCACTCGCAACTTTGTTGTGGATTTATCAGGGCGTAGGACAGCATGATGTGGTATATAGTGTTGCGTGGGCGGTTCACTGGACTCAACATATGACCAACTCCTCATACTCTCTCAAACATTCCGTATACAACGACAAATACTCCGACCACAACGAGTTAAGTTGCCTCACAGCAATGCCTCTAGAATTTCCTAAACAGGATGGATCAAGTTCATTGACACTGCGTATCGACCATCCTCATTTCTCTTGTGGGCACACAGAAAGTGTTCCTCACAAAAAGAAGCTTCTGTATTTCCCCTACACTCCAAATCAAAACGCTCTCAATTTCCCAAAATTGTCTCAAGGTTTTGTTTAAGTCATCCTCAAGAATTGACCCACAATGAACACAATCTCTCATCAACATTCCCACTAACAACATAACCTACACAGTATTTTGCAACAGTAATTGAGAGTTTCCAGCATGTATTTGTCCCGGCCTCAACAGTTCATAAAACACCTCAGCACCAAGCAACATATCAATTTTACCTGGAACATTAAAACTAGGATCAGCCAATGGCACTAGCTCCGAAACATTAACTTCCACATTAATTACTTTATTTGGGATTAGATCGGTAATTTTGTTGAGAATACTAAGATGTACAACTCCTTTTCATAACTTTTATCCTTATTTGCAACAAAGGTCCTAACACTATTTTTTACGACCATACTCGCATCATTAACACACGAAATCACAGTATTTATTCACTCCGTGTTAAGTTGCAAACCCTCCGCGCACGCTCTAGTACACAAACAAGATTGGGAACCAACGTCAAGATACCTGACCTCAACCCATTGCGAGAATTTATTCTTAACAAGTGCTCGAATAGTACTCAATAGTACGGTTTTTGTTTTTCCCTTATCAAGACCAGTCGCCACAAACTGTGATTGCGAAATCACTTACGGTGCTTCCTCCTTTGGCCTTGGACTAAAGACAGGTGCATCCCTTTTCAATTGAGACGGGGGGAATGAATCATTCTATGATGAGGCCTCGAACAAAAGCAATTTTTGATGGAACAGCATTCACTCAGTTTATGGGGCAAAAAACAACGAAAGCAAAGATTATTTCTCTTAACCACTTCTGCTCTTTCCCATGCCGAAAGGCCTTTAAATTGTGAGCAGATAGAAAGGGAGTGCGAAAGTTTTTTACAAAGTACACAATTTGTATTTTTAGTTTCCGATAATAAGACCTTGGATATATTTTTCTTCGTCCGCCAATTTGGAGTCATTTGCCCTTTATTTCCTGTCATCCGTTTTACCTCACCCATAACATTTCGATTGACTACTTCATTCGAACTCATGCCTTTCAATGATAAATAAATATCACACTCCCTTCCGAGCAGGGCCGAACCGTGACCTTTGGGGGCCCTGGGCTAACGATATCTGGGGGCCCCTAAATAATTAAACTTTTGCCATTTTCCTAAAAAAAACTTTTTGTGCGGGTACATTTAAAATATACGAAATTTAAGGGGTTTTTTTAATCTTTCTTTCAAACAATTTAAATACATTATAAACACAATAACATAATTTACAAAAAGACTTCTCTACATTTTTGTGCCGCAAATTCTTTTATTTGCTCATCACATTTTAAGTCTTGGGTGAGATCAGTATTAATAGAAAGAAGTGATAAATAATTAAGCCTAGTATTTGTCATTGATGTCCTATATTTGTTTTCTATATAGAACATTTTAGAGAAAGCATGCTCTGCTTCACAACGGTGCTTCTGCTTCAATAGGGAGCGTTAAAAAAATCTTTAAAATGGTATAAAAGTTTGGAAAAACGCCAACAAGTTTATTTTCAAAAATTAAATTTAATATATCTCTACAAGCATAGGACTCTAGCTCAGTTTCTTTTAGATAAGTTTTGCATCGAATACCTTCTTTTAATAAATGTTGGTCTACGTCACCTGAATAGTAATTAATAATAGCGCGTACACTCCAGGTAGATGTTCTCCTTACTTTGATCTTGCAAATCCATCAAAAATTTAAATTTCTTACTATACTCTGTATATACTTGACTTCTTCTATTTAAGTCAAGGATTAGCTTACCTAAAGCAACAATAAACGTGTCTCTTTTGAATTTTTCTGCCCCATACACAGCTTTTTCTGTGGATTTATCTGCAAATTTTGAAAAAAACCCTCTCTTGTTCACATAGCTATATTCCGTTTCTAAACTAGGAATTAATTTTTTGGCTGCGTCTTGAAACTCCTTTAGTTTTTATCTGATTCATGCCGTGCATTGCTTATAAACGTTTTTAATGAGATAATAAACTTATTCCCTGCACAGATGTCCAAACCAGGAGTCTGTAATTTCTTGTTAACTGAATTAAATCTTTCTAATATTTCTTCCCAAAATATAATTAAAATGGCAGTTTCGATTTTTGTTAATTTATTAAATAATTTTATCTGCCTCTTTTCGAAAATCAATTTTCTCATTTTCACTGTCACTAAATGTCTTAAGAATATTCTTGATATTATCGTAATTATCTTTTAAGGCTTCAACAGCATAGTAGTGACAAGACCATCTGGTCTGACTTAAACTTTTTAAGGTAAATTTCAGTTTAGTTTCACGATTTAGAAGCTCCCACTTATGGGTCGAAGCAGAAAAGAAAACATATTTGTTGCACTAATCCAAAGAAGTTCACGATTCAGTTGCAACCTTAACTAATTCTGCACGAACCAGATTATGAAAATGTGCAGCACACGGAACATAATTAGCGAATTTCTTTCTTTCTTTTAGAAGAGCTTGCACACCATTATATTGACCGGACATATTGGCAGCGTTGTCAAATGACTGTCCCCTACGATTATCCAACAACAGTCCATTTGTTTCTAAAAATTTTTGTAGAGAATTAAATAAGTATAAGTCAATGTGACTACTAATCTTAATTAATGGGGCACACCTTTCATACACTTTTCCCCGAAATAAATATCGTAGTACAATAGCAAGTTGGTCAGTGTGGGACAAATCTGGTGCTGAATCCATCACAATTGAATAGTTCTTTGTGTCATCGTTGTTTATCTGAGTTGTAATTGTTTTAATGATTTTCTTGCCCATGATCTCAATTGTTTACTCATATATTGTTTTTGATAAGTAAGGTATAAACAATTTTGGTCGTAATTCTCGCTGTTCAATAAGTTCACAAATGAATGGATCGAACTCATCTAGCAATTCCAGGGCACCCATAAAATTATCATTATGAGGAGAACCAAAAACTTCCTCAGGACCTCTAAACGCTAATCCTATTATAGCCAAATACTTAACTACCACAATAATACGTTTGAGGACATTGTGGTATATATATATATTTTCCGTGTATTTTCTTAGTTGCTCCTATAACCGTTTATCTAAAACAGATTTATTTTATTTTTGTGTCAACCAAACTAACATTACATTTTTATGTTCAATGGAAATTTCATGATTTTCTAAATAACTTGTAAATTGTTTCCAATCAGAAAAGCCAGTTGTGTATTGAGAATTTATTTTAGAAAAACAGTTTGCACGTCAAACAAAAAACACTACTAATACTGGTTGAATAACACAGCCAAGATCTTTCCAGCACTGGCCATTTTTAAGTTTTTTAATGAAATGATTGTTCGAAAATGATCTCTTTCGTTCTTTGTATTCTCTTACCGAAGCAGAATATATATTGTTTGGATCTTTATTTGAAAATAACTCATTTCATGTGAAAGGATATAATCAATAAAATTATTACTTAGCGATTAAGGCCACCAACCCACGTCAACGTATTTCTTAAACTCAACATTTTCTAAACACTTTTCTGTCAGGGCGTTACTGATGCCCTCTGGCTGAACAATGTCTTTTTTTCAGAAGGCTGCTGGTCATCGAGATCTTGCATATTTTCATCATTAATATTTGTTGTGTTTCTCCGTTTTCTTTGTCTAAGTTCCTTTCCCTTTCGCTTGCTAATGTATCAGCGTTTGTTATATTCTTGTTACTTTACTCCATTGTAAGAAAATTTAAAATTTTGACACATTTAATTTTTTTCTTTTTCTCGATTTAACATTAATTTTCTTTTTTCCGCTTGGGACCAGAATAAATGGCAATTCTTTTCAAACCAAACCAAGAAGTAAAGAGTGAATGAAAGATGCAAATTAGAAAGCTTTTAAATATCAGAAGTTGTAGTAAGCGGGTTGGCAATTTGGGGAATGTTATGATAGTCCATGATTAAAGTGTGAAGAGGTTTTGAAAGGTTAAGTGATAGCCAACGGAAGTTATCCGTGACAGAGAGCCCTTAGGTCAAGGTGCATACCATTGCACGCCAGTGTACCACCACTTCAACTAGGATCAGATTGATCGCTACTTCATTCGACTATTAAGGTAGGAGTGACTATTTAATATTCGAATCTGTGATAGCATTGGAATTGAGCTTAGGCGAGTTAGTTATTGATAGTGGTCCGAGTTACGCTATTTCGGTATTATATATATATATATTGTGTGTTTAGCCACCGTAGATTCTCTCACATATCATATTATTATCTTATTTGCTAGAGGTTTAAGTTAAAGATTTTAATAAAGTCCTATTATGATCATAGTTCTTCACTTATTCCTACACCTCACGCTGAGAATCAAGGAGAAGGGAACCCGAGGGGGACGCCCTTGCAACTATGACGAACAAACGCGAGTGATCAGTCACGAAGCGGTGGGGAGCACAATCGTTTGTTATTGCCTTGCCTTAGTTACGTCGTAGACTTCAATTGCTTGTGGCTTTCTACGAATAGCATAGTTACTGTTGCAATAGAAATACAAGCGCTAACTCTTTCGGCGCCTGTTTACGTCATAAGTGTCTCGCCCACGCATGCGCTTCGCGCGTGTGGCGAGAGGAGGAAAAAGATTGACGAGTACATTGGAGGGCGGTTACGGCAGAAATGTTATGCTGCATTTTTCTTTTCGAATGTATATATGTATTAAGTTGTGATGTGTGTCATATTAAAATTAATTTAAAAAGCCTATTCAACAGCTTATTTCTTCTAAGATGTGGACTTACGGTGGTTTAAGTTACACCACATTTAATAGCGAGACAGCCAGGATGGATAGAATTCTGTTGAATTCCAAAGCTGTATAGGTGTTAAGCTTAGCGATATGAAGGCGCTGAAACAAAAGCGCTCTACATTAAGAAGCTCTTTTACTAGGAGCGCCAATAGTTTGGATACACTGCTTACGGCTGCCCAACCAAATTCAGCAGATATTGAAGTAATATACGAACAGTTGTTTGAATGATTTAAGAATTTAAAGGACTTTGACATTAGAATTTTGGATCTTCTGCAAAAAGATAAGTGTACTCAAGAGGACTATGATGAGGAATACAACGCCTGCGAGTTGCATGAAGACAAATTTATTACGTATAAAATCAAAGTTAAAAATATTCTAGCTAGAAAGGGACAAGGAGTGGATGTGCTACGTTTCACAGATCCAGGTACGAAATTCAAACAAATATTGAACACCAGTGTTTTGATCAAGTCTACATTTGGGACTTGTTACAGCTGGTCATGGCAAAAAATAAATCGGATCTCACCTCTCTCTATGATAAACTGCAAACACGAATTCGTGCTTTGGACTCTCTAGTTTTGACCAAGGACAAATATGCAGAAATTCTATTTCTACATTTATCAACTGATAAAAACCAAGGTAAGACTGATCTAGATTTATTAATGGAATTTACAAAGAATGAAGTTGATAGTGAATTTAGTGTTAAAATTGCTAGAGAAATATTTCATCATGATAAAGTAAATAATAAGAAAAATGTAAATCAATATTTTGAATCTAAAGCTGTTGCATCAACTGCATGTGAATTGTTAACTGCTAATGATAATAGTAAATCCCCCCCTTGACAATAGTCGTAAATTTAAGAAATTTGATAATTGTTGACTAAAATAACTAAATGGACTGTAAATTTGACAATTTTTTAATAAGCGAAACGGATCCCAACCATATGGGATCGCTACAATTTTCGAACTGTTTACAAAAGGTTACAACAGTTGGCTCAGAGCAATCTATACAAAGAATTCTCGCCAACTGGGGCCAACATCCTGCCCCACCTTGAAATGACGAAGGCATTCAACAAGTTTACATTATATAAATATTACTCACGTTACAATAATATGATAAGAATGCAGGGAAATAACAATTACAATTCAATATAATATATATATAAAGATACACAATAATATTTATAAATACGATTACGATGACAAATTCAATTTGCGTATGGTAAATTGGCAATTTTAGTAACGGGTCTTTAATAAATTCCCTGTTTATCCTTTAAAGTCTCTACTCTGACTATATTATCTTTACCAGGGTAAAATTTTAAAATTCGTGCCAGATGCCATTTTAAACTATCTGATTTCTCTGAAGGTTTGACTAATACCAAGTCCCCTTCTTTGAAACCTACATTGCCCTTACACCATTTGATGTAAGAGCATTCGCAGTCTATTTAAGGACAGTCGGTATGGTAAACACCTTCCAGAAATCGATTTTGAGATTTTGATATTTCTCAAATCTCCAAATTAAGCCCTTTGCAATGATGTAACATACTAGTCAATTTTTGAATTAGAAGTATTTTAAAATGTTTTTTAAAAAATAATCAACTGATTTGCCACGCCTACTTTGACAGATAGAAATGTAAACATATTGGCCTTTTAAAACTGGGATGCTCTTGCAAAGCCATTATCTGTTTTATTTATTCCCACGAAATTAACTGCAAAATAACTGCAAGTGTAACTGTTAGGGTTGTTTACCTATTTTTGACGCTTTCGAACACGTTTTGATTGAGCACTTGTCGTTTATCGATACTTAAAATTCATGAAATTTTGAAATGCAAAGATTGCAAAAAGTTATCAAGAAACGCAAAGGTAAGTATTATCCACGTAAGAATACTATTAATAGCAAAGTAAGTACCACTGATTGTAAATTAAATGCTCAAGCTGAACATGCACATGATTCAAAGCAGTCATGTGCAAAAGAAAAGAAAATTCTCGATTTAAATGAGAGTTTTTCTTCTTTTGGTGATAGCGTAGGTATTTTAAATGCAATCATGAATTTGAATATTCTTGCTTTTGTTTTCAAGAATGAAGTTCACTGTAAAATGTGCAAAAGTGGTTTAGACATGCAAGTTTTAAAAGGTAAGTCTGAACTGGCTATTACGTTTGTCCTGAAATGTTTTGCTTGTCCATATCGTGTAGAATTCTCTTCTTCAAATTTTCATGAAGGAACACAAATTGCTACAATAAATACCAGGTTTGTGTACGCTATGCGTTCAATTGTAAAAGGTGCAGAAGCAGGGAGAATGTTCTGCGGCGTAATGAATCTTCCACAACCACTTACAAGGTTTTCTCCTTACGGTAAGCGAATTTTAAATGCTGCTAAACTTGTTTATGAGGATTCAATTCAAAATGCTGCGCAGGAAGCTATTTGGGAAAATGAAGGTAACAAAAATATAGCAGTAGATGTAGATGGGACATGGCATAAGCGTGGTTACACATCCTTGAATGGTGTAGTTACTGTGATCAGCATTGATACAGGTAAGGTGATAGATGTTGATATTCTTTCGAAATATTGCGCTTGTAAAAACTTGCCTTTTCATGAAAAGGATTGTAAAAGGAACTACGTTGGATCTAGTGGAGCGATGGAAATCCAAGGTGCGTCTAAAATTTTTCATCGGTCATTATCTTTACATAATGCCCGATATATTACGTACTTAGGAGATGGGGATTGCAAAGCATTTGATGCGGTAAAAAAGAAAAACATTTATGGAAATGAATATCCAATTGAAAAATTGGAGTGTTTTGGCCCTGTAATGAAGCGCATGGAAACAAAATTACGCCGATTAAAAGCTCAATTGAAAGGGCAAATCTTGTCAGACGGTAAGTGTTTAAGTGGGAAAAATCGTTTGACTGAACATGAAATTGATAACTTACAGTCATACTATGGATCAGCTATTCGGAGAAATCACAGCAGTGTTCAGAATATGCGGCAAGCTATCTGGGCCATTTTTCTGCATAAGTTATCAACTGATGAATATCCTCAACATGGTTTTTGTCCCATCGGGGAAGATTCATGGTGTGGATTTAAAAAGGCTGAAGCATCAGGTAAATCTTACAAACATAAAAACAGTCTTCCGGTCGCTGTTGTTGAAGCAATGCGTCCTATATTTAGAGATCTTTCCCATCCTGATCTGTTGAAAAAATGTTTGCATGGAAAAACACAAAACCCGAATGAAAGTTTTCATAATGTCGTTTGGTCACGTGTTCCCAAAGCAACATTTGTACAAATTGAAACACTTTCACTTGGTGTTTATGATGCTGTTTGTTCCTTTAATGATGGTAATGTATCAAAATTAAAAATGCTTCAAAAAATGGGCGTAGAGCCAGGGGAATTTTCAGTAAGTGCCATGAAACTTCTCGATAGGGAAAGACCAATGAAAGCAATTTATGCTTTTTCTGGACGCTCGAAGAAAATTAGAAAAGATAAAAGAGAAGAAAAAGAAAGAAAGAAGATAATATTAAGAAAAATAAGGTAAAAACCGGCTACAGTGCAGAATCTTTTTGATGACGTAAAAATTTATACAAAAGCTACTGTGTTTTCTAATTAATATGTTTTTTAAATGGTCTGTTCTTTTTTCTATAAATCCACTATATGCATTAACTGGAGATTTTTACTATATATTTCATATATATTGTTGTGTGTTTTTATTCTTTATGTAAAATTTTAAAAATATTTCTCAGACATTTTTCACTAATGAACAGATGTCGTAAGACAGAAAATGACAATTTTTAATAAAATGTGTATTCCTTTTTTCTATACATCTACTGTGTGCATGTGAACTGGAAATTTTTACTATATAATTCATATATATTGTGTATTTATACAAACTTTTAAGCTTTGGTGTTCAATAGTTTTTTAGTAAAAGGTTTATAAATACTGTAACGTTTGAAAGAATAACGGTAGCGTATTCTTGGTGAATTAAAATATGGAATTTATTACGTCACAACTATTGAAAATTATTTACAAAATGATACATTAAAGTTATTAAAATTAATTAGATTGTTAGAGTCCACTATTTTGTGAGAGGAGGTTTCGTTGGTTACCGCTCCCGTGCAAGTTCAAAGCATCTCTCCTCTCTCATCTTCCGGTCGGGTCGCTAGATTCCTCGGGGGGTCAAACAGGGGTTGCGCTGGATCGGAAATTGCACGTGTGGGCGTCGAATCTACAAAGAAACCGACACCAGATGTTGTTGTTGTCTTCGAGACGTGACGTTACAGCTCTCGCCCTCTCTTATGGAACTTTTCCGTTGAGAAAAGTTTAATGGGATGACGATGAGACAACTGACAGATTACCGACACATCCCTTCATCAAGCACCACTATATTTCTGAGCTGCAATTTTAATTACTAAAGAAAACGCTGAACTAAATTTGGAATTACTTATTTCTAGTGAGTGAGTGTTCTTGCTAGGGAACTTACACAAATCTATATCACGAAATAGCAATGTAATCAATGTAAGAAAACATACTATACATTAAATAAAAATACAAACACTCCTATCACAATGCCTAGTATCAATTATACTAACATATTATATCAAATGCAAGTGTAAGACCTTGCACATAAAATATTCTTCGCCACAATACTTAAATAAAATTATACTAACGACATGTTGATATGATATGCGAAGTGTACAACCTTACACACAAAATATTTTCACAATATGTCTCTTGCGTAACCTAAATACTCATGTATATTTTAAAACCCTGTACACAAAATTAAGCATATTAATACATTTGCTTTTCATGGCTTTATCTTTTGACACGCATCGCCATTCGATATGATATACAGTACTAGTAAATAAATAAAATTTAATACAATTATTAACCTTTAACTAAAAAACATAAGCAACAATTATTATTCATGAGCAAGAGAACATTGTTAACAATCCCTAATTATCTATCACCGATCTGCTGAGACTATCTGCATTTTTGTGACTTTTACCCGACCGATGTACAATTCTAAAATTATATGGTTGCAAAGCCAAAGCCCATCGCATCAATCTAGGGTTAGAACTAACATTTCTATTCAACCACACCAACGGGTTGTGATCGGTCATAACTAAAAATGAATTTCCATCTAAGTAATAATGTAACCTTTTAATTGCGAAAACAATACTAGCACATTCCTTCTCCGTCGTACAATAACGCTTCTCTACCTCTGAAAATTTCTAACTCAGGTAAACGATGGGATGCTCCTCACCTTGTTCAGTTAATTGGGTTAAAACTGCTCCCATACCTGCGTTCGAAGCGTCCGTTTGAACAATGAATTCTCGTTCAAAATTTGGCGCGTACAAGACGGGCTTATCAATTAGTTTCCCTTTTAGTTCTCGAAATGCGTTTTCATACTCGGTCGTCCACTTAATTTCTCCCTTCTTTGCTCTTCCCTTCAACGCATCCGTCAACGGAGCAGCAATTACCGAGAACAGATTTATATATTTTTGGTAATAACCCGCTATACCTAAGAAAGCACGTATTTGGGTTTTCGTTCGAGGGGTAAAGGAACTCTAGAACAGCCTGAACTTTGATCTCGGAAGGAGTGCGAAAACCCTGACCCACAATGTGACCCAAAAATTTGACATTTTGTTGCGCAAACTTACACTTTGAAGGTTTTATCGTTAACTTAGCTCTCTTTATTCTCTGCAGAACCGTTTCCATATGTTTAATATGCGACTCCCAAGTATCTGAGAAAATTGCAATATCGTCTAGATACGGGACAACGAAATCCTCTAGTCCGTTAAGTAATTCAGCCATGAGTTTACTAAAGAAATATGGAGCATTCTTTAATCCGAAACTCATCCTTAGGGGTCGGTATGTACCAAAGCTAGTACAGAAGGCTGCGTATCGCTGTGCTGTTTTACTCAAAGGTATTTGCCAATATCCTTTAGATAAGTCAAAGACGGTAATAAATTTAGCCGCCGATACTTTTTCTACGCGTTCTTCGATATTCGGAAGAGGAAAATATTCCGTTCTAATGATCCCGTTTAATTTCCTGTAATCTATACATGGACGAGGTTCTTTCCCAGCTATCTCAACTAAAATCATAGGAGACATGTAATCCGATTCTCCTACCTCAATGATTCCTAATTTTAACATTCGGTTAATTTCGTTTTTTAAGATTTCATTTTGTCGGTGCGACATTCGATAGGGCTTCGTCCTAACTGGTTGATCGCTAACTAACTGGATTTCGTGTTCAACCAGATTAGTTAAACCGGGATTGTTTGAAAAACATTTAGAGTATTTATTTAATAATTCGCGCAGTCGATCCATTTGTTTGTCGTGAAGGTGTTTGTTCAACTCGCTAGCCTGGATTACGTCCTCGAAATCATAAATGAGAGAATTGTTTTTCTAAGTATGGGATTTCTAACTCCTGGTCTGCGAGAGAGTTTTTTGTTTCATCATTAATAATTACGTTAACGTGTTCTGGCCTTTTGTAATATGGTTTTAGCATATTTATATGATAGATTTGAGATGTTTCGCGTCTGCCGGGGATTTCGACTAAATAGTTCGTTTCCGAAATTTTATTTAAAATTGTCCCAGGACCTATCCACTGCACTGCTAATTTATTTGCTCTTGATGTAGCTAACACTAGGACTAAATCTCCATCCTTAAATTCACGTTTTACTGCGTTTTTGTCATACCAAGTTTTCCGCTTAACTTGCATTTCCTCCATTTTATTTATAGCTACTTCTTGACATCTTTTTAATCTATTTATTAACTTAAACATATATTCAGTGACGAGATCACCCTCTTCTTCCGGTTCCATCCAATGTTCCATTACTAACGTCTCTGGGGTTCGCAAATTTTTCCCATACACCAACTCTGACGGTGTATACCCTGTACTTTCGTGAGATACAGTTCGTAACGCTAAAAGAATTGACGGAAGATGTTTGTCCCATTCGGAGCCTGCATCTAAACATAAGACTCGTAAGAGTCGTTTCAACGTTCGATGAAATCGCTCAACAGGGTTACTCTGTGGATGATACACAGAACTATGCCTGACAAGTATTCCGAATCTTTCAAAAACTCGGTAGTCAGAGCACTAGTAAAGAAGTACCCTGGTCACATTTTATTTCACGGGGAAACCCCATCCGACTAAAGATGTTTAACAGCGCATCTGTGACACTAACGGAACTAATATCAGACACCGGAATAGCTTCAGGGAATTTTGAAGACATGCAAATGGCCGTGATAAGATATCGATTCCCTTTAGATGTGATCGGGAGAGGCCCACATGCATCAATATTTAGCTTAGTAAAAACTTCCTGAATAACAGGGACCAATTTTAGTGGAGCTTTCTTTTTTTTTTATCATTGGGCTTCCCAGCCCTCTGACACTGATCGCAAGTTTTTACAAACTGTTCCATATCTCTATAGCAATTCGGCCAATAGAAATATCGGTTTAATTTGTCTTTGGATTTCGTAATTCCCAGGTGTGCAGATGTTCCCTCATGACACAATGATTTAATAGGGTCGCGCAACCCTTCCGGCACTACTATTAACTTCACCACGTTACCTAACTTATCTTCACGATTTTTTACCAATAATTCCTTCTCTAGCGAATAAACCTGATTGGTAACCTGCACTTGACGGGCTGCCTGTTCGTATAAGGGTTTAATCTCCTCGCTATTTTTTTGAGCATTGATTAAATTTTCTCGCGTAACCCTTAGCAGCGCTAATTCCGGAACATATTCCTGGAGTGCAGGTATTAAAATTTCGTCCTCTGCATCCGAAGAAACAATTATAACCTCATCTTCCCCTTTTTTAGCATCACCACTATCTATTCCCCTTTCTTCTCTAGCCGCTTTGACTTGAGACCTTGTTTGGACAGCATTCAATATTTCGACTGGCAGGAAATTATAGCCTAAATTTCCTTTTATTAGCTCGGCCGTTTTATTTCCAAGCAAATATCGACCGTGTTGATTTAAGTGATTTCCACAAACCGCTGCCTTAGTCTTGTAACGTTTGAAAGAATAACGGTAGCGTATTATTGGTGAATTAAAATATGGAATTTATTACGTCACAACTATTGAAAATTATTTACAAAATGATACATTAAAGTTATTAAAATTAATTAGATTGTTAGAGTCCACTATTTTGTGAGAGGAGGTTTCGTTGGTTACCGCTCCCGTGCAAGTTCAAAGCATCTCTCCTCTCTCATCTTCCGGTCGGGTCGCTAGATTCCTCGGGGGGTCAAACAGGGGTTGCGCTGGATCGGAAATTGCACGTGTGGGCGTCGAATCTACAAAGAAACCGACACCAGATGTTGTTGTTGTCTTCGAGACGTGACGTTACAGTCTGCACCGTTCCAAAGTTTCCGGAAATTTCCACGACCGCCAAAGGTAAACAAACTAATTCTGGGCTTAACGGTTGTTTTACCCAAACATTTTCACCAGAGAAAGAAGAAGGATTTATGTATTTTGCACATACTAAATCTATTGTCGCTCCCGTATCTCTAAGAATGTCTATCTCGTGACCATTCACAGAGCCCTTTGTTGTATATGAATTAAGAAAATCCGGGTTTTCATTTCCTTCAATATTATTGAGAGTTTCCGTCGTTTTGTTTTTTATTAATTTAGGGCAACCGGCTTTTATATGTCAGGCATATTGCAATGATAACATCTTTGTATCACGCGTTTTTCAAAAGTTCTCTCTCTAGTACTCTCGGAACAGAAGCTCCTAATCTGGGGGAAGTTTTCCCAAATCTATTTTCTTTTTCCTTGATCCCTGAGTATGTCAAAATTTTATCATTTCTGCCCCACCTATCCATGGGTTTCGAATTTACCTTTCGGACGTCCTCATAATTATCAAAGAGTTCTGCTATTTGAGTAGCTGATTTAAGGTTTGCCCAATTATCTAAAAAATGATCTTTCATACTAGCATTTTCGCGTTTTTTAATTGATCTACCACCATTAGATCTTTAAGATCTTGAAAGGTATTTATTTCTAAGCCAATCAGCCACTCATCTAGATAATTCGTAATTTCAAAAGTGAAATCCTTCCAGGTGCTATCGGATTTTTCTGGTGTTGGACAAATTTTTGCCGAAAGACCTCCGGACTTAACTTGAATCTTTTAAGTAATAATTTCTTTACATAATCGTAATTTTCGGCTTGTTCCTCCGGTTCGCGAGCAATAAATTGCACGATCTCTAGGGGTAACAAACCCAATAATTGCCCCACCCACTCTTCCTTTTCTATTGACGCCCTTTTAGCCTGGCGTTCAAAGATCACTAGATATAAACTAATATCTGACTGCTTAGGATCGAAATCTGGGATCAATTTTTTTAAGTTTAAATTAGAGGTTACAGAACATGCATTTGTAGAATCGTTTGATTCATCGTTTACCCTAAATCCGGATTCTATTTTAAACCTTTCTAAATCAAATTTCAGCTGTAATTCTTTCTCTTTTAATGCCTGCTCCTTTACTAACTCCTCCAATCTCATTTTTTCAGCCCTTTCTAACTCCTCTAATCTCATTTTTTCAGCCCTTTCTAACTCTTCCAATCTTTTTCCGTTTGCAATGATAGTCTCATACAGATTTTTAACAAATTCCTCTTCATAACCTTCACTGTTAGTGATTGCAATTTTTATGCTAGGGACAGTCATATTTAAAGTGGCATTTATTCCTAATTCCTCAGCAAGTTGCAACATGTCTTGCTTTTTCCCTTTACCAAGGAAAGCCATTTTTTAAACAATATCAAATAAATGTCACGCTAAATTTTGCACTATTGTTACTATTCTCTATTAATACAATAACACTGGTCCCATGCATACACAGAAATACACAAAGAAAAACTTAACACTAAAAATAATCAAAATCATTCAAGAGACTTAAAACACAATAAATCTTAAGCTAAAATTGCACACAATGCTTGAAATACAATTACAATTCTCTAGAAACAAAATAACACTGTTCCCATGCAAGAAAAAACACTAAGTATTTCAAAATTTCTAAAGAACATTTTAACCAAAATTCCTAATACAATATGCAGTTTGCAACTCAAAAATATAACAGTACTCACCCATTTGAAGTACTCAGCTTGCTGTCAGAAGCAAATTATGTGCACTAGTGGTACGGCTTCCGAAAATCGCTTTTCCTTCGGACACTCTCGCCGTTAACACTGTAGATGTAGATCAGTTTGATCTTCTATGAGCAGGACGCTCCCTTTCTCCGAAGCTGAATTTACTTGCAGCACGGCTTCCGAAAATCGCTTTCCTTCGGACACTCTCGCCGTTAACACTATAGATCAGTTTGATCTTTGAGCAGGACGCTCTTTTTCTCCGAAGCTGAAGCTGAATCGCAGAACGGCTTCCGAAAATCGCTTTCCCTTCGGACACTAGCCGTTAACACTATAGATCAGTTTGATCTTTTATGAGCAGGACGCTCTCTTTCTCCGAAGCTGAATTTACTTGCAGCACGGCTTCCGAAGATCTCTTTTTCTCCCTGCGTTGCGGTCCGTCCGTAAAAATCCAAAATTTTCCTCCTCTCACGGGTCCTGAATGCTAACTTTTTATCCCAAAGCGCTGCCACCAAAACTCTAAGCTGTAACGTTTGAAAGAATAACGGTAGCGTATTCTTGTTGAATTAAAATATGGAATTTATTACGTCACAACTATTGAAAATTATTTACAAAATGATACATTAAAGTTATTAAAATTAATTAGATTGTTAGAGTCCACTATTTTGTGAGAGGAGGTTTCGTTGGTTACCGCTCCCGTGCAAGTTCAAAGCATCTCTCCTCTCTCATCTTCCGGTCGGGTCGCTAGATTCCTCGGGGGGTCAAACAGGGGTTGCGCTGGATCGGAAATTGCACGTGTGGGCGTCGAATCTACAAAGAAACCGACACCAGATGTTGTTGTTGTCTTCGAGACGTGACGTTACAATATCTAAAAATGCAATGCCTGTTTTCGTTGCACATAGCTTGTTACATATATAAAAATACATAAATTTCATGTTCAAGAAATCTGTTTTTATGTTTTTGTTGTTTTGAATACCATTTACCAAATATTTAAAGAAAATTTTTAATTCTGCTGCTGTAAAATATTGTATTAACAGGTGAATATATAAAACACTAATGAAACTTTTCGAAATAGTGTATAATCATGTATTACCAAAGCCATATTTTCACATGGTATTTATGATGCTTTATAGTCAAAATTTGATGAAAGTAATGTATCAGAACTGAAAATTCCTCAAAAATTGATACAGAATTTGAGTAAAATAATTAAACGCTAAAAAATACCTCGATAGCTTAAAAGTGAAAAATGCTATAAATGTATTTTCTGAGAAATCTAAGAAAAAACTAAAAAGCCTAAAAAGTAATAGAGAATAAGCTAATATTTAATAAAATAGGGCAAATACATGTTGTAATTCATTATTTTTTGTGATCAAATGCTTTTTTTTACACTAAAAATGCAATTATCTCAAAATGGTTGTTTTTCAAACCACGAGTACAGTTTTCTCAGAATCTACAGAATGAGTGCTCATGCAATTTTTACTGCACATAAATAATATGTAACTCTATATACTAAGCTTATTTTTTTGGAGATTTTCCTGAAATATTTTGCTGAAAAGCAGTTATCGTAAAAAATTTGACAGTTTTCAAAAATTTCAAAGTGATACTTTTACGATGAATTTTTTGAAAAAAGTAAACAATATATTTTAAATATATTTACCAGTATTTAAATAAAAAAGCCTAATTAATATACAGACAAAATTTGACGTTTATATATTTAACAGTTTCTGAGAAACTTGTACCTAAAATGGCTCAATTTAACATTGTCGGTATAGGCCCTACCGACTTCCCTTAAATATTTTGAAGACCATTTGCGCCAAAAACGTTGGTTCATCCTTTGTACTGATGCGACGCTAATGATAACTTATTTAATTACTTTTTGACTTTAACCAAAAATACTAATTTCTTAAAGATCCAGGTTCTTAATTTAACATCGCATCATGACTTAAGTTAAAATTAGTTGAGTTCTATTGACTAAGTGACATTACACTAAATGAACAGTCCGATCGTATAGTGGTAACAATTAATTTTATTGAATGACATATTTAAGTAACGATAAATTTACTTCACAACAAGATTAAAATTTAACTTAGCTTTGAGAGAGAGATGAGGTGGGATGGAGTAGGGACATGGTTGCCGCCTGGAGTCCCGCGGAGTCTAGATTCTCAAGGTCTAGGATCTGCTCAATCTGTGTCTCTGTCTGTCCAAATTGGGGGTGCATCCCGTTTTTATTCTGTGACTTTTTTACTCGAAAATCCTAGAGCGCGGCCCAGTGGCTGGATTGGCAAGTCGGCTGCTTTCAATGCGGGTGGATCCAAGTTCAAATCACGCGAAAAGTAAAAACTCAAAATGTTTCACTATACGCGCAACAAATGTAC
>BMAU01000513.1:850000-854525 GCA_019973935.1 Trichonephila clavipes | reverse complement strand
AAATATGTATTGTTAGTTTAGTATTAGTAATTTTACTGCTATATTTCATTAATGATAAACTGCCTTTCGAAATTCATGGCATAGAAGTTAGATATGAAAAATGTAATATTTTCAGAAAATGTGAAATGTTATATTACTAAGGAGCTAGAAACATGATTTAACATTGTTTTTTGGAGACATATTTTGTAAGAAAATAAGGTGCACCGTACTGTACAAGAGATATAAGTTTTTATAATAAGATCTGAGTTATGAGTTATGATACTTATAAAAATAACTTGGGCTTTATGATTTTGTGTGAGATATATTATATGAGAATGAATTATGACAATTTTGGATAATTATACTGCTGCTGTATAAAAATTTTCTTTTTTTCGATCTTACGGAAATGAGTTGTGCAATATAAGTTACGAAAATGTGTATTAAGGATATTGTTTGTATTTACTTAAGGGTATATGTAAAGTCAAACTTTATGAGAATTTTCTATTATATTGTTTGAAAATAGTTTATCAAAAGATGGATTGTTTCAGCTGCTTGAATTATGGTGTCATTAAGAGACAACGATTTATGAGAGTGTTTAAGTTATTTTAGGCATTGCTATATGCTGTTTCAATATGCTTTGAGAGGTTTGATGTATAATTTTAGAGATGTTATTTGTTAATGAGGATTATGCATTACGAATTGATAGCTGTAGCGATAACACTTAGAGAAACTAATTACTGATATTGTGTATGAAATATTAGGCTTTCTTGTACAGTGAAATATGTTTAACGTGAAAACTCCTAAGACGAAATATCGGTTAACACGAAATAATACAACAGTTCCGACAAACAACTATGAATTTGCACATATATTTTTTCTCTTAACACGAAACAAAATTAGCTTAACACGAAAAGATTTCCCTTCTGGGAATGAACAAAATACGAAAAACATCAGCTGCGCAGAACAAAATTTAAGAGAGGGACAAAATAAAGAGAAATGGTTTCATATATTTCGTTGAAAGGAGGCTAACTTGGCTTTGAAATACCCCCGGAATAACCTGTAACAAGCCATTTTTATTTATCTAAGCCAGAGTTTCTCAAATTATGGGGCGCGACCCCCTAGAGGGGCGTGATAACTCTACAAGGGGGGCGTGAGTATATTGAAAAGTCAAAAACAAAAGATTATTTTAAAAAAAATTATTAAGTTACTGGAAGTAAACAAAATACATTCTGACATAATAAAAAAATATTAACATTTACGCTGATATAATACACTTGTAAATGTATCGTTATTGGACAATGTATTTTATAATTAATTTAACAATACTAAGTTAAGAACAAATTTAAAAATTACCAGTGATTCCATGGGCTTGTCACGTATAATATATACAAAAATCACTGTTCTTGATAGTTTATATGGTTTATAAATAATAACTTCATTACCCATTGAACGTTACGGGATTCACTCCCCAATGCCCCCGTTTTCCACTTAGGGGGGATTCCATGTATGGAAGGGGGAGAAGAAAAGGAATAAATAAGGAAATCATCTGATATAAGTAAATCCTTCACAAATACTCTCAAATGACTATTGCATTTAAAAGACTTCGGAGTAATTTTATGGCGGATAACACTTAACAGTGCACAGAAAAGATCGCATTTCGGAAAGAAGTATACATACGTCCGGGGCATTCAACGCACCAGTTGGTGGGAAACGTATATACGTCTGGGCGTTTAACACACTGGTTGAACGAGACGTAATATACTCACTTAAGAGGTTTAAGTCATACCGTAGCTTCCATCCCTACAAAGGCCACACAAAAATATGTCATCTCACATTAGTTATCTTTGGAATTCGGTGGCGAGTGTATCGCAGAGTGAGTAAAATTCAGTGAGTTTGCGCGGGTTTTTTTTCTTCCTATTCTGGAAGAGTTTTTTTTTGTGTTCACAGTGACACAGAGTTCAGAGGGGAAGCAAGCTGATATTTCGTTTAAAATGTAGCTTTTTCAAGGCTCAAAACAAAGATCAAAAATAGAACTTCAAAATTTTATGCATTTCTTGTGAATGTTTTGTTTCATTCTATGCATATACTACCTTGCATGTATCTATGTAAATAAAATGTGCTCTAATAAGCTTCGTTTTGTTGACTATATATATATATATATACATAAAGATATATATATATATATATATATATATATAAAATATATATATATATAAAAGATATATATATATATATATATATACATATCTTTTTTTACAATATTCTTTAACATGAAAAAATATTTCAGTCCCCCTCAATTTCGTGTTAAACGATTTTCACTGTATTTTGTTTTGAGACATTCACAATATGACACATGTAAATACATAGACTTCTATGATATCCACATTATAAAGTTCAATAAGATATTTAGTAATTAACCAGTCTGAAAGTTATTCATGAAAGACTGCGCCTCCTAATTACTAGTAGGAGGCGGTTTCTAAAATTCAAAATTATACGTTTATGTTATTTGAAAGGAAACTTGAAAAGATGTTGCAATTGTGGTTGCTTTAACTGAGACATTAGTTTACTGTATTAATTTACTTTATAAAGGAGTTCACATGAGTTTGGGAAGATGAATTAATTTTCATCACTGTGTTGTATTTTTACTAATATTGAATTATTGGTATCTTCACTTATGTTTTTATAAAAGTGCTAGACAATGATATTATTTGTGCAGACCAAGTGTATTTTTAGTTGAGTACTTATTGTTCATTTCATTACACATTCATTATTTTTAATTATATGTTATTGATATACATTTTATTAATGTTACAAATGTTCTTTTGTATACTTGGATGCAGGATATTATTATTATTATTTGAGTTTTCTTATGCTATTCTGAAGATCATACACAATGGAAAAAAGAAATACATACAATATTTTTATGTTTAGTTAACCAATACTAAACTTTAATTTTATTTCATACTATCGTTTTTTCATGTCTTTGGCTTGTATATATTATTGTGGAAAGTTATATTTTCAGTACTATTAAGCTCTTTATACCACATTAAAAATGTTGTTATGTTACATCATCTAGATGATATTGTTAAAATTTTCATTACATATATTTTCTATTGATTGTTTTTAGTTACATTTCAATGCAAGACATATGCTGCAAAATTTTCTCGATACATAGTGTTGTCCATTTTTTTATATTTATAGCTACATGCAATTTTGAATTTTCATTGATTGTCTAGAAATTGATTTCAAATTTTCCTCACAATAACTCGAGAAAAGTTTGTTTCTAAAAATTAAATTTTATTTTATTACATATTAAACCTAGGGTCATCCTTTAATATTTGCTTCAAGCACAGTGCAACTTTTCTACAGCCCTAGTTCTAGAACTGATACCTCATTTCCCCGGCTTTCCCGTTACGAAATTCGAGGCCTTTGATGCTCGTTTTGATTACATCAACATAGCTTCCGTTTTCTCGCACGAAAATATTCGATGAGATTAAATTCAAACCTGCAACTCATGAGCAACGGAAATTATATCTTAATTACTGTTGGATTTCACTATAGCTTTACATATATCTTATATGAAAATCATGATAAAAAAGGGTCATCAATGTTCCAAAAAATAAAAATCTCCAAAGAAATATGAAATAAGAATGACTTGTTCAATCTTAAATCTAAATCAAGTATCCTTTACATATCAAATGTCTGACAACTATCTCTGTTTCTAATAATTGCTTTTGTTTCAAAATGCGAATGCCTTTACACCATTGGTTGGGAAAATTGAAACGTTATGAAAGGATGTGATACCCCGCGGTTCGGGGGGTATCATCTCTTCATCTAAAAAATGCGACCTAGATTTGTAGGAATAAATCATTGATCACTCAAATTCTTCATAATAAATCTAATTTATTATTGTCTAAATATATAATGATTAATGCAAGACTTACTAGAGGGATATGATCAGGAGTGATACTACGTAATTATCCATTCTAACTAAATAGCACCAGAAATCCTACTCACTATCTTTATGAGAAATTAACCACAGAATCTTTATCTACTGTAGAATCCTTAATAAGCTAAAGTCCGTTCTATAATTAATCTCTTACCAATATCTCACGGTGATCAGCACCTCGGCTTTCTGTCTCTTCTTGTATTCCATTCTTCTACTCTATTATTCTTCCGTTCTATTACAGTCCGACTTCTATTCTACTATCTGGCTTCTATCCCACACTCTTGCGAATACTAAGGCTCCCCTATATATTTATGCACTAATCTGCGAAGCACGGTTTCGTCTTGAGAGTATTGGATTTAAATAAAGCCATTTGGGCCCCAAAGATTTCCCAAGAGGTTTAGTGAGAAGGCGTGATAAAGCCCTACCACAAGGATCATCAGAAATACATGAAATTTAATCCTTATCTTACTAACAGTAGTTTAAATAAATGATCAAATTTTCAGATCAATAAAACAGAGAAATGACGCCGAAAAGTATCTTGTGTAGCCACCATAGGGAGCTGTGAGACCCCGCACACGTCTTGATATTGAATCACAT